>RJWH01000156.1:0-32975 GCA_004363575.1 Solenodon paradoxus | reverse complement strand
AATAAAAACATTTGTCTCTCACAGTTCTGGAGACTAGAAAGCACAAGATCAAGCTTTCAGAAATTTGGTCTCTGGTGAAAGTCTTCTTCCTAGTTTACACACGGCCTCCATGCTGTGTCCTCATAGAGTGGAGAGATCATCTCTTTAGTGTTCTTTTCTAATAAAGGTACTAATTCCATTCATGAGAGCTTGTTACCAGGCAGTAACCAAGACCCAGAGAGCCTAGCCATTCCCTAAAACTGAGAGTAATGTTTAATTAACATATTGTCTAGTTACAGAAAAATTTAACAACAGACTCAAAATCAATTGAACTAGTTTTCTTCCACTGAGGCAGGAAAACATGTGATCAACTTGATAAGCTAGCAGGCCCCCTGCAGGCCCACACTGTCTTCATCAATGGCTACAAATAACTCATCTCCCCACATGTTGCTCCCATGCATATATTTTGTCTGTATAATCTCTGTACCCGCTTCATTCAGGGGAGTGGATCTGAGATAGAGCAGGTCTCTTTGGGAGAACTTTTGGTGGGGGTGGTTCTTTGACAGTCCTGGAAGGTGGATTGGTGTCATTCTTTTGAGCTGGTAGAACCAGTCAGGCAGCTGAGGTAGGATGTTTTGCATAATTTGGTGGCTAGACCTTGTAGAGCAACAAAACCCATATGACAGTCCTGCTGGAGCCCAATGTGCCCAGGAGCTAGAAAGTCTAAAATGAGTCTTAGATTCCGGGTTTTTTGTTTGTTTGTTTGTTTGTTTGTTTTGCTTAAGGAGTCTGTCCTTGTTGAGGGGTACCCTGGAGTGGGACAATAGTTTCGACTGGTCCACTAGTGGTTCACTTTTTAAACTACTTGGAGGATTTTAGATTTGGGGCACATCACTGTCTGCCTCCTTCTGATTGGAGAACTTCCTCTGCTCCCTTCTGGCTGCTTCCCTGCTCATGACTGACTTCCTACCTAGCAAAACCTACTTGCCTTCCATCAACATTTGTCCTTTTAAATATTGGCCTTCATGGCTGCAAGCAGCAGACCTGGGTCCAATAACAAGCTGATTCCTCCCAACTAAATTCAAATTACCATCACTTCGGGAGTCAGGCTGCAACACTGAAAGGTTTTTTCTGGGCTCCGCGAGGAAAGAAAGACAATTAAACAAAAAGTTGAATAGCCAGGGCTTTATTGGGGTTTGCGCACCCGGGTGAGGTTCCCTAGTCCGCAGAACGAGGGCCGGGGAAGTCACGCCTGAACAAAGAAAAACGTGCTTTTTAAGCAGTGGAATTTCACGGGCTTCATACGTCGCGAATGGGGATTGGTCCTGTGAATCCAGGTGTGGGGGTTCCATCCCTTAGTCTGACGTCAGCCACCTTTCCGGATATGGCTGCTGCTTTTGTCCCTGGGCCAGTCTAACAAACATGTGAATTTTCTAAGGACACAAACGTTCTTTCCATAGCCCATGTACACATACTAAATGATATATGCTATTTTATTTATGAGATTAAGTGCAACCTTGTTTAAATCAGATGAAAAAGAACTTAATCTTCCTCTAATACCAACATTGAATATTAACAAATAAAAACTTAAGGCAACGAAATGATTTGCTACCCTATATTCCTACTCTTATGCCAAAGAAAAATAAAAACAAGAAAGAAAGGAAGGAAAGTTAGTCAGATGAACTCACTCCTTCATAAAGAAATGAGCTGAGTTCACGTTCAATCAACAACATAGATAAAGCCAGTGGGTTTTTTGCACAAAGCTTAATTTTAACGAATTATGTTATCTTATTCAATATTTCGCAAAATTTGCCAATCATAGATATAGATATAATTTATATCACAAAATAACATGCAGTCTTTTGGGTCATTATTATTTTACTCAATACTATCATCTCATTAATTTAACTATATTCTGTGAACAGCACTGTAAAATCACTGACTCATCCTTGACAACATAAAGTCATTATGAAAATTGTAAGTGACATTGTAAAGGTAAGGTTTTTGGCTCAGTGACAATAGTAACAATGAAAGAAACATAGTCATCAATACTTAGTGTTAATGTCCATATCAAGGCATTGGTCTGATATAGCTTTGATTCTGACTCTAAGTTACCTGGGAAAATACTTTCTTGTATTGAGAAATTTCCTTCTATGCTCTCAAGATAATTCAATTAATTCAAAAAATTCATATTTTTTTCTAATGAGAGTTCTTTCAGAGAAGCACAAACAAACATTACTTATCTTTCATTCTACATTATTTTCAGTTATAGTGATATAGTTGCACACATGCTGGTTGGACAAGCAAGCCTGTATAGAGTTTTGGTTCCATCTTTATCACTTATTGGGACACTTATTCTGCATCTAAAATATGTGACCTTATTTCCCCTCTTCACAATGTCCCTCTAAATTTCTAGTGTATAGATATGGGAATATATGTTTATAACTTCTAGGAAATAAACTTAAACGCATGAATATAATCATCCTGCATCTTGTGTGATGGCAGTGCTCCACTGTTGGGTGGTATCTTTGGAGGTCTGATAGTGCTTGGTCACCATCTTCTCTTCTATGCTTGAAAACAATATCAGGTACCTTTTCTTTGTGAGCCTCTAATACCTTTTGTGATTAGGATATGGTAGAGAGAAAAATACGACTAATTTAATTCACAAAATCTTAAGATATTTTATTGATTAAAAGTTAGGCTATGTCTTAAAGTTGATTAAAAAGTATAAAATTTCCGTGAAGCTTGCTTAGGTCAAACACTTTTCCCTACATTATATTATTTCCTTCAGTATTTTTCTGCTTCTGCTCCCATTGTATCAAAATAACCTTGATGTCTTTTTGAGAACTTCCAGCATGTGGTGCTCCATTTTATTTTATATTTTAAGTCTCAGTGGCCATCTCCTCTAGAAAAAAAATATTAAATTAAAAAAAATAACTGCTTGTAAGTTAAATATTAATAGAACTAGATTTACCTACCTGCCTGCAAACTAAAAAAAAAGCAGAGTAATACTTAAAACAATGATTTTTAAGACACTGGAGGTCAATCAACAAAGAAGAATGACCACCTTCCCCAAGATGTGGGACTTGAAGTAGGTGATTGCTCCAGCTTACTGGCCAGGGACAGACTCCAGACCACAGTACAGTAAAAGGAACCCAGGAGAAGAATCTTTAATCTTCTTGAAAGTTGAATTTGAATGTCTGTGGTGACAAAGGTGGTTAAAAATCTCAGGACAGCATACTGTGGAGAAGAGAATTGCACAGAGAGAATCCCAGATAGAGGAGAGACTTTACTTGAGCATGTAGTAGAGTACTATTCAGTGCATACTTATGAGGAAGCTAAGTCCAGTGTGAACCAACTGAACACATTAAAGAGTACTCAAGACTCAGACAGGCCTGGGAATAGTTCCTGTTATCAAAAGCAAGACCAAAAAACTTCATGACTATTGGAGTGTTGGAGAAAATACCAATGGTATCTTCCCTTAGGAGTGGGAATATTTCATTCAAGAATAAATGTTGCTCAAATCCCATCCAACAAATCTCAAAATGCAATATTCTAAATGATTAGTTTCAATAAAACTGAACTGCATTTAAAAAAATCCCAAATGTTTGTAGTGTAATAGTATCTAGGAATATAATGTTGGAATATAAGAATATAATATAATAACATAGGAACATAATATCTAGCACTACACAAGGTAAAATTCATAAAGTTTAGCACTGAAAGGTTAACAAGTATATAAAATATGAATTATAATATGGGAAAATATCAATAAAAACTTCTAGATATGAGTCAGATGTTAGAATTAGTAGATAGGAACATTAAAAAGGTATTAACTATATTCCGTGTGTTTAAAAACTTGAGTATGGAAGATATAAAAAGCACCCAATCGTACTTAGGAAATTAAAAATGCAATGTGTAAGATGAATAATATGCTAAATAGGATTTGCAACAGTTTAGACATTGTGGAATAAAAGACTGGATATTTAAAGACATAGCAAAAGAAATTATCCAAAATAAAACACACAGAGAAAAAATAATTTTAAAAGGAGTAGTGATCATCAGTAAGCTGTGGGATAACCTCAAGTGATTTAATATGTAATCTAAATGGAGTCTCTGAAGGAGAGGAAAAAAAAGTAATTTAAAAGAGTCAAAATATTCCAAAAGTGATAATTCTAAAAGTATAAGAAGCCTGCAGAACCCCAACCATAATAAATACGAAGCAAATCAAAACAATGTACATTGTGAAGTTTGATTTTTATGTGATAACTTGACTGAACCATGGAGTGTCCAGATATTTGGTAAATATGTGTATGTGTGTGTGTGTGTGTGTGTGTGTGTGTGTGTGTGTGTGTGTGTACATATAGAGTCTGGTTGTTTCTATGAGGATATTTTAAGTGAAATTAGCATTTAAATCAAAGACTAAGTAAAGTAGCTTGCCCTCCATAATGTAGATTGTCTTACCCAATCAATTGCGGATCAACTCTCCTTCGAGTAAAAGAGTTCTCCCACAACATTTTCTTTTAACTACAATATTGTTCTTTCCCTGTTTTTGGACTTAAACTAAAACTTTGGTTTTTCTGGGTCTCTGGCTTCCTAACATTGTACAGACCTTAGGGCTTGTCAGCTTCTGTAAAGATGTGAGTCAGTTCCTTATAATAAAACTCATTTACAACCTATTTGCTCTGGAGAACCTTGCCTAATACATATATTATGATCAGATTTTTTTCGAAGTCAATAATAAAGGGGAGTTTGTAAAAGCAGCCAGAGATAAAAGACATATTACAGCAGAGTAACAACAAAAATATCTTTGGCCAGTATTACAAGTAAAAAGACAATGGAGAAATATCTTTGAAGTACTTAAAACTAGAGTTCTATACCTAATTGAAAACATATTTCAAAAACGAAGGCAAACTTATCTTCAACCATACAAAGTTGGAAAAAAAATCTTCAGAAGGCACATATTGCAAGAAATATTAAAGTATATAATTCAGAGTGAAGAAAAATGATGCCATAGAAAATATGGATCAGCCCAAAACAATTAAAAATACCAGAAAAGGTAACTACATGGGACAGAAGAATAAAGCTGATGCTATAAAAAATGAAAATTAAATTGATGTAAGACTATATTCTCCTGAGAATCCTTCCCAGAATGGAAAATGTCTTTCTCATCTTTTATTTTTTCCTTGTGTATACATTTAGCTTTCACCGTGACATCTATCTTAATTTCCTTCTTTTGGAGCGTTATCTCTAAACACAAGCAGAAAAGGATGCAAATTATTTTGACACTCCTCCCATAGAGAAATAATGTCTAATTGTCTCATGCTTTGAATTTGGCTGTCCTGTAACTATTTGACCAACAGAGTATAACACACATGTTATTATGTTAATTCCAAGTTTATCATCTTAGGTCTTATCCTCTCCTAACTGAAAAGTGTTGTCAAGTAAAATTATGCAAAAATACTATTGGCATTGTGTAAGTAGCCTCTCTTAGAATTTGATCCTCCAGCGATAGGTAGCTCTGACTTACTGTATACTAATGACCAGGACCAAGGCTCTATAGAATTACATGCTAATTTAGGCAAGATTGATACATTGCAAATTATTTTGTCTGATATAGAAACAGATAAATTCTATCCAGTAGAAAAATAATTCCAAAGATTATAGTTTTATTGAACTGTAGAGCTTCAACAAGTTTTGTATTTAATTTGGCAATTTTATTTCAGCATTCTTTTATTGATTGCCAGCTTTATTAATAAATTCATCTTTGGCAAGTAAAGTATAACAAAATAAAAAAAGAAAACCTCTCAGTTTGATCCCTTACACCTTGTTGATGATGTAGAATGTAGATGCTATTATTTTATCTGATTATATTATTATCCAGAAAAGATTAACTTTTGGTTTATTCATGTATAGTATAAATTCAAAGTAAGTTTCAAAATGTCTCCAACTCTACCAATCAAAATAAAATTGAAAACATATTTTAAAGATCTTCTTTGTAGATAGCTACAAAGACATTGTTAATGTTGCTTTTAAATGTTTAGTCACTCAATAACAATTTATTAATTTTTTCTATGTAAATAAACATAGATATTATGCCATTCCTTCTTTTAAATGACTTCATAGCATGTGATTGTTTGACAGTATGTATTATATTAGACACTTCTTTTTTGGATGAGCATTCAGTTTATGTTTAAAATTTTGTTTTATCAAAATTATAGATCTGATGATATATTCTTATATGGGATATCAGTTATTTATTCTGCATCACTTTTTAGAAGTATAAATTCTAATCCAAATTTTGATACAGTTAGGAAACTGTTATCTGAATATATTTTACCAATTTGCATAATCTTACCAACAGTATATGGAAATACTCATTTTTTTCTAAGTATATACATTGTAGTTATTATATTCAATTTAATCATTACCAGTCTAAAAGATTGATTATTTCCATTTGAGTGACTCTGCTTAACAGTAATTTTTGATATTTTCTTTAAAATGTTTAAATTGGTCATTCACACTTCTTCCTCAAATAATTTATTTACGAACTTGTAACTGCTTCTCTTTGGATATGCCAATATTAATGACTCTTAAATACCATGAATATCAACTTTGATGTATGTAAATATATAAATCTACATCTATGTGTATCTCTATCTTCTATAACTATATTTAAATCTATCTTCTGCCCTGATATTTTTATATGTCTTTAGCCCTAATTATGATGATTTTGACTCAACAGACTAATTTCATTTGGTTTGATTTGAATTTTAATATTTTCCTTTGAATATATCAACTTTTTAATGATCTGGTGCATTTATCATGTCTCTAAAGGTTGAAACTTTAGAAAACTATCATTGTATATTATTATCCATATATTTAATTATTTTAGTATAGGGAAAAAGAAAGAGAAGCAAGGACCCAGCTTTATTTTTTTTATGGATATTAATCTTCAGAATTTTATTTGGTACTCCTTTATGATGCCTTTCTTATCATATATTAAATTCCCTCATATACATGATTATACTGATATTTCTATGTACTTTGAAAAATGAGAGCTATGAATAGACTAAAACTATCAATCTTTTTGCAATTTGTATATTTTGCAGCAAAATATTTTATCAAATTTTGCTTTTTTCCAATAGGTAGTCAACTAAAATTTTCAATAAAGCACTTGATTCTTCATTTTTTTGATCTTGCATTACTTATCTGTTGACAAGTAGTTTTTAAATATTCAATAATAGTAATGTTAATAGGCAAAATATCTTGTTCTTACCAATGTGAGTTTCTTTAGTCTTACTGAGTTCAATTGCGTTTGTCATTTTCTGTTCTATTCATAGATGATTGAATGAAATAAATCTTATAAAACATTTCAGATAATGAAGTTGATATTATTACTGTATAAATAATACTAACTCAGTAGCCAAATGTAATGCTACCTGTATAATATACTCATGAATGGAATCATTCATGAACATGGTCTTTACTTGTGAACTGTATTAAGGACTGTTAGATAAGATCACGTTAGGTGGATATATTTGTTATGTCATCTATTGTGGGGATAGTGTGCAGTACTCAAAAAGATTTTTCTGAGACTTAAGAATTTGAAATTATTGACAATCTCTGTGGTATACTAGAGTCCACATTTAGTAGGTTTAAGAATTTGTATTCATTAATTAATACATGTATTAATTCATTCACTAACTATGTTCCTGTCTTTGTATATTACATTGTACCCAAGAGTAGAATCTTTTCTGGCTAGAATTTTACTATAGTCTAGGATACAGCGTAGTTTCTAACTCAGATGATCCAGTTGTCCTATTCCAACTGGGTCAGTTTCACAGCATGGATCACAGTAACAGCCCAGCTGCATAATAAAACGGTGCATGTGAAAGCCTTTATTTGTGAAAATGCCCATGTTCGAATAAAACAAATCAATTCCTTGTATGCCACTGGGATTTACGAAGAATCAAAGGCAAACTATGTTATTGCTTTATGTAAGTATCTTGCAATTTTGTAAATGTATTGTAAAACCTGTGCACTCAAATGATCAGATCGAGCCAGAATAAAGTTTTAAAATAACACATGAGTAATGGCCTTGGAGGAATACTAAAGGGACAGACTTGAACAAATAAAAAATTAGGACACGAAGTTCTAATAAATACATTTTGAGAGTAGCATACACATGTATATATACTTAACACATATTCCAATGATAAGACTTAGATCTGATTATCTAGTTGTTTTTATTGAGGGAATTTATTTACAAAACAGTATAAGTGTAGATGTGCAGATTCACTTCATCGAATATGAGTTGACTAGTTTTAATGAGATGAATTTAGAGGATGATCATATAGATTGTAGTTGCAATGCTTTTTTTAAGAAAAAAAAAAAGCTTATGGATTTTTCTTACAATCTTCTCCTTTAAATCAAGAGAATGATTTGCCAGCATTACACTTACTCAATTTCCGTGTTCTCCCACTTTACTTTCATATCCCCATGACTTTGCACCTCATCTGAATACAACAACCCAGCCCAAGGATTTGGAAACTTCCCACAGGAACAGATCTCTCTACTCCCATCTTCCCTGGATAATATGACAGGTTTATCCTTCATTATAGCCACTATTATTTTTCAGTTCTCATTATTATACTTTTAATTCTATCTTACCCATTTATTTCTAGTTCTTTACAATTTCTCTTCCCAGGTACAAACCATTATCTCCCTTTTATTATGGTTTTTCTCCTAATCATCTTCTATTATCTTTTATTTTAGCACTTGGCTTTCCCTCTTTGATGTCTTTTAGCTTGAACGCCAAGAAATTTGACCCTTTTTGTTAATTCTTTGACTTATCATAGATCCATTGTCTGTTCTTTTTTTCTCTGTCTTTCATCTTTTTCTATATATTGAAATGCATGCAATTGTATGGTTTAGCCGCAGCCGCAGGGTGATGAGCTGTGAACTGTCAGAAGGTGAACAAACAGGCTTTCATGATAAAAGATTGAAATAGAGCACACATGAGGTTAAAAAAAATCTATTAAAGGATTTAGAGATTGAATGTGTGTGACATGATTCCAAAAAAAGAAACAATACGTTGAGTAGGTAATGACATCATGACAAGAGAAAAGCACTATTTATCTCATTAAAGCTTCGTGAACTTAAATGCTAAATTGCATCAAGACTCTATTTCAAAATAGTTTGTGGAAGGTTTAGATCAGAAAACCAACATCTGAAGTCTGTATTCATGGACCAGAAGTTTCACTGGTTGTGGGAAATAGTATCTGACCCGTGAGGCAGAAGGTTTCATGACTTGTTTAATCTCTTTCTTTTTATTTTATTTTATTTTTCTTCTACAAAATGCAATTAGTAGATATTATTGCAATAGCCATAGATCCTAGGGAAATAGAACTTATTATACCTTACATGTGATGAGCTCTGGAACAATGGTTAAAGGCTTCTATTCATGTTCTTGTATTTAGTAGAATCAAATGCAAAGATGGTGGTCTTTCCTACTCTCCTCAACTGCCACAATTTTCATTTATTTTTTTAGAAGCATTTTATTACATACATTTATGTGTTCAGTCAGAACTCATGGGATGTGAAATGACTAATTTATTTAAAAAAATAACCCCTATCAGACTCAGCTGTACTACTTCTAGTAATACATACAAAGAAAAAAGTCCCAAAATACAGGGGGAAATGGAACACTAAGATAGTCATTGCAGTTTCCTTAAAATGAGGACTTTAAAAAATGATATAAATATCCAATAGTAAGAAAATGGTTAAATCTATTTACATAATGGATATGGTTGCTGTGAAACATCTCTGAAAAGATATTTGACATAAGGGATACTCTATCTTTTGTTTTAGTTACATGTTTCAAAGTTTTGTATACATAATAGGTCAGCTGTTTATATATCTAGAAAACAAATGGGAAAGCACAAGCCAAAATACTATAATTTTTGTTAATCTACATGAATTTGGGTACTTCTGTACTCTGCAAACTTTCTATTATATGATTCCTAAGTTGTAACGGAAGGAAGAGTAGCATACTATTTTAATTACTCTAGTATAAATTACTAGTAAATATCCTCCATTCCATTTATGTGAAGAAATTATATTTATGAGAATGAAGAGACATTTGAGAATTGGAAATAGGAAACAACCCAAACCAAATTTATACTTCACCTATCTAAAGGATTATACATATTGTCCTGAATTTTATTTTATTTTTAGCATGTTGTTGCCTGTTGCATTACATAAGAAACAGTAATGTAATTGGCTTTTATTTATTTGTAATTTTCTTTACCTAATTATATGTCCATTCCAAAATCTGGTATGCAATAGCCAAGTCTTACAGTTTCCTCTTATGTGTCTCATGATATTTGCTACCCACAATGCTCAACCCATGCAAATTGTTTATTTACTAAAACGTTTTGTGCAAAGGTGCTGTCTTTCTTGAATCTGTTGCTTGACCAATTTAAATCTCACTGGGTGTTTCTTAATCATAATATTCCTTCCTGAAAAATAAGTCATTAAATGCAAAAATGTGGGAAACCAGTTGGAAGGTGGAGAAGAAAGTAGAAAGCCTGCACTATTATTGCTATTTTTATTATTTCAAATAACAAGACAACAAAGAAAATTAAAATTCAGCAAATTTTTGCTTCCTATTTAGTCTGTTATATATCAAGATTTTTGTTTATTTTGACAGCACTCTAAACTGCTGAGTATCTAGGTAGGAACAAAAAAATGACTACTTCACTCTCTTGATTCTGCTGTGAAAATTAAGTCATATTAAGTATAGATCACATTTGTAGATGACTTTAGAATACTAAAATTTCTTTAGTCACATCATTTTCTCAAGTCATTATTTTCATCTTTTAATGTTCTTAAAT
The DNA here is from genome assembly GCA_004363575.1 of Solenodon paradoxus. Taxonomy (NCBI): domain Eukaryota; kingdom Metazoa; phylum Chordata; class Mammalia; order Eulipotyphla; family Solenodontidae; genus Solenodon; species Solenodon paradoxus. The sequence goes on along the minus strand of RJWH01000156.1, from coordinate 22,098 downwards.
AGTATAACTCAAATAAACAACCACATTCAAAATAGGGGAGATTTTTCTAAGAGCAAAGTAGACATCGCAACTTATTGAAATGATATGAAAAGCATTTTAAACTCATTTCCAAAATAAGAAAAAAAATGGATTCACTGTATTTAAAAACCCCTGGGAAGAGTTTCCTCATTACATTTTTCTTTTCAGTTCACTGACTTCTAGGAATGGGGAAATGCGTTGGATACCAGTTATGACTGGGATTTCTAAATCATCTGACCTTAATATTCTATAGAACTGAGAGATGTTGATCAAATCACCATGCCTTCTGAGCTACTATCTCCTCAGGTGCAAAAGGAAGGTGCTATCACATGTTATATGGAGAATCTTGTTACTCAAAGTGCGGTCTGAGAATCAATAGCATCAACACTACATGGGAGCTTATTGAGAAAAGTTTCAGTACACAGGCCAGCTTTAATCCAATTCAAGTTGTCACATATTTCTCATGTATTTTTAAATCATAAACTGCATTTAAACCAGGTCCTTAAATGATTTGTATGCATGTTATAATTTGAGATACTCTGTTTTGGCTCATGACAGATATTTAAAGACATCGTTCCTGTTCTCTGTCTACTTAACAGACACTTTTACCCTGACTTCAAGACAGATTGGCCCTATTTTCAAGGCTACATCAAACACCCAGTGGTTACCCTTCAACTCCCGTTGTCACTGTGGATTTTTCACAGGGTTGATGTTCTGTTCTTCTGTGTTGTTGAGCACTTTAATCTAGCATCGAACCAAAAATGTGCTTAATTAGTAAAATTATATGCATCATTATCTAATCCAAATGCTCATTTTTGGAAGTATTCATAACCCATATTTCCATCCCAATACTGGAAGGCTATGACAATGTGCTTATGTGAACACCATAATTAAATATTTCAAAAGTAAGTTAAAAAATGAGATTTCAGGGTAAGTCTGAAATTTTTACCAAGTCTGGAATATCTGAGAACTTTGGAGTCACATCTGATCCCTGTCTTCATAATTTCTAGCAAGTTATTTGCTACCATTTCTAAAAATATAGTAGAAACTAGTAATCCAGAGTGTTCAGCAAGAAGTTAAATTTGTCCTTCTGTTACTATATTTAGAAAGAATTGATTTCTAGGTGAACAGGTACCTCTGTGGACCTACATACAAATATCTGAAAAGTACTTCATTACATAAACAAATCCATAGTCATCACCTCTCATACATATCAGGAAAAAGTTTGAATCATTGGAATCAAACTAAATGAAATGGGATTTTTTTTTTTAACTATATACAGTGATTCAATAAATTATTAACAAAATGTTCCCACGTAGAGATCCTCAGAGACCAGCTTTAATGAAAACTGAAGATGCCTCTGTAATGAGCAATCATGTGCATTAAAATTCTATTTTCTTAAACAGTTTAAATATGCTTTCTCCAAGCTTTTCTCATTTACTGATAAGTATCCTTTCTCACCTGGTTAATACTAATGACAATTAATCATCCCCCTCTTTGACAACGCAATGTAAACAGGAGTATCATTCAATCTAAAAAATACTGGTCAATACTTACACTCCACAAGAAAAAGTTAAACATGTATCAGAATTGTACTGACCTCAGCAATCTTTTTCTTTTTTTTAGCATACTCACTAATTGAGAAAAATTTCAAGTGCAAACTTTAATGCAAGAACAGTTCTCTCATATCCCAAATTAGTAGAGAACAAACTGACAGATTTGTAAGTTATAAAACTTGGTAGTCACTTTCGTCGCCAAGAAATAATGAATGTATTTATGTACTATAGACTCATTTCTTTCCTTGGCAATGATGGTACATTGAGTCAGGTGAGATTCAGTCTAGTTCAGTCTGGTAGATTTGCCTCTTATTTCCTTTCAGCTTCTTTTCCTGAGAGGCAGGAACTCTGTGCTAGTCACTGCCTAGAAGGATAACCATTCTCCGAAGTCTAAAAGCTTGCTCTTTCCATCTCCCCATCACAAGAGAAATAACAGACAGAACCTCCCACCTAGGGTGACTTGTCCCACTAATAACCCCAGTGGATTATAGTTTTGCTGAATATTGGCCCCCACAGCTGGGGGCAGCAGGACAGGCCCTGGGAAAGCTGCAACTCTGAGAGCAAACTCCCTGCTTCCCCAACTATTAGCCATTTCTTCCATTATTTGATGGCTACACTAATAAAGTATTATAATTTTCTATGTGTGTCATGGCTGAAAAAATCTTAGAAAGACCTTTAGTAGAGCAAGAACGATAAACTCAAAATGTCTATAGGGACTAAGTAGGTAATTTGAATGAATCCAGCCTGGATAAGTACCTGCTAGCTGTTAATTTTAATCCTGAATTAAAAGCCATAAACAATGAACATGGAAGTTTTATATCAAGCTGAAGTTGAAGAAAGAAATTTGTATCCTGAAGGCAGCAAACATAAATGTATAATATAGAAAAGGAACATATTCATGGAATTATTAATATATTCTTGATTTGAATTGCACAAATATTGACCTCTGAAACTGGCAGCATTAAAATGCTATCCTTCTACCTGCCCTCTGCCCCTCTGCCCGCCCTCTACCCTTTTTGGTCCCCATCTTTTTGCAAGACTTGCTTGACCTTTTCTACTACTAATTAGAGTTCATTTCTCTTCCTACTGTTTCAGGCTTGCATATGTAAATGCATACACAGATTTGTGTCATCATTTTTATTTTGTACTCTCATTATGTGTTTTTGATTCATGATACCACAACTCCTTTTCTCCCATCTTTTATACGAGGGCCCTTAAAGCACCAGGCATTATCCTCAAGTCTGAAGGGAAAAGATATAAATGACAAGCTCTGTGCCTTGAGCTTCTCACAGTCTAGAGAAAAGAGGCCACGCAATAAACCTTTAATTAAAATATTAATACACTTTCACTGAACATAATCGCATGATCAAAATTATTCTAAGCAATTCTGCATTTGTTATCTCATTTAATCCTCAAGAAATACTTGTTGAGACGCTATGTGTTAATCTAAATTTTCTGAAACCTACCAAAGGATACTAGGCTTTTAGGAAAGTAAATTCTATGATGATGGGCATTGTTGATATTTACATGAAGCTCTCTTAATGTATGTGTTCATCTACACTCCTGCTCCTGATTCTTCTTCCCCCATTCCAAACCCACAGTCACTGATAGAGTTATGATCAGTGCATATCACAGGTTTATTGTGATATGGATATGGCATGCTTCCATGTTTCAAAAGCGTCAGTGAATATAAGGATATACTTGTGTGTTTGTCCACATATGTGCACAGACATGTGTCTACACCCATAAACTGTGTAATGTATTAAGAGCTATTTATGAATACAAAGTTCTGTGTAAGTTATTTCTGTTACCTACAATAATCCTTGCTAGAATGTACGAATAATAATCTCCATTTGAAAAATGAGAGTAAGAGAGAGCAAGTAATTCTTTCAAGATTCCATACTCATATATGACTTTAAAATGCAGGTTTTTTTAGGCACTGACTCTTTATTTAAAGTAATTTAATCCAACTGTTTATCTGATACTCATAGTTTAATTGCAACATTCTTAGCAAAGGTAATGCAGTTAATGCCTTCAAAACAGAAGTGACAGGCCTTCTATTTCATCAAAAACACCTTGAAAGTTAAAATATAAAGTAGGAATATTTAAAAATACTTCTTGCAATAAAAATGTTTCAGATTAGATCCCTTCAACCATAGAGGATTTGTTTGCACTTTTCTTTTTCAGAAGCTATTTTCTCTTCTTTGAACTCTACTTGTTCAGAATACCTTCTTCTGATTCTTCACCTGCTCTTCATAGTGTAGTTTCAATTCTCATCCCTTTCCTTATTCCTCTCTTAACATGTACAAGATTAATGAGCATGATGGACTCACTCAGCTATTCCATTCTCTTTCTTCAATTCTTCTCTACCCCAAACTCAATGCAGCCACTAGCCACAGGAGTTTTCATGTGACAAAGTTATGGCCACACATATGACCCCATCTCCCTAACAATGGTGATTAGACTGTTTTATAAGACTACAGGTATGCCAAGAAGAATTCATCCCAGGGATTGATATATCTGTGTGGTGGGACACATTTGTTTCAGCTGGAACAACTTAAATGAAACTCTTGGTGATCATGCTTTTGCCAGAATGAAGGACTGTATGAACAGGAGAAAATGAGACCAACAGGGAAAAATCAAGCCGTGGTAAGTAGAGATGAATGAAGGAACACAAAGAGATTTGATGGTTCTGAGACACTATTTCCACTACTGAAGTTAAATTCTATCAGTTCTTTCTTCAGATCTATTGGTTATCCAAAAACTAATCTCAGCTGGGCAAGCCAAAAAAATCCTTTTCTTGAATACAGAGTTCCTATCATTAACAAGGGAAATAAATCCTTGTATTTAGTGGTAAAGGCAGCCTGAAAATACTGGAAAAATCAAGGATGCCACCTCTTTCTTCAGATAGTCTTAATCGGTTAATCATCCTGTTAATCATCTTGTTGTGAACCACCTTCTTGATACCATAGTGTTTGGAAAATTTCTTCAATGTTCAGTCAAATCCATGTCTGACACGTTAGGGTTGAGACATGAGAGACCATGTCAGTAAGCTTCCCATTTAGTTTAGTGATGACCTTTTCTCCAGTCTTGGCAGGACCATAGAAACAAGGATGACATTCTTAGCAGCTCAACAACTGTCACACCACAGTTGCCCAGAGTGACCACCCACAGTGTCACCTCTTTGACATTGGTAACATCTCATTTCTGAAAAATGGAGATGGCGCTTCAATTAATGAAATGCTTCTCATCCTTACTGACTATGCCATTGAACCTGCGATGAGGGGAATTATACTGGAACATAAATACCATATAGTTTACTTCATTAAAGAGATCACTGATGGTGAAATTTCACTTTGCCAGAGTTAAAAGCAGCGCTGGTAACCAGATACCCAATATGGCAGAATCCATTGACTGTTATCTTTCACCACAGATGTAGGGCTGCTGGGTTAATGCACAAGAAGACATGACTGTCAGGCAGAGCAGAGAACCCATTTTTTGATAATGATCAAATTGTATTTAAGATTCATTTCAGACTAAGAAGTCTAAAATTTATTTGAAGCTAATAACTTTGTTTTTTAAAATAAGAACAACCTATCTGCAGTCTTGTGGCACTAAACCCACTTTTCTATGATGGTTCAATACCACTGAAAACAGCACTGTAATATTACACGTAATTTTTATTAGCTGGAAATGTAGCCTCATTTAACTTAGCATGTGTGTTCCTATAATTTATTCCTCTACCAAAGGTGGGAAGTCTCTCTTACTGAAAATGAGCACTAAGCGTTTGTTTTTTTTTTTTTTTTAAGTCTGAAGATCATTCTCTTCAACACATAAAAACTGTGTGCATGCTCACACACACACATACATATATATATATATGTTTATAATTATATATATATATTTAACTGTATCTGTTGCTAAAAAATATAATGCAGCATCTAAATCTCAAGTTTAGCTTATTACCATGATCTGAAAATTGGTATACTTACATCAGGGTTTCTAAATGTTATTCCCTGCTCGTTCTCAACTGGTTTCAAGAGTGAATCACTGGGCACCGCCTACAGTTTGTTCCCCTCTCAGACCGGCAATTCTCCAAAATAACAATTGGTTTTTCACAGGTGCAATTTTTTATTTCCCTTTCATATCCACTTTAATCATTTGATTGTGTCAGAGTTAAGACAAATACATTCTTCCCTGCTCTTATGAATGTCATTCTAACTTAGTTTGTTGAAGCTTTATGGTAGAAGCACTTAGTTTCCTGTGCAGTAAGATATAGCTGATTATTGTAAATCCCTATTCATTAACAATTCCTCTATTACTAGTACTCCGTAAAGATGCCTGTTTTCAAACTGTTTCATATTTTTCAGAGCTGAATCACAAAATCTGACTTAACGTCCACCTTTAACTGAACAAGTCTTATTAAACTGGAGAGATGGAGGAGATATTTACCACCTCTTTCTGTTAGGCTAGATGTCTCAGACAGCTCCGCAACCAAATCATTTATTTTTATGAGACACTTTGCTTATCCAGTTAAACACTTGTTTGAGAGCTAATTGGGAAATATTATAATTCAACAAAGCTAAAGTTATCTTAAGGAAGGATTATCACAATATTCTCTTGTCTAATAAACTGTATAAGTTGTTACTGTCATTGTTTTCTTTTTTTTTTTCTTATTCCTTCAGGGATCTGGAGTTCAGGCCAATTGTCATTATTCTTTTTATGTCTTACAGACATTTTTTAATCTCCCTCCTTGCTTTCCTGCTCCCACAGTTTATAAGTACTCACATATATAACATCACTCACTGCTGTGCTGTATGTTGGAGTATGGTTAATCTCTTTTCTGTAATGATTCGATACCATTCAATTAAAGCACCAAATACACAAAGTACCATGGACTTATCTATAAGTTGTCTAAAAAGCAAAAGCAAAATAAAAAGAAAAGAGAACAATTATGAGCTAGGCTTCGTTCTCCCTTCTAAAACTCTGAATCTAGCTTTTTATTGAAAGTGGATAAAAAGTCAGCTCTAGGAAAGAATGTACTTGATTTGTATCTCCTTTTCTCCCCAAATATCCTTCACTGAATTCAGACTGAATTCTTGTATTATTGTATTTTGTAGCAAACACTCTTGGTTTCATATACCGGTTTTAGTACCCCTTGAGTTCCCCTTGAGGAAGTACTACTATCCCCTTTTCTCAGTCATACTTGATCCAACTTGGTTCACTGACAACAAATATTAGGGGATTACAGATACCAAGGACAGAAAACATTCTTCTCATGCAGTTGCAGAGAGACTATAGCCCTTAACAACCATACTTGCCAGAGGAAGACCATAATTTTGCCTAAACTCATGCAGATGGAAAATTCCCTATCCCTTCTGATACGTGATTTTCCTCCAGAAATCTCTCTTCTTGTCAAGAAAATATACTTTTAGACCTGTTAGTCTTCATTGCCTCCTTCATTAGCCTTGTTCTCACATCACACTCATTATTTTGTATTCTTATTACTATATTCCCTGTGTCATGAAAAGTGATTGGCATGGTAGTAAGCATTCTGCTACATCTCTGTGTCTCCTGTATCGGAACTTTCTACTCATGTAGCCTTTAGTTTATTATGTACTTTCAAGAAGTTTATTTGTATTAACTTAATTTGAATATTCTTCATGAATATATGGGTAATCCAGTCATTTTATTCTTACTTTTACTTTGAAAGTAAAAATAAAGTCTTTGTAGACTGAGAAGAAAATTAAAATCACTCTATTTTATGAGTAAAAAGGACATTAAAAGGTCAGTGTCTTAAAGATCAATAATTTGTTTCCTTGGTGCATCCTGGTGGCCCAGTGGATAAGACTACTGGATATAGTTCACATTCATACCTGGGACTCAGGTTCAAGACTCCACGGCTAAGGGGAACAACCAAAATAAATAGCTACCTAAGATAAATGAAGTGCTTCTTTCTCCTTTCTCTTCCTGCCAACCTGCCTACTCGCTCTCATTCCAGCCTGTGCCTTCCCTTAAAAATAAAAAAAATGAATTTGTTTTCTCACATGTTAAGACCAAGACAATAGCATCAGCATTTATTATTTTTTAATAATTTGTATTGAAGTAATTATTCATTACAATATTATGCAAGTTTCAAGTGTGGAACAGCAGAAATCATCAACTGTATATACTATAATAAAATTGCCACTGAAAGTCCAATTCCATCCTTCACTGTAAAATTACCCTTCTTATAGTGTCAGTATTTAAAATGTATGATACAGTCAAAAATTAAATTTTAACATACTGAAAGTACTACAATTTAATCATATATCCTTTCAGATTTAAATATTCATATTTACTCAATTGTTATTTCTGACAACATAAAAGAGCATTTAAAAATTACTTATTCTATTTTGAAGCAGAAATACTTCTACTATACTTCTCTTGAGACATTTTTCTTCCTCCTCCTTTTCCACTTCCTCTTCCTCCTCTTCTTTATGTAACTTAGTCAAGTCCTTTCCTCCAAAGAGTCACCACTATATTTATAGTGCAACACATTCCTTTTACAAACCAATGGTATGTTTAATATCCATTTCTTTTAAATTTCCATGATTTAGCTCGCAACAAACTGTTATCGTATACAAATAGCCTGGAATCTTGAGATGTTCTGAAATGATGATAATTTGCATACATTGTGATTGTTAATAGAGAATTTGTTGTACAACAATGATTCTTTGTAACACAATGAATGTAATTACAACTGAGTACCCAAAATAGAACCTACTTCAGCTAGAAAATTGTTCAGAGACACGTTATTTTTATGGGTCTCCTTGGGTAAAGATGGACTATGTCAATAACTTACATTTGATATTAAAATATCAAGTAACCAAATGATAACAATCTTCAGAGAAACATGTTTAACTACCTATTCAAATTACATTTGAATCATTTCCCTCCAAGTGAGAATGTGTCATTTTTAATATCCTGAGGCAGTTTGTAAAGTTGGTTGAAGATTAAGAAGATATTGAAGAAAACACATTTTGAGAAGGATCAATAATTTCTGCATTATGTGCAAATTATGATAGTAAACCAGAAAAGTATTCATGGAAGGAATATAGAGGTGAGTGAATATGCAGGAAATTATACTGAAAGTGTAGCAAAGCATCTCTTCCCTCCTTCCCGCTTCCCTTCCTCCTTTCCTCTTTTTTCCTTTTTCTTTTTTTTAATTGAAGGAAACATAGTCCCCTTGGGCAGAGTTTGTATAAGAATCCAGAAAAAAAGGAAACATGGAAAGCATCTTGTCATTCTTTTCAACTAATGTAAGAGATGCTGTGGTTAGTCATAATGATTTTTCTTCAGGACTGAAGGAATCATGCTCCAAGCTGTTGGGAGGATTGGTGGCCCACAGCTCTTAAACTGTGACTCTTTTCCAGAAATTACCCTAGATTGAAGGATGCTGCCTCCTGGTAGGAGCAATGTGCATGCAATGACTGATTAACCCCTAAATCTACAGGCCCAGATCCTTGATGCCATTTGGACTCTAGAGGACTGTTCCAGGAGTCTGTGGGGACAGCTGCAGCTTTTGAGAGTGAGTCGGCTTCTTTTCTACCTCTTGACTCCTCTTTCCCCTCCATGGATGTTGATCTTGAGAGTGTCTTTAAACATCTTGCATGTTAATCTGTCTCAAAGTCTTCCTAGGAAACCAAATCTTTGAAACTATTTCTCTGGTTGCCAATGTTTATTGTAAAATAGAGTAAAATATTATTTACTGTTAAAATAGAATGAATATTATGTTAAGAACTTTGCATGTACTTTGCATGACTTAATTTGATTTTAACTATTATCTTCAATAGTTTTCAACTATGAAAATTGAGACTAAATGAAGTTGAATAATTTATTTTAAATCCATGAATAAAGAGTTTAAGCTGGAATCTAGCATACTCTCCTAGACATCATGGAGGGAGAGAGAGCTCCCAGAAAGGAGCTGATGAGAAAATTTTAGGACTCTTGGCCCTAAAGTAGAAATAAGAGTCAAGATTCAGAAGGTGATGTAGAGTTTAAGTAATAATTATAACTCTCTATGAATTAGAATGATAATGGGAAATTTTCAAGAATAAAGTGGAACAATAATAGATAAAAATATCTAATAGTATCACTAAATTTAGAGTTTTAATGTTTAATTTTTATTCACTCTGGAAATAGGAATTCTATTCTAGGATGCTTTATATGAAATATGCCTTTTTAATAGAAATATATCTTACATAAAGTGTAGATTTTATTATAAATCCTTCAGTTTGAGATAGCACTGCTCTAAAATAATTCAGAATTTTCCCAGCCTATTTAAATCAGTATTAGCATATACAGAGGAGAAAGTCTTTGCTTTAAATTTTTTTCTAATTTGTTTATTCTTCTATATATAATCATAATTTAAATGTAATAATGATTAACTACAGATGGGATTATAGAATCAGAAAATATAAGAGTTTCATATTTCCTTTTTTATACATGATGTGATAATATACTAGATTTATATTTGTTTTAAACTTAATATTAAGTTATTTTTATGTGAAATTTCTACACATTTTAATGCCCTATTTAGCAGATGTATTAATTTTAGTTTGAGAAATGAGAACCTGAAACCCAAGTTTACATAGTGAATGTCAGTTGGCCTTGTAGGCCCAATATATCAAATACAATTTTAATACTGATACGATTGTATCAAAATGACAAAAAATTCATAGAACTCAGGGAACCCACAAATCATCTTACAGTTAAAAAATGTGCATGCAAGAATCATGTGTGACTAGTGAGCATGGATTCCAGACCGTTAGAGTGGTAATCTTATTGCCTCACCTTTGTTGAAGAAAGTGCCTCTCAACAGACCAGTTTTGAGTATTTGTCAATCAAGGAAACTATATGTGTTATTCTCTTAAAATCCTTTGGTGACTTCCCTTCATGGTTAGATTAAAATAGAACATCGTTTTGGGATAATTTTGCTCCTAACCCCCTTTTGTGTCTTATTTCCCAGCACTCCCATCTTGCTCCCTGCAATCTGCACACTAAACCTTTCAGTTCTTGAGTTCGCCAGTATCATTCTCTTGAATGTCATCTTTCATGGCATTTTCTCCTAAATTCTTTTCCGAAATACAGATGGCCTAAGTTTGACTAATATGAAAATATAGATTATTAGTCAATGAATGCAATTAGACTATCTTTATTTATATCTATATATGTAATTATGTGTCAGCTACACACACACACACACACACACACACACACACACACACACACACACACACACACCTTTAGAACACAGGCCTCCTTTGGAGTGTGTGTTTCCATTAAAACTGGACAATTACATGCACAGTTTTACATGATTCTAGTACAAACTTAAATTGAAGGTTATTGTGGTGAAACTGTGCAGCAAGTTATGAGATCAAGGACCCTATCTCTCATGCACCACTGTACTTTAGTACCAAGTTATGGACTTGGAACATATTAGGTATATGTTGAAATCACAAGTTGCTTTCTCTGTATTTTTCTCTTCTCTGTTTGCATTTTTAACCACAGCATTTTTCTTGTCATTTTTACTAATCTTCCTTTTTACACACATGTACAGACATGTACACACACACACCTGAGAGTGTTATATAAATCTTCAATTTCGGGTTCAAATGAACTTTTCGTCTTAGAGTAAACTATCTGTTTAATTGACTATATTTTACTGTTTTGGTTTGAAAATGGAGACTTACTAAGATTTCAAGTCATTTAATTGAGTTATATGAGTATTTGGTCATTTTTAAATCTATGGATAATTAGATTAAATTATTTTTCCACTATATGAAATTTATACTTATAAATCAAACACTTTTTTGTATTTTCTAATTAACTATTTCCTAGAGTAGACCAAGAATTGCTTATAAGAGGTGAGCAAACCCTTTCTGGGATCAAATGAAAAATAATAGGTTGTAATAATGAATCTTCAAATTTTAAAAATATTTTTATGTCTCTGAGCTTTCAATGTATTGTGAAAACTCATGCACAAGTAAAACCATTACCAGCCTAAAAAGTGAATGTGTCTAGCTGGTTTTGGTTTCTTTCAATCTCTCAGGAAATGACAAAATGTTCAACCTTTTGAGAGAACTTAACTTTATGTTCTTGTATTCAATGCTGACACTGCTAAGAATGAATCATTAAATGTGAGAGGAAGGCTAAAAGGAAAAATGTTTAACCAACTGTACTTTCCAAGTGCTACATTTGGAAAAACTATTTTTTGAATATTTGAAATATATTTCACCAGCTAAAATATACTAGGACCAAAAATGATGTTTGTCAATTGTTGGAATTTATTTATAAAAACATATCTTATATTTACAGAATCAAAGTTTGGTGACTGGAATGTAATGTAGAAGAGATGGGAGGAGAGTTTTGTTTTAGCAATTAATAGAGACATTTTTGCAAAATGCAATAATGGAACTCATTATATACCTCAGCAGGAGGAATCAAATTCAACATAAAGAGAAGAAGCCATTTCATCCCTCTTGCAAATTTACAAACTTCTGCTTTATGAAATAACCTTTATTATATAGAATTCAGCTAAAAGGGGCAATCAATTATCAGATTTATGTTTCCATAGTTCTTCTTTGAAGCAAAATAAAGAAACCAAAGAACAGCAAATTAAATTATTTACATACATATATATATAAAGTTTTTGTTGTTTACTAACAGTTTAATCCATAACAGTTTATGCAACCTGAAACCTAAGGTTATGGTGCAATGTTACATAAATAAAATTTCTTAAAACTTGATGATTTTTTTAAAAATTAGTGAAGTTGAAACTTAGAGAAATACTGTATCAAAAGTTATGTAGTGCTTTATGAGTGTGTAACAGAGTCATTGGAACTAATTAGAAAGGTTAAAGATAGCTTCTCCACAAAGGAGCAATTGGGCAGCAAGATGAAGAATGATGTAATCATTAGTTTAAGAAAGAGGGAAAGAATTTCAAGAGATGAGCTTTAAAATTTGCTTTTTGATAATGCCTTCTATATGAAAAAATAATATGAATAAAAGAATGTTTGTGAAGTTGTTTCTTTTTTTTTTCTTAATTTAAAGAGAAAAGCAGGTAAGCAGGAATAAGGCAGGTAGAAAGGGAAGAAGGAAAATAATATTTTTATTTCTTCATTTTTGGTTGCCCTCCAGGGCTCCGACTGAACCTGGGTCTCTGGGATTTCCACAGCCTATGCTCTAGTCACAGACTTAGTGCCTGAGCCACTAGACACCATCATACATTTTAAGGTGGTAAAAAAAACAACTCACATTTGAAGAGTTTCATTGCATTATTCTTTAAACAAATCATTGCTGTCTAGTTGTAGCAAGAAATCAATATGGTGATAAACAAGAAAAACAAGGTCCCTCACCTTGTGAGCTTAGTGTCTGGTTTTATATATATGCATATATATATATATATATGCATATATATGTAGATATAGAGATACAGGCATATATATATATAGACCAATACATAAAATAATTTCCTATATTAATGAATGCTGTGTAGAAAATAAACCTAGGCAAGGGAAGAAAGAGCGAATGTGACAGAAAGGGTTTTTTATATGTATGTGTTTGGGGTTTGTGAACAGTAATTTTAGGCATATTGGTTAGGAAAGATGAAATAACTGATTCAAAGGTGTTACCCGAAAATTGAGACTTGCGAGAAAAGATCAATGTAAGGAAGGAAGTTCTGCTAGTGACAGTGAATTCTGATAGCTCCCATTTGAAGCCCTCACCATACAAATATCAAAAAAGCACAACAATAAACTGTGTACAAGGGTCAGGAAAAAATAGATGGTATTTCACTTTTACTAGGCAGGGTTTTAGATATGTGTGGAATTTTCTGAGGTTTTCCTTCCAGCATGTGATATGTTTTTCTGAGTGTTCCAAAAGTAGTTATAAGTATACAACTGTGCATTTTAGGTCCCATCTGTTAATTCTGTTTTTATTAATTATTGTTCTTATCTTTTATTTTAAGCTGGGATAACATGTTTTAATAAAGAGAAAACATATCCAGAATTTATCATATTATGTATTTTATTATTATTATTGTGATAATAAGATATAATTTTTTCATGAGTGGGAGTATTAATACAGAACATTGGGAACTTCTGTTAAAATCCAATACTGTTTTATATACATAAAACACTTTTGTAATTTTTATAATATACAGATAATAAAGGTTCATTGTTGCCAGACATCTATCAAATATTTTACATTTGCATCTCTCATTTTTTACTTTGTTTCTTTGAGTATTTTTATTTTTATTTGGCATAAGATATTATTTTTAGGTCTTTACTTGGATGTAGGTTAATCAGTTTAAAATGATCCTCCTCTTTCCTTTGTCTTTATTCTAATTTATCTATTGAATATTTTTGCATGTTATTCTCTAATATGCATCAAGCAATCCTTTTATTATCATTTTTTAGAACTCCCATGCAAGTCAAAAATCAAAGTATGGTGTATGTTAGTCTACTTCAGGTAATTATGCATTATAAAAATATTAAATTATTGTTTTTGTTTATCCTTAGAAGAGAACTTGCGATTTGTTGTTCTTTTTTCATTCTGGTTAATGCTTTTTGTTTTGCACTATTTTTATTTCCTGTATTTAATTTCTTAAAAATTTAAAAGGCATTTTTCAGAGACTGGGGTGGTAAAACCTGTGCTGGTGGTAATACTTATGTTTTACTTAGCATAGTGTTATGATTGTATTTGTCCATTTTCAAATAGAAAACAAAACAGCAACTTTGACCTTTTTCACCTTTAATGTGAAATAAGACATTTTTTGCTATTTGTTTCCAGCAGAATCTATTTAACAGTTTGGAATTGTGACATAGGCTTTTGTAGTTTTCTTTTACATAAATGTTAGCATTTTAAAATGATTATTCATATAATTTATGACCTTTTGCTGTGTGTTAATCTATTTGTGTTCACTGAAATTTCTGACCAGCAGCCCTGATAAACTTATGTTTATTTCATTGTTCTAATGATTTTCAAGGTATCAGAATTTAGGTTATATTTATTTTGAGAACTCATATCAAATATATATTTTATTTTGCCTGTACACATCAATGAATATAAAATGACATAATATTTCAAATATATTTTTACTCAAATATTGCTTTTTGGATGTTTTAGAGCCACCCAGAATGATCTATTAATGGCCAAAGAGCTCTCATTTTCCATAATGGCCAGAACTGAAAGCAACTAGGGAAATAAAATTAACAAACTCTAAGATTAAATTATAAATTATTCCCAAACAACATGTCAATCTGGTAGGAGCAACATTCACATCCTCCCTACAGAGTAACTAGGAATTCAGCTATTTTCCAGAAGCAAACACTAGGAAAAGCAGGCACAGAGGCTATAGAGATACACTAGCAATCATGACCACAAAGGGCAAGGGAAAATGTCAGGGTTCAGAGCTACACCACAGATTTGGAAATCAGACTGCAGTAGAGGGATGGAATGACAGGAAGTAGTGAGCTGCCTAGGAATTGCAAAAGCACCAGAGAGCCTGCCCAGTGGGGCCAGGACATGGGACCTGGGAAGAAGGGGTCTTGGCACAAGGCAGAAGGAAGAACTACGCCCTAGTGGAACTGATTGGGTGTCCTAGTGGGGAAATTGCACTGGGCACTGCAATAACCAAAAGGCAGCTAGGGGAATCCCCACCTCTCCCACCTTATTTTGCCAGGACCACAGACTTAAAGGAAGATGAGTCTCCTAGAAGTGAGAAACTTTCAAGGGTGCTCATAAGCTCCACCTTGTGGATGGAGTTGAATCTGCAGCCTGATTGATGATTGTGAGCCAACATCAAGGTAGTTGTTACCTTTCAGAGCTTGGATAATGGCAAAAGACTCTGCGTCACCCACACAAACTACAACCTCATCAGCAGATATCTTGGGCTTCAATTCAAAGTCCATCTAAGACTATCAACAGACCCAACCAGTAGTGATGCCACAAAACCCCAGAATTCCCAGTTTTCAAACTGAAATCCAGGTTTCTCTGGTGCAAGTTGATACCCTACACAATGCCACCACTGCAGAGAAACTGAACCCATGGAAATATAGGCAGAATACCAAACAGAGCAAAGACACAGTGAAATATATGCAAAATGATGGCTCCACAATATCTCAGGGGAAAATCTGGATACAACTAATGTATGCAAATTACATTTGGTTAAATTTAGTGCAACAATGATAAACACACTCATGGAAATCAAGAAAACAACAGAGGAAGAAAAAGAGAACGATAAAAAGAGAAGAAATAAAGCAAGATAAAGAAATGAAGAATACGTTAGCTGAACTAAGGAACTCAATATAGGGACTGAAGAATAGGATGGATGAAGCCGCCAAAATATCAATGAAATAGAAGACAGGGCAGCAGAATGCACTAAAAAAAACCAGCAAAGAGATAAAAAAGAAATGAAGAAAACATTTGCAACTATGGGATAACATTAAAAGGGAAAATATTCATATCATAAGGGTCCCAGAAGGAGAAGTGAGAGAAAAGAGGGCAGAAATTATATTTGTAGATGTGATACATGAGAATTTCACTAACCCGAAGAATACACTGTGCCTCAAGACCCAGGTAACTCAAAGAGTTTAAAATAGAAGAAATCAAACAGAGATATGCCTGGACGTATTGTCATCAAAATGTCAAAAAATACAGGATAAAGAAATCTAAAAGCAGCCAGAGGAAAACAAGTCACATACAAAGGAGTCTGTATACAATTGTCAGCCCATTTCTCAACTGAAACTCCACAGGCCAGAAGGGAATGGCATGATATATTCAAAGTGCTGAAAGAAAAGGATTTTCAACCAAGGATACTTTACCCTGTGAGATTATCATTCAGAACTGAAGTAATGATTAGAACACTTTCTAATAAAGTAAAGATAAAAAATTCAGCACCACAAAACCATCTCTACAAAAAATACTACAGGATAATCTATAAAGTGTAAAGAAATCCCTACTTAAAACAGTAAGACAGCAAATATAAAAAGTGGGGAGGAAAAGAAAACAAAAATGTGGATGCTTAGAATGAGTATAAGATTAATCTGCTTTCAAATAAAATTAGGAAATAAGCATAAAATTATTAATGCTAACCTTGGGGTAACCTCAAAATATATGGCCAGAGAAAAAGTGAAGGAGAAAACAAAACGGGAAACCAATCAAATATAACTACAATCAACTGACCTTAGAGAGAAAGAGAAGAACAAAGAACTGTCTGAAACTATACATAAAAGACAAATTACAAAAGGATAATAAACAATTACATATCAATTATCACCCTAAATATTAATGGTCTGAACTCACCAGTCAAATGACACAGAGTAATCAAATGGATTAAAAAGCATAACCCAACCTTCTGCTCCATTAAGAAAAGTCACTTGCTTTCAAAAGATAAAAAAAAAACAACAAAAACTCAAAGTCAATGATTGAAAGACAATCCTATAGTTGAATGGCAACCAGAAAAGAACAGAAATGACCATACTAATAGTGAATACAACAGACTTCCAGCTAAAATGCTTAATAAAAAACATACATTCACATTAAATAATGATTAAAGGGCAATCCAGCAAGCAGACATAGCACTTTTAAACATATATGCACCAACTGAAGGAACAACAGACTATATTAAACAAGTATTATTAGAACTGATGAAAAATATCAATAGCAACATAACAATTGCAGGAGATGTCATCGCCACACTTACAACAGTGGACAGATCAACCAGACAGAAAATTGACAGGGAAACAACAACTTTAAATTATATTTTGGAAGTTAAATCTAATAGACATATCCCAAATAGATTTCATGTTCTTCTCAAGAGCACATGAAATATTCTCAAGGATAGATATCAGTTAGGACATAAAACATGTTTTAAAATTTTTACCAAGATTGAAATCATACAAAGAATCTTCTCTGAGCACTATGGTTAAAAACTATAAATCAATCACAAAAAAGAAAGCTGGAAGACCCCAAATTAATTGGACACTAAATAATATGCTTCTGAATGACTTTTAGTGAAAGAGGAAATTAAAGAGGAACTTTAAAAATATTTACAAACAAATGAGAATGAAGACATGAGTTATCAGTATTTATAGTATGAAGCAAAAGCAGTTTTAGGATGAAATTCATTGAAATCCAGGCCAACTTCAAGAAATAAGCAAATAAAAGATTGCAAATGAACAGTCCAACCCTACACTTACACAACTAAAGAACAATTAAAGTGAAAAACTAGAGGAAATGAAATTATCAAAATTTCAACAGAAATAAATAATACAGAAAACAAACCAACAATAAAGAATATCAATGAAACCAAAAGGTGGTTCATTGAAAATATAAACGAAATTGACAAACCACTTACTAGACACACCACTTACTAGACACACAAAGAAAAAGTGAGAGGGAACACTGATAAATAGAATCAGAAATGGAAGGGGAGAGGTTACAAAAGAACAGAATTTTTTTTTAAAATCATGAGAAATCTATGAAGAGGCCTATGCAAACAAAGTTAGGACATGGACAGACTAGTAGAAAAACAGTCTAACAACTAAATCTGGAAAAATTGGAAAACCTGAACAGAACAATCACAAAGAAATGAAGAGATAATCAAAGTTTTCACTAAAAAATAAAACCCCAGTACCAGATGTCTTTCCTAATGTGTTATACCAGACCTTCAGAAAAGACTTAATACTTTTTCTTCTTAAATTCTTCCAAAAGACTGAATATAAGGAAACACTCCTAAATGCTTTCTATGAGACTAACATCACACAGATGCCAAAAACTGATAGTGTTGTCAACAAGAAAGACAATTACAGATCATTATCTCTAATAGCATAGACACGAAAATTCTCAACAAAATATTGACATACTGAATTCAAGAAAGCATCAAAAGGATCATCCATCACGACCAACTGGGATTTATCCCAGGGATGAAAGGATAGTTCAACATACCTAAATCTATTAATGTAATGCACCATATCAACAAGAGCAAGGAGCAAAACCATACAATTCTATCAACAGATGCAGAGAAAGCTTTTGACGCTATCCAACATCCATTTGTGATATAAACCCTGTATAAAATGGGAATAGAAGGTACATACCTCCGCATAATAAAGACCTTATATGAAAAACCCATAGTCAACATTATGGTCATTAGTGAAGCATTGAAAGTATTTAATTTAAGGTCAGAAACAAGACAAGGCTGTCCACTCTCACCACTGCTATTTAATGTCATATTGGAGGTCTTAGCCAGAGCAATTAGGCAAGAAAAAGAAATAAAGAGTCCAAGTTGGAAAGGAGGAAGTGAAACTCTCATCATTTGAAGATGACATGATCATCTTGATTGAAATCCCTAAAATCTCTGTCAAATTCTACTAGAACTAATAAACAAATACAGTAAATGGCAGAATACAAAATCAATGCACAAAAATCTGGTGCATTTTTATACACAAATAACACACTAAAAGAAGCTCAAGCAAGAAAACCGTTTAAAATAGAAGTAAAAAGAATCAAATATCTTGGGATAGATATACTTAATAAGGGAGGTGAAAGAACTGTACAATGAAAACTACAAGTCCTTCTTAAAAGAAATAGAGGAGGATACAAAGAGATAGAAAGACATCCCCTGCTCCTGGCTGGGAAGAATCAGCATCATGAAAATGATCATCTTACCTAAAAGAATATATAGATTTAATGGAATCCCCATTAAAATCTCACAGACTTGTTTCCAGGAAATAGAACAAAAAAATCTTAAAATTTGTATGGAATAAAAGATGCCTAGTAGCCAAAACGATTATGAGAAAAAAGAACGAATCTAGAGGGATTACACTCCCAGATATTAAGCTATACTACAAAGTGGCAGTGATCAAAATGGTACGATATTAGAATAGTAACAGAGGTACAGATCAGTGGAATAGAACTGAATCACCAGAAACTGACCCACTCGCATGCAGTCACTTAGTCTATGACAAAGGAGTCAAAACCATGTGATGGAGAAAGGAAATAAATGATACTAGGAAAACTGGACAGCCACAAGCAAGAGAATGAAGCCAGATCACTCTCTAACACCATTCACCAAAATTAAATCAAAATGGGCTAGAGACTTTGATATAAGACTAGAAGCCATAAAAGTCTTGGGATAAAACACAGGGAAGACATTCCATGACATCAGCCTTAAAGAGGCCTCCTTTGACAACTCAGCTCCAGCATCAAAGAAAACAAAAGACAGAAATGAGCAATTAGGACATCAAACTAAAAAGTTTCTTCATAGAGAAAGAAAATGTCACCAAAATAAAATGGCCACCTATTAACTGGGTGAAGACATTTGAATTTCATATTCCTGACAAGGGTTTAATATCTAAAATATACAAAGAACTCATAAAACTCAATAACAGAAAAGCAGCCAATCCAATTAAACAAAAATTGGGAAGAGAAATGGAGAGACATTTTTCCATAGAGGATATACAGACAACCAACAAACACATGAAAAGCTGCTCCTACTTGCTGGCTATCAAGGAAATGCAAATCGAAAAAACAGTGATGTATCACCTTACACCTGAGAGGCTATTATCTGAAGGCCTGGGAACAGCAAATGCTGTCTAGGATGTGCAGAGAAGGGAACAATTTTACACTATTGATAGGAGTGAAAATGTGGGCAACCCCTATGGAAAACAGTATTGAGATTCCTCAAAGAGTTGAATAAGGAAATTCATATGAGTCTGCTATCCTGCTTCTAAGTGTTTAGCCAAAAGATAAAAAAAATATGAATTCGCAAGATTTATGCACTCCCATGTTTATTGCAGCCCTATTCACAATAATTAAGAACTGGAAACTACCTAAGTACCCAACATCAGATGAATGGATAAAGAAGATGTGGTGCATATATACAATGGACTGCTGCCCAGCCTTCAGAAGAGATGAATCCTGTCATTTGAATCAACATGAATGGATCTAGAGGAGATTATGCTAAGTGAAATAAACCGAAAGAGATAGATACCAGATAATCTCACTCATAGGTGGAATGTGAATAGACAAAACAAAGCAATAGATGAAACAAAACTAACCTTGGACACTTAAAATAGAACTGACGTTATCAATATGGAGTTGGATGGGGGGAATGGGGTAAGTGGTGGTGGAGCCCACTGGGCAATGGTGAGTAACATTTGGTGATTTGGTGGAGGGTGAGGTGTTTTGACATTATATCTGAGGATGAATGGTGAAAATGGTGAAACTACACTTATGAGTTTATTTTAATGTGCAGATTCATAGTTAATGCAATAAAAATAATATTTAATTATAAGCCATAGAACAAAATAAATATCATGCTTCCATGCTGATAGGCATAAATAATAAAATAATAATTGGAGATAGGGGTCATTTCTCTTATATATTAAATACAATGCAAATGTAGAAGTAGTGGAGGCAATAGAAATTCTCATTAGAACTTTATAGTAGTAATTGCCAAACAAGATCTCTCAAAGGATACTAAAATGACGGGCATAAGTATAAGGACAAATACGATTTTTGTATAGACTCAAAGTTTCTCTATCTGGATATTTATTAAAAACAGAGACAGAATATTTTTGTATATTTATATTTATACAGAAACCTGAAAGACTGCACATTAATAAAATGATCAAGGTTACTATCACTAATAAAATGACATTTGACATAATTTGGTACTTGATTGAGATACTAGTGACGATATATAACTTTGGAGTTACCTTGCAAAACTTGCTTAAAGTCAGTCTAATGAGAAATCATCAAAGAGGTCTTCAAACTGAGAGACATTCACCAAGATATATGAACCATTCTTCAAAGTTCTTAAGATCATGAAAGACAAGGAAAGACTGTTCAGAATTGGAGGAGGCTGAAGTGAAAACCAGATATGAGATCTAGGAATAGATCTTAAAGCAGTGCTAGTGAAAATACTGATACTATCTAAATAAAACATACAGTTTAAAAACGGAAAATAACAAGGAAATCACCTTTGAAAGAAGTTAACAAAGGAAATAAACTGATATTAAAAGATAACTGGAAGTGAATAACAATGAAGTTAGGGTATTTAAAATATCTGGGATGAGAACAAAACACAGGAAAAGAAAAATACAATAAAACAGGCTCTAAAATCCTGGGCTAAACTAGCTTCAACTGATTCTATATAGAACTTGACCTTCTATTTGTCAGGAACTTTGATATATGAAGAAATAAGATAGCTAAGGAAGAATGTAAGGTTTTTCTGGGCTCCGCGAGGAGAAAAGCTCAATCAGACCAAAAATGTCGAATAGCCAGGGCTTTATTGGGGTTTGCACACCCGGGCGAAACTCCCAAGTCCGCAGAGGGCCGGGAAGTCGCGGGCTGGGAAGTCGCGTGCCCGAACAAAGGGGGACCGGCTCTTTAAGCAGAGGAATTTCGCGGGCTTCCCATATGGCGATTGGGATTGGCCCTGTGAATCCAGGTGTGGGGGGTGCATCCCTTATTCTGA
>RJWH01000154.1:948138-1273961 GCA_004363575.1 Solenodon paradoxus | reverse complement strand
TCTCTCTCTCTCTCTCTCTCTCTCTCTCTCTCTCTCTCTCTCGTTGAGCAGCCACGCATCAGTTTTGAAGAACAGAATAAGTCTTCCATTCTGTCTCTCTCTTCAGAGAATGAACCCGACAAGTACACTTTTTCAGAATCATCTGTGGCACTCACTGGGGACTGAAGGACTCTGGCCAGGACAGTTTCCTGGTGGGTACCCAAAACCCTATGAAAGCCCTGTGCCACCCTAGACCCTTGGGGTGTCTAAGCAGAATGCTGTTGAACTCCCTGCCACACTTTTCTCTTCTTTCAGTTTGGGCTGCTATTTTCCTTTCAGGAAGCAGAATTTCAGTGATTCCAAGAAGATCATTTTAGTACTGAGGTAGTTTTGGATGATGCAGTTCTTTGGTGAAATTCTGAAAGTAGACAGTTGGAACCATAAACACTCTTGGCTAGAATAGTTTATGATCTGGGTTTGATTTAGCAGCCCCATCTCCGACAAAGACCTTGCAATGGAAGCACATGTGTAAATCATCTACCTTCCCTTACTACTGAGTAATAATATGATCCAAATTTCTCTCATTCTTACTACCTTACAAGCATGTCTTTATCCCTCTTAACAAATGCTGTTGAAACTCAGTGTTACTACTCTGATTGCTTCTCTGTCTTGTGGGGCTCCTCTTGAAATGATTGTATCTTCACACACCAGAGCAGAGAGAAGGGAAGGCAGGCATTAAAAGAAAGCCTTACACAAATTGCCCTTGTGCTGGGACTGGATTTAGGAGACTACCAAAAGACTGGACATTGCTTGCTCCCTAGTGTGACAACAGAGGTTTGAGAATGAGGACTGCTGACAAGGCAGGCAGAAACTGTACGTATTTTTACCACATCAAGACTCACAATCTCATTCCCTCTAGGTACCTCACAGGAAATAAGGTGGTAAGAAAACTTGTTCATGTTTTCCATTGCCACAATGATCCCTCCTTTACCCATTTGACTACAGCAGCCAAGACTGACTTCCCCAATTATCTAGGAAATATCAGACTTCAGAATTCTCTCCTCTTCTTACTACTCTTACTTGCCAGCTTATGGCTCATTATTTACTTCATCAGGTGGACTCTGACATTGAGAAAGATACAACCTACTTGATGCAAGATTCAAAAGTCTATACCCTGGCATTCCCAAATTAATAGTGGGTCATGAGGTCTATTGGCAGTCACCTTCTGCTGTCTAACTAGGCATGAGGGAAGCAGGAGTCCAAGGCACAGACTTCGGAAAAAAGCCCCAGATAAAGACTCCCCAATTTTGAGATGCCCAACCACAGGAGTATTTATCTTTCTTGGTCCTTACAGGGACACCTCAAAGATTTCATGGAATTATGTATAAATGACACACATGCTACAGGCAGAAACCAAAGGACACACAATCTGTTTCCTAAAATTCCCTATGCGGATGCCTGTTAGCAACTGGAAAATAGTTGACATCCTGAACTTAAGAAAGGAACACCTTTTACTTCTCTGCAACAGTGTCTGACACAATATAAATTAGAAGATAAGGAAGGTTGATCAGAAGGAGGTTTCTTAAATCACGATACATTACTACAACTACACCTTTATTGTAGGAAAGGAAAAATGGGCTGAATCCTCTACATGCAGACTTTCATAGCCCTTAGTCAGAATCCAGAGCTACGAAAGCATTGCCATAGGTATGGAGCAACATTCCATGTGGAAGACTCTGAGGACATCTTAGATGATCCACTCCTCAGTAGTACACCCCACCTTCAATCGTGGGCCCCACTGGTGGATCTAAACCCAGAACTTCCATTAAACTCTCCTGCCACACCTGAAAGGGATAATCAAGCCAGTAAACTGTGAAAGGCTTAGGAAAATAATGCAGGAGCCTAATGAAACACCCATTTTTCTTCCAAGGCAGGCTAGTGAAAGCTACTCACAAGTATACCAACCTTGATCCTACTGAACTAGAAGACCAAGCAATGTTGGGCATCCATTTGATTAGTCTGCCCTAGATATCAGAAGGAAAGCTCAGAAGGGTGACAATGGCAACTAAAATGCCACATCAATAGCTCCTTGCTGTAGTTTATGTAGCCTGTGGAGTTTAAAAACTGAGATAAGACAGAAGGGATGGAAAAGGAAAAAGAGAGACAGAGTCAGGAACATAGAACAGGATCGATTTTTAGCAGCTGTCTTGCAAGCACCCTGCCAAGCCCACCTTACCCAGGCACATCCAAGAAGTCTGATGTCAGTGACAGACCAAGGAGAGGAGACCCCTGCTATCACGACAAGATCAGACACTAAAGAAAAAAGTGCCCTAGTACCAGAAACCCACTCAGGCAACGCCCATAAAGAAAGAACAGTCCCTCCCTAACTCCAGAATGAAAAGGAATCATTTTCCACTTTCTGTCCCATACATTGAGAGATGAAGTTCAATAATGGGTCCCAGGAGCACCCGGTTCCCAACTTTCCATCTCAATTGTTGCACCTCAGAAAATCCTGAATGTTGGAGGTAAAAAACATTAATTTTCTCATTAATAAATACACTTATTCTATGTTCATCCAGCACTCTGGACCAGCCCATCCTTTCCCACAAAAGAATAAGGGCATAAATGGGAAGTAATCCATCTTGTTTAGATTGGCCATCTGTTGTTTTAAATTTGGGGTGTTCTTTCTGTCTTTTGAGTATCTGGCAAATTTTAAACTATGAACCCGTAACAAAAAAGAAGTTCACATTTTCTTTGCCATCACATGATGCATGTGTATGCTGAATTCAGATGAAAGGTTGTCCTCTGCCTGAAGCACCCTATTCCCCTGGTTCAGCAGCTTACAAGCTCTGATCTAAGTGGCAGCCTAAAATTTTGAAGATTTAAGCTGACAAAAGTGATCCTTAGTATAGCCTCATGTTTGCACATGGTAAAAATGGACTTTTAAAAAATTACAAACCACTGGATAATCTGCCTTGACTCTTAGTTTTCTTTGAAGAATTCGTAAAAATCTAACAAATTTCTTTAAAAACTAAAGTTTAAAGTTTAAGCATTCTACTTAATGTATAAAATTAAAGCCAACGAAAAATGAGAAATGCACTCTTTGTAAGAGGAAAAATTATAAACTAGACTAATGTCAAAATAAAAGTAAGACTGTTTTCTTAGCATATGTTTAAATTCCTGAAAGTTTTATATGCTCTAGAATAACACTTGTCATTCTGATTATAATTCCAGAATGCTGTATGACCCAGAATTAAACTAAGTTCCATGTTAACTTATAAATTAGACCATAGTCACATCTTTAACCATGGTCATTTTAAAGGTAGCTGCTGTAAAACTTGAGGTCATTGTGAGTTAGTTACACTTACCCAGAATAAAGCCTTCAAACGTTCCCGATGGAAAGCCAGCTGAACTGACCTATGCCTGTGAGCCAGTCAAAGACCTTAAATTTCTCTTCAAAAGAATCCCTTTCAGATAGCATTTTTTCTTAGTTTCCTTGTTCTCTGTCTCTGTGACGATTCAAATACACCAAGAAAATCTTATTCTGTCACTGTTTGGTATAAATTCCACTCATAAATATGAAGCTTTTTCTAAAATTTAATTATGTTTTTATCTTTTTTTCTTGCAAGGAAAAAGACACCCTTTTGTATGTTTCATTCTTTGTTATCTTCACTATCTTATAGTCTTTCAGATCCTCCAAAACTACTGTTTTCTTCTTTGAGGCCTAAATGATTTTAATTGCCCCAAGATAACATGAAACTGCCAATATACCATTTTTCCTTTTTTGCTCTAAATATACTCTTAATTTTAGGAGCTCGTCTTCTTAATCTTTGAATACAATTAATTTCTTCTTGCCTAGAGCCAATTAAATAGCAATAAATTCTATGGCAATACTATTAACGCTGGGACAAAGACCACATGTATGGGACTTTACACTTGCTGCATTCTATCATCCTGATGGCCTCACAATCCCTTTTCCCATAGTAACTTTGGGATATAACAGACTGCGCCCCAGCTAGGGACATATCTATGCCCATGTCTATCAGGAAGCAGATACAGAATAATTGACCCTCATCATTTAACACCCAAAGAATTTGGGGCCCTATTTGGTCATGGGGAAATTGAGGGACAACATAGGGAAAAGAGAGATATAAGATGGAGAACAGGAAGCAGGATGGCAGAAGTACAAATCATCAGGAAACTGACTAATGTGTAGGCAGCAAGTAAGTAGTGACAAGGTCCACTAAGATGAAGAACTCTGAGTAATTTAATGGGCAGGGTGAGTTGACATATATTTGAAGAATGGGGAATCTGCACATAAGAATTTATATTACTTTCTAAAGCAAAATTACCTAAATAAATATTTAAAAGAGAACAGCAGTTTCCAACCCTGTTTTTGTTTTTGTGAGTCCAGCATCAACTAGTCAAACCACCCATTCTTGGGAAGAATTTTTTCTATCACTATCATATCACTTTGCCTCATATGTTTTCTTGAAAGAGAAATTTGTGTAACCACAGTTACTTAATAAGATTATTTTATTACAAGCCTATTACAAAAAAAAAAAAAAAAAAGCCAGCACTACTCAAATAAGTTAGCACCACCCAGGTGGGCTAGCACCACCCAAGCCACAGGCATACTAGGAGTAGGTTTTCCAGAAAGAAATTTCCTTAGCAATCCCAGCAACTCCCATGTAGGTTACCTAAATCAACAAGTGCAAAATTCCATTCCTCTGGCATACAAGATCTTCCCTCAAGCTTAGAACATTTGCAGCTTTACTGCCCACAAAGATCTCTCTTTTTCTGTACTTCTCCTAATAAACTTTCCACGTGCTGTCAAGTGACAAAAACGATGAGACACAATGCTATATTAAGGCAGACATAATGTTCTTTCAGATGCAAGAACACTGGAAGATATGTCTTGGTTTTCCTTCTCTTGACTGCATTTTAATATATTTATTGGTACTTTTACTTCTTTTGAGCAGGTGTTAAAAAATCAAATGAGTCACTCCAGAAATTTAGAGTTTCTAGAATTTCTAGAGTTTCTAAAAATTGTTTCAGAATTTTATAATTAACATTCAGTGACCCTATCCTTAGCAATTCAGTCTTGATTAGAGCATTCTATAAGAAGCTGGTTTTGACATGACAGATTTTCAAGAAATTTCCCTCATTCTCTGTCATCTAACTTTGAACAGCGATAGCCTTTACTTTCATCCCTCAAATCAGGTTGTTTTGAATCACTCTAGTTGAGAAGAATCCTTACCAGAGTGGATATAGGTTATTCCATACTGCAAAGATGTATAGATATACTTCAAAGAGCCATAGACTTACTTCAAACTCATATTAAATTTAAATTAAATTACTTTTATTGAGTTATTCTAGTATACGATCTTGATTTTAATCTCTTTAATATGTTATGTAATATTCACATACATTTTCTTTGATTTAGCAGGATTTTAGGAATTGATGTTATTCTCTATTTCACATGACCAATAAAAAGCGAAACAGAAGAGTTTGTTCCCATGATCCCCAAAATCTTCAGAGACACTGGGTACAATTACTCTCTGTCTGTCTCTACAAAAATGAACCTGAAGAAGAAGAAAAGGAGATTGTTACTGAACTTAACCAGGTACCATGTACTAAACTATGTGCTTTAATATTATTAATTACTATAGCTTATTATTACCTTCTACCCAATTTAGGTTGATCTGATTTGTGGATTGTGGGGATTTTTTTTTTGGAGAACTTTAGAGGTGGAGATACCATATCTTTCTCTTTTGTTGCCTGGGGTTGTTTCTTTCTGTTTCATTTTTAAATAAATTTAATTTGTTTCTATTGTTATAAGATTTTTAGAATATTAAATTCAGTCAATGTGCATTTACAACACTGCTTTACCCAGAGTTCAAATATCCTTAGCCACCACCCTACTGCATATTCATTCCCTTGTCTTCCACTCTCCCCAGCCAGTTGTTTGTCTTGTGATATTTGTTGATTTGATCTGTTTATTTCTTTATATTCTACATATAAGTGAAATCATCCTGTACCATCTTTTTCTGACTTATTTTGCTAAGCCTGATCATTTCCAGTTCCATCCAACTTACAAAAGGCATCATTTCATCTATTTTAAATAGCTAAATATAATTCCATTGAATATATAAGCCACAGTTTCTTTTTCTGTCTATCTTTATCTTGTTTATGTTGGGTCCTCAACGACATTACTGAAATTTAAAAATCTGCTTTATTCCTGAATCAATATGCTGAGGAATATTGAAGATTAGGAAATGGGTCACAGGTGTCCCACTGCTCAATACTCCCCACTCAATAATGATGCCATGGCTTCTCTTAATCCAAGAAACCTGGAACCTGCTTATGCTACTCAGTTTCTAACTTCCCAAATGCCATTATCTAAATTAAGGTGCTGCATTTGGAACAGGTTTGGGGGCTTTCTTCTTCTCATCACAGCGGTGTTCAAGGGCAGATTTGACCGTACCGTGGTTTAAAAAGAAGCAAGCAATTCAATATCAAATACTGGATTTTCTTAAGAACATTAGGATCTAAGTGAAGTTATAGATTGTGATTTGCTTATTGGATATTCTGACTAGCAGAATTTCAGAGCTGAAATATGAACTTCTGGAAAATATTTTAAGTTTGAAAAATTTGAGGCTTGAAATTTTCCTTTGAAAATTTTAATACACGAAGGGGTCATCTTTTCTGGTCCTGAGAAGAATTGAGCATAGCAATTTTTTTCTCATTTATAAATATTTTCCTTTATTTCCACCTTTCCTTGTTAAATGCACAATGATGGTTCTAGTTTTTTGAAGTACTGTATCATGAAGCAGTAGACAGGGGTAGGACAGGAAGAGGCAAGACTTACCAGCTGCTTCAGAAGACATGTGCCTCTAAAGGGAAGGGTAAGTATTATTTATTACCACTAGTTAGCATGAAAACCTCATGACAGAACTGGACACATAGAATATTCATATCTTATTTGTATTTTTCCCAGATATTCTAGGAAATGGGATAGTCATCATAGTATATCATGATCCCTTTTTACTCATGATGTAAAAATACTTCATGAACTTTAGATTTTTCTTAAAATTTGTCTCCATTTTATCATTTTGAACTTAATAATGGTAATTTTGCAAATAGCGGCCCATACTGTTATTAGACTAAGAAGATTTTCGTACTTTTATTTTTTTCAGGAATAGTGCAGACAGGAATGAAAGCAAGTAGGCAGGCAGAAAGAGAGAGGAGGAAGACACATTTTTAATTTTATCTTTATTTAGTTGTTCATAGCAGTTCAACCGGACCAGGGATTTGAAACCCAGATCCTTGGGATGCTTCAGAGATGTCTTACCTCACCACTACTCCTTCAGAGTGTGTTTGCCTACATTTTCATGAGAATTTACGATGTTTCAGGTAATGTTCTAAGCACAGTACACAGATTAGCTGATTTAAATCTCCAGTAAACATTACTAGTAGACATTTTGCTTATTAAAATCTGTAATGTATAGATGAAAAACTGAGGTATACAGAGATTAAGCAATTTGTTCAAGGTCATAGAGCAAGTAAACATTGGAGGTAAGATTGAAGCCAGCAATCTGAATCAACAGTAGATGCTTAAAAGCTATTGAATAACTCATTGGCTTAAATGAAATCACCTTGTAGATCTGGATTTGAAGTGGAAAATCAATTGTATTGAGGAACTTTCACTTTATATAACTATGTCATAAATAACCATGGAATGTTTCCAAGATGGAGGAGAAATGATTTGTCAGGATTGATAGAGCACACAAACATAACCTAATATGGAGACCGAATTAAAGAGACCCAAGGACGAGGATGAATTTCATAAATGTTAGAAGCACTTTAGCTGGCAATTCTCCCATTTTCTTTGCTCCCTTTTCTTACCTAAAGCAGCCAAAGTCTCTGATCTTATCAGCTATAATTGACTTTGTCCCCTCTTTGCCTCACCCTGGTTTAATGGTTATACAGAAGGATGGTCAGTGCTTTAAACAAAGCTAAATCCAGTTTCCCTCTTTGCAAAATAATATTAGCACAAGTATTTAGAACATAATTCATGTAATATTAGCATAGAGCCTGATCTAGAGTAAATAGCCTCAGCTGTTAATACTGACCTTCATGTTTTTATTCTTTTTTTTCCTTCACAATTCTGATCCTCCACCCTACTCCCCCTTTTCCCTAGCTGCTAGTTTGCCTGCAGACTATTTAAACTAATTTTTATTGAAGATCAGTAGCTGAGGCCCATGCCTATATAGATTGAGATTTTTTTCATTCTTTAGATGAAAGTGATCTTCTATCTGTTGAAATTTTTTTTCTGAGAACCAACAAAATGTTCCTGTGGACTGTGGGATAGAACAGTCTTGTGTGGGAAGTACTACATATATCAGTACCTTTGGATAAATAAACTAACATATTCTATTTCAAAATGGAGGGTGGTCTCAGATTTGAGATTAAACAGAGAAGAAGAGGAAGTTACACTTCCCAGCTTCTCCTTGGTGTTTGGAACTGGCTAAATATGCTCACAAAGAGTCTCTCATTTAATATTCCCAGTGACAGGTAACCAATTGTCACCTTCATGTTATACATGAGGAATATGAAACAGAAATAGTAAATCACTTCTCTAGGACATGTCTCTATTTGACTCAATGTTCCTGGTCTTGTTATAACTCAAAAGAATATATGTGAAGAGGTATCATTAAGACAATATAAAATAGACTAGTGACTCAGAACAGATAATTCAATTGAAAGAAAAGACACAGAAAACAGCTTTCAAGTAAAACAAATCCTTTTCAAACAGTAAAACCGATTTTTCAGAATGTCTCAAGCTGAAAATAAAGAAGACATTGTAATCCTCAAATTCTTGACTTCTATAATGGTCTAGTAAATTCTTTAGAGCTGAAATTAAAGGATGAATTATTTGAATGCTGTCACCATACTGGTGTGTCTACTTGTAGAAAATCTGATGGTCTGTATAACCAGGATCCAGAGTTGTCTTCACTCCTACCACCATACCCTGCAGTCTTCTCCTTTAACTCATATTCTGTGCTTTCTTTCCCCTTTCAAGGTAGTTCATGATATTATTTTTCCCATTTTTATTTTTTTTAATCTTTCTTCCCACTTTCTCCCAAGATGATCCTCACAAAATTTTTAAGATCAATACTTCAAAATAAATACAGCATTCAGCCATGCTTGTCTGCATTTTTTCCCAGGAAAGCAAACTTATGTAATCAAAACATTCCCCTCTAGATTCAGGAGTAATATTTACTGAAGGACACAGACAGTATTGCTCTCTTTCATCCAGTCTAATTAACTTTGGGACCCAGCATTATTTTGCTCTTCTTCCTTATCTTTTAAGTTACTATTAGTAACTCAATTTGTACATCCTCTTATCAGATGTTGCAAGTATTTATTTAGAGATTTAGAGCCCCTTACAGAGCATATCTCTTAAACTCTGAATTAAAAAATATTTTTTCTATACAAATATATAAATTAATTAATTTTTTTTCAAAACTGGATTTTTCTGGATGCATTTATCAATATGTGGATGTGATTATTTTACCTTATGGTGATGACTGATATCTAAGATTATGTGTTAGAACAACATAATGACCAGATAGATTGTAGGACATGGGATGTCATCCAGTGTCTCTCACTGTTGCTAGCATTTTAAAAATCATTCTAGGGTATGCTTCCACGACCCTGTGATAGAGAATTCAGCAGTTTCTAAGATAATCTGCTTATTTTTAAAGAAGAGACTTGTCTACATTTTATTCACAATTCTATACTTAAAATATATCCAGTGCAATAAAGTAATAAGTTTCGATCTTTATTGATTTACATCATGCAGAGTCAAACAACAGAGGTTTTTAAAGATCAAACAGATTCTTTAAAGATATTTTTCTCAGGTACCTGTAATTAGAAAATGTTGAATTTGTTTTTTGTTAAACTTAATTTGAAACAAATTATACATAAATAGAATTAGTCTTTTCCCCTAGAAATTAGCTAATTATTTCTTCTTATATTAAAAATAGAAGGTAGCTTTATCTAGATTGTAAACCCCTGAACAGCAAAATAAGTAATATAATATCATGAAGAGAATTTTTATAAATATGATTCAAATTACATCCTTCAGCATTTAAATGTAAGTAAAGTGCTATTAAAAGAAGGAAATAATTGTAGTGTAAAAACCTGTAGTGTTCCTCTTGTCAGAATAAAATAATAATAAATTTTAGTTGCAATGATTAGACTCAAGTAATAAACTCTAAAATTTATGTTCCATATAAATCTCACAATTAAAGTGCTTACTTTTCAATATATTTTAAGAAATAATAATATAATATAAGAAGAATCAATTGCAATTGCATTTATAATTAAAATACCACAATTCAATCATTGCATTGCCTGATTCACAGGGTTGCAAGTAATCTCTAATAATATTAATACCATTGTTATTATCCTCGGTACACAGATCATTCAGTGATTTTAGAACAGAAAGAAAATTAGAAAATTTGTGCCATAGTTACCATGAGAAAATAAGTGTAGAGGTATAAACAAATTACTTATACATTACATGTAATAGAAAATCCTCTAAAGAAAAGGTTTGTTACTTTTTAATTTAATTTCATGGCACAGACTTATTATACCTTATAATCAGAATCCTGATATTTAGAAAGTTTTTCAGTGATTCTAAGAATCTAGAATAAGCATTTGTCTGTATAAAATTTAGTCACTGTCATCAAAAAGTTACATGATACACAATGGAAAATTTTAACATGCTGTCCAACTAATTCCATTTATTATTTTCCATATAAATACATACTGTATGTATACATATACATATACATATACATGCACACAACATGTGCTTGTTGCCAACCATTATTTTTTAGTCCCTGCTGACAAAAAATATACAGTCTCATAGAAAAGGAGCTAAATAGATGATTAGAACATAAGCAATTTGAGAAGAGGAATATTAGTATTTTTGAGAGTCAGAAATAGAGTACTTGATATAAGTTTGAGTAGGAATTTATACTGAAGACACAAGAAAGAAGGCATTCCTAGCAGAGAAAACAGCATTTAAAACGTCATGACTTAGGCCATTTCTTGATACTAACAAGCAGTAGATTCAGGATAACTAAAATCTTAGTCAAGAATATGGTGGGAGTGTGGAGGGAAGTTGAAGCTATTGTGGAGGAAAACATTGGCCATAGACTTGATTCAGAAAGTGAAACCATGGTAACTCCATTCGATAGCACATTTTTGTTTAAGCTGAAATTATTGGGCAATGATTCTTCAAGTATATATTTAAGACTTTGCTATAAATACATAAGAACTAAAAGCATACACAGTGATATTTTCATTAGCATCGCCATCAGCATCGTCTACTTTGCTCAGTGAATTAGTTGCTATAATAGTGAAGCAGGAACTCTCTGAAACACTAATTGCTTAGGATGTGCTTTTCAATGAAAGCTAAAAAATAATTAATATGAATATGTTCTGTTGGAACTTATCATCTAATGATGGAGGCAGGCATTAATAAAATATTCAAACAGCTCTATAGCCAAGTTTTTCAAAGTGATAATGGTGTATATGTACAAGTTTCTTTAAAAATAAATAACATTGGCATGTGACTCAGGTTGATGTCCAGAAAGAATACTCTGAGTGACATTTAAGATAAAATATGAATTATTATTAGGAGTTGATAACCAATTAAAAGAAGAAGAGAGAATGTTCTAGGTAGCGATTAACAAGCTGAATGGAGAAAAATCCTGGCATACTGGTGTAGTGAAAAATGTGTAATAAAGAAAATATGTTACCCACTCATCTGGAACTCACATTAGTAGAGTGATTACCTGTGAGAGACTACCAACTAGTGAGCATGAAACAAAACAAATCTGTACAGTATTAAGGTTTGGATTATGTTCATGTTGCACATATTCTGTCAATAATGAAACAAAATAAAATTTCATATTCATGTAGCTATTCTGGGTTATTATTTGTTTGAATTTACACAATTTGCATCCAGGAGCTCGACATTATGTTGAGAATTTCTCAAAGCTTATTAAAAATGCATAGTCCTGGACTTCAGTCCAGGCAGAGTGAATCAGAATCTGAGATGAAACTAATACATTTGCATTTTAATAAACTTTTCTGTTTGCATTTATGCACACTAAATTTTGAAAATTACTAATGTAGATTGCAAGAGGACACAAATACTATCCCTATGCTCCTGCTCAGTTCAATAGAGAAATAATTTATGCTTTCTTTGCCACTTGAAGGAAGTTGGGATAAGCACTCTAGAGTTTTCAATGACTTTTAGCTCCTGCCTCTCATTGGAGAAAGCATACCTCATCTGCTTGGTAAATTAGAGGAACTCTGAAATCCAGAGTTCATGAATGAAAAGAAGAATCACTGCATTAAAATTAAGTTGGCACAAAAAGGATTCTTCTTTTCCTATCTTTAACTATAATTAGCTCAAGCAGAACAATTTTTGTCTCCTCCTCTTAACATATTCATGTGATAAACCTGCTCAGGCAGGACCTCTTTCTCACTGGGGAGGCATGTAATCTCCAGTGAAAGGATACTTCAATTCATTAAGAAAGAGAGATAGGAGACAATACCACATCTAATCCAGTTTATCAGAAATCCTTGTTTTGCATGTAGCAAAATTGTTACTTTTATTTCATTTACCTCCTTGCAACTTGGTCATAACTCAGGATGTAGCAGGTAAAGAATTGTTACCCACAGCCTCCAACACAAGTTAAAAGTCAAGAAGGAAATTTCTATAACTATTATGTATTTTATATTTAAAGAAGGAAGAGGGTGTGATGCTTTATTAAAATCTATAACTATCCTATATAAAATTTATTTGTCAAGTTAATACAAGCAAGATAAGATCCCTAATGTCAATCATCAGCACAAATAAAGTATCAAGTACCCCTCACATACCTGTGCTATGCCTCCTCTTTACAATATTGAACATGGAAGGGAGGAAATCATTAGTGAAATAATTCAAAACAACTTCCCATAAGTGAAAACTCTGAGTTTCCAGATGGAAGTGCTAGACAAAAGTAGTTTGGTTCAAGGTCCATGATTTTAAAACTCTGTGTCACTGAAGTAATGGTAGAATTCTTTAAGTTTCCAGAGGATTGTGAAAAACAAGTTACATGCAAACACTGAAGAATCAGAATGCTTTTTGATATCTCCAAAACTCTAGAAGCTGGAAGATAATGGAGCAATGCCTTCAAATTTCTGAGGGAAAGTGATTTGTAACCTACAATGCTATGCAAGATTAAACAATCAATCATGTGGTTAGAATTGAACCATATAGGATCTTCACATTTACCTTCTAAGAAATTTTCCTGACAAATTACTGAGACTATTCTCTACCTAATCTATGGGGTAAATCCATGAAGGGCAATAAGATTTAAAGACCATAACCTTTAAAAGCATAACTGTGCATTAATATGCAATAATATTAAACATAAAATGCTTAAATTTGATAACAGTCTTGATAAATGATAGGGTAAGAAACTTTTCCCCAACATTTTAACGAAGTTTAAAAGTAAAAATTAATGAGAGTATCAAGATTTGAGGATGATATATGCAAATGGTGAGAATAGAGAATGCTCAGGAAGATAATTTGCAGTCTATCAAGGATTCACTGTAAGTTTCATCTGATTATATAGACATTTTTCCCCTCTTGGCATAGGAGACTAAATAGATAACTATGCAAATGTTAAATATAATCATTGATTTATTATTAATGATTGCAACCTCAGCCTAGCATCCACTATCAAAGTCTAATCAAATCAGGTCTTTGCTAATTTTATTGTTTTCTTGAGTTTTTCTCTATCAGACTAATTAAAATAGAAAATCTCGTACCTCTTATCTTTTACAATTTTTCTGCACAACACATACCTGCATTTAAATGCTACATGATTATATCAACTAACTTACTTTACGATCGCTTCTTCCTACTAGAGTGTAAGCTTTATAACAAGAGGGACTTTTAAAAAGCATTCATAATCATATAAATAATACCTTAGTGGTATTATATCAACTTAGAAACTTCTTAATAAATATTTTCATCAAAATAATAGAATGCTAGATATTATTTTATGATGTGGAATTTTTATTTATTTATATATATTAACTATACTTTGAGGTAATATGAGTATAGAACTTGAATAATTGACTTTAAAAGATTACAAAGACTTGTGTATATAGAAAAAGAATAAAACCTAGGTATTTTAGGAATGGCAATGAAATACTATTCTTTTTCCATAAGTGAAAATTCCAAGTAGATTTAGTAGTGAATGCTATAGCTTGACTATTAAAGCACATCATCCTCACAGTGTCCAGAAGTATTTATTCTACTAGACAACATTATTGGACCAATAACAACTTCTCAATTTACACACTGAGTACTAATTAGTAGCAGTGAGGTTTATAAATCATCAATGAAAACCAATGGTCTCATATCCTGGAACAACAGAAATACAAGAGGAATTTTCTAACTAAAACTTCCTTCACCACTTTTTAACAGACCTCTGCAGCACAATGTCCAGAAATCCTGTGGTGAGGTCACTTGTTTCCTGAGCACAAGCTTCTCTAAGCTCTTTTGAGAGGTAGAACAGATTGTAATTAAAAGTGTACAGTCTAGGTTCTAACTCTTATTTCAGTTCAGGCTCTGCTACTTACCAGCCACTGCAGGGCTGATTTGAGTAGTTATTAATGGTTTATAATGTGTAAATTATGGTCAATAGTACTTAAGTTGTAGTGTTTAGTATCTTTCTTCATAATCTACAGACTCTCTCTTTGCATATATGTGTGTGTACAGTATATTGGTATTTACATTTAATATATTAAATTATATAGAATAATATATTGATATAGAATGATAGACATGATAGTTGAATACAAGGATGAATGGATGGATGAACAGATAAAAGAAACACAGATGATAGGTAGATACATGATGCATACATGCATACATACATACATAGATTAGCATTTACTAGCTAACGTCATTGGATGTCAAAGATTAGCCAAGGAGTTCCTATCTTTATTTAAACAATGAGTAGACACAGATATTGTCTCATGTGGACAAACGTTAATCTACAACAATGAATTATTTATTTGAAGCAGGAATAATTATTCACATGAGAAAAATAAAAGTACCAATAAGGTGGAGGGACAAATAGAGAGAGGTACAATGTTTTGGAATTTTTGTTAGGAACTTTAAAATGACAAAGAGAGTTTGAGATGAGGCTATTGAGAGTTTCAGAGACTGAAAATAAAATTTTTAAGATGCCTTGTTTTTCACTTTATTGAACAAAACCACAATTGGAGAGTTTTTCACCCTCGATTTCTTTTAATTTCTACCACACACAGTGTGAACTCTGTGGGTTACACAACTATTCAAGCAGAGATCACATTCTGGTAATGAAGTATCAAGCTGAGAAATCCCTTCTTCTGAGACTTGCACCCTGCTTGCAACCCAGCTCTCAATCAACAGAAGGAAACAGGTATCAGGGACAGCGTGTTTCTTCACAGTATGTGGCCCTGTATGTTTGTTCTTGAGTCTGCTTTCAGCTTTCCATGTCTCTCTGCTTTTGGATGGGTTGATCTGATCCCCATCATCATGTCTTCCATCTTCAATAGCGATTAAAAGAAGAAATGGGAATGTCAACCAAAACAACTGTGCTCACTTTGTATTCCACATAGCAGGCAGACACTAAATTACCATTTTGTAATATGCATCAGGACAAGCATCATGCCTGCAGTGTTCTAACTTGTTGATAATTGTTCTTTCTTTGAAAGAATAACTTAAGGTTTGTTTTGTTTTCTGTTTCTGACCAAAAAGTAATTTCCCTCCGTTTGAATAAGAAACAGCTTCTGTTCTGTTTTCTGGAGATTTATTGGAAGCTCTGACATTTCTTATAAGACATTCTTAATGTCTTCATACTATCCATATATTCTAGGAAAGATGGAGACCCAGCTATGATCAATATTTCATTAACTGTTCTGAAACCAAATGTAGGAATTGACTGGGGAAACTTGCTATTGGAAAACTCGCCAAGGTGGTGGGTTTTGGTGAAAGGAGTTTGGTAATTGCCAGCAAAGTACTGAAGTTTTACAGGAAATGTGTTTAGATTTTCTAAGCCAACTTGTTTGAAATTTATCAGTAGAATTAAAAAGAGAGTAATCATTCATTTCAAGGGAGATTGTTAGGAGGATTAAATGAAAAGTGCCGTATATGTTCTTCATCACTGTGGTGGATAGTGTTGTCACTGTATGTATGTATGTATGTACATATATGTGTGTGTAAATATATATGCACTCAACATATCTGTGTGCACTAACTCAAAGACTTTCAGTTGCAAGCACCTACAACTCTTTGTGTAGAGGATTTCTATGACCATCAGAGTCATTAAGAGAAACTCTCAATAACTATGTAGAAAGGGTAGTTTGGCCCTCTGCAGTTTGGCGTCTATACTTGGCCACTCCAGTGCTTACACAATGGGCCAATGAATGGAATAACCATGGCACAAAGGACTCAGACTATGTTTGGGTGGACTGCATGGGTTTCTTCTCACTAAGGCCAATTTACTATGATTATTTTTAAATGTATGGCCTCCCAGTAGCAGAAACTGACACTGAATCTTTGTAAGTTACCATTCCTGGGGTAGCCTGTGTGGCAAGTTGATTATATTGAAACTCTCCACCTAATGGGATGGAGACAGTAATTCATGTTAACAAGACTGATAATAATCTTTGTATAAGTTTGTCATCATTGTTTACAGTCTCTCAGTAATATCAAGAGGAATTGTATTGGGTTCATAGAGTGTTTATCACTAGGGAATTCCATAAGATATTGCCTTGACCAAAGGACCTATTTTATAGTGAAGAATGTGCAATGATGAGCCCCTGACTACAGATTCTACTAGTATATGCCCCTGCATATTTGTTATGAATATTATGTTATGAACATTTGTTATGAATGAACAGCTTCTAAAAGTACAGCTGTTAAATATCAGTTAGGGAAGCCTGACACTTCAGGACACTGTCCTGCAACATGTGATGTGTATTTTGAACTCTTAAAAATTATGCAGTACCATCATCTTAATAGCTAGAATACTTGAGTCCATCATCGAAGTCTAGAAAAACAAGTGACTCCTTTGAATTAATGTGGGATCTTCCAGAGAATGTAACAAAGTAAAAGATTTCTAAATAAGTGATATATTAGAAAGCTAACGGGCACTTCTGTAGAATGTGAGGAATTGTTATTGTGGAGAGAGTCAATCAATGGTGCTCTATCATGCTGCTTCCTTTATGAAATGCAGACTTGTGTTGTGTGAGTTAAATATGAGTTCGTGTAAAACGTGCAGCTCAAAGTTATGCCACCAAGAAGTGAGGGACTTGGGATGAACACAGATAATTCCAGTCAGTAACTTGCTGGTCTGTTCCTTGAGGCTTTCATTAATCGCCCGGTATTTAAGCAGCTGAACAAATGCTGGCAGGCAAGTCAGAATAAGCACTGTTCAGGGGAAGAAGTGTATGGACAGGACATCAATCTCATCTGTTTTTAATCTTGAGCCCAGTTGCTCACTTGAGGACTTTATGTTGCCTATTTGCTCAGCTTTAGGATCTGCCAGATTAAAGGTGCTGGTTCTCAGCAGGGGAAAATTTTCCCTGGTGACACAGTCAGAGTTTCCCTGACCTAATGCCACAACTGCCACCAAGTTCTTCGGGATTCTTCATGTTAGTATATTTTGAATTAAGAAGGGAACTATTATATTGGCAGTGATAATTAGTCCTTATTTTCAGAAGTAGATAGAGTGACCTCTATATAATGGCAGCAGGGAAACATGTTTGATTCAGGGAAGTCACTAGGGCAGCTCTTGGCTCTTCAATACCTGGTTACAACCATGATGGAAAATGTTAGTGATTATCACTTCATAAGAGCATGGTACCAAGGGTCAAAACCCTCAGTGATTACTCACCCTACGCATGAAAGCTAAACCAGCAAAAGCAATGACTGAAGCTGAGTGAATCTAGAAAGGCTAGTAGAAGGTGCCGGGAATTTGATTATAGCCTAACTGGAGGAGTGGGGAGTGTCCCCTGTAATAATCTTGGGTTTGTTGCCATTGTATTGGGAATGAGGGGAAGGAGGGGAGGGGAGGAGAAAGGAGAAGAGGGGAGGAGAAGGGGGAGAAATAGTTAAGTGTATGGTATAGATACAAACTGATACCAGGCACAAAAGGGAAAATGTTAATGACTGGAAGAGTCAACATTTTGTCTTAATATAAGAAATGTTTTTTTAGATAAAATTGTTAAGCAGTACTGTTAATTTTAGTTATTATACTAATTGGATAAAATGGATATATACATAACAAATTTAATTATGTATAACCTGCTGTCTGAAAAGGATGAAAATCTTTCCATCTGTATGAGCAAGTGAAAATTGTTCTTAGCTAAAATAAATCATTTTTATATACTCCACACCTACCTACTATTAGTAATCCTTATTACAGAATATCTCCCATTTTTTAATCTCAAAATTTACTATAGAATTTCTAGTAATCAAACATTATTTGCTGACCTCTTCATAATAAATCAATTTGAAAACTATATTATCTTATGTAAGGCTATTGGAACACGTTTTAAAGATTTTACGACTTTAAAGACCCCTCTCTTATGAATTCCTGATTCATACCTGCTTTACTTGCTAATTTCCTTCCTCCATAGGGAAACCAATATTCATTTATACAGAACATGACACAGCCATCTGGCAAAATAACTACATCAAGAATCACCTCTGAAAATACTTTTAACAAGAACTATTTCTTAGAATGATGTTGTAATGTTATTTAATTGGTCTCTGTATTTGGTACATGTCATTATGATGTTAAATTCCAAAGC
The DNA here is from genome assembly GCA_004363575.1 of Solenodon paradoxus. Lineage (NCBI taxonomy): Eukaryota > Metazoa > Chordata > Mammalia > Eulipotyphla > Solenodontidae > Solenodon > Solenodon paradoxus. Next base: position 1,255,034 of record RJWH01000154.1, on the reverse strand, counting down.
ACTGGTAATAATACACTCACCTTCTATCTAAGATAAAGGATAAGCTTTTTTCAAAATTTGTATTAAGGTTTAATGCTGATTTAAAATTTCACATATATAAAGATGATAAAATATATGGCAACTAAATGAGATCAATAAAATTCAATTTGGTTACCCTGTCTTGGATTTGTGATATATATTTCTTTAAGCATTGTTTAAAGCTCCTTTATACTTTCTGGAAACAGGTGTGAGATAAATTATAAATACCTTAATATTTAATATGTATAGGTTTTCTATGGTGGAGTGATTTCAATAAATCAAATGTCAGCTAGATAGCACATGATGAGGGCTTACTGGGTAGAGAATACCTTACTAAGAGCAATAGAGAAATGGAAAAGATTAATTCCTTCAAAAAACTAGACATGCAAAGAAAAGCTATATTATCTTTGACCTCAAGAAGCACACAATGTAGTACGAGTTGCAGATAAGTAAAAAATACAGCGTAAGAAAAGCTTTCAGAGGAGTTATGTGCAGAAAGCTATGGAACCCATGTGACTGGGTCAGGGAGATACTGGAGAACTGATGAAGTCTTCGGTGAGTCTTTCAGGACTACAAACTGGTCAATGAAAGGAGAAAACTATATTCAGTGTTGAGGGCTGTAGAGGAATAACTTGGATTTACGAGAAATAAGCATGTTTAGATGATGTGACATCCTATAATAGGACTGAGCCTGAATACCGATTAGATAGCTAGTGAAAATGAATCAGACAAGGCTGGTAGTTGAGTAATTTCTTTGTAATACTTTGCCATTGTCTTTAAATATTATGAGATATTTGAATTTTTAATCTAAAATTCCATTTTGTTTATTATAAAACTGGTTTTCTATGCAAATATTTGAGTCAAATGGGAAATTCCAGAAGATTCACAGGGTTCTTTCCTTTTGTTTAATGTGTATCTATCATAACTCCATATGCCTTTGAGAGTTGAAAAGCTGAAAAATATGAAATTCAAAATGAGAAAACATAAGAGTTATTTGAGCTACACAAGTGCAGTCAGCTTTAATTATTTGTTAATATTAGAAATTTTACCACTGAATCTTTCTAGCTATGTCTACATCATACAGAGAATTCCTTTTAGCTAAAGTCTGATAAAAACTGGGTTTCAACTATGATTTCCTGGGCACTGCCTCAGTAACTCTAAATTAGTTCTAACTATGTACTCACATCAAGGAGATTTTTATATTCTAGGGAAAAATACATATTCTGCTAAAAGAATAAAAATTCTGAAATGATGTTGGACACAATATAATGCAACTCATTTTTTTCTATTGTCAAAACACCAAAGTATGCTGTTGACAGGGAAAGGATAAAAGTACATTCTGTTCTCAGAATAAAGTCAGAAGCTGAACAATTTTGTTGTTGTTGACCAAAGAACAATAGGCTTTTGAAAACATTTATTTATTATAGAGCAGTTTAGTCAAACCCACTATTTGTCAATGAAAAACTGAAATGTTTGTGAAATGCATGTTACCAGGAATTGAGGTATCCAGCCATTTTCATAAAGAAGCAAGTATTAGTATATTATTTCATTCCATAATTGAAACAGTCACCTTTGGTATTTTCTCAAACAGTTAAAAAGATGACCTTAGGGTAATTTATACCTCTTGAAATAGTGATAAAATATTCCCAAGCCTAGTTTCAAGTAAAGATTTAAAAAAAAAAAAAATTGGTACATTCTCTGAAACACTGAAAACTGAACAAGACTCAGAAGACTTTTCTGAGCTTCTAAGTTCCTTTCAAATCCAAAGAAGTGATTGATTCAACCAATAAAGCCTATCCAAGCAATAGATGTTGGGCTTTAGTACAGTGATAATATATCAGAACCAATTAGTTTTGTGATAACACAAAACTTAGAGTTGATGACATGAAAAATTTATTCCTATTATGTATCATTACAATAATCGATTAAATAGTTGTTTTCTTTGATACAATAGCATTTATTAAAACTTTCAATTTTCAACTCATTCAAGTAAATTTATGATTCATCATTGTCACTTTCAATAGTTCAGATGTCTAGTTTTAATATCTATGGAGGAGAAATTAGTAAGTTAATAGACTCACATTTTGCACTCTGCACAATAAATGGTGAAAAATAGAACGCAACACTTTCATTGACATTTGTGGTTCAAGCTATGATGATATATGTAGGCTAACAACACTCGCAAAAATGCATGGATTAGGATTTATGTTCTTCAGAAAAAAAAAGCATTTTTTCTTGACTATGTACTAAAAATGAAATGAGATAAACTGATTTCAGTTCTCATTTTGTAATTAGGCAAGTTCAGTGTGATTTTTTTCAGTCACTAGTTTAGTCACAACTAACTTCCTGATAGGCTTGCTGGTGACTAGGCACTGTGCTAAGCTCAATACAAAGCTAAATTAGATAAGGCACTTGTTCTTTAATTAGAATTTACTTAAAATCTTCAAGCACCATTTCATAAGCTATAATATGATATATTTTCCCTTTTCTCTAAAAATAAAGATGCTAGCAACTCTGACTAGTGATTCAGTTAGATACATTCACATACATGCAAGCACACATGTATACACACATGCTGACTATATAACATCCTGTTCCAATTTTTTTAATTCTATAAACAGTTTTACCTGTCTCCTTAACAGAATTTTATACAAGCATTTGAAAAGGAAAAAAAGTTGATATTAATATCACAAAATTTAACTTCCAATCCAGATTAGAGCAAGTGGATTTATAGAGATTGGTTAGGGATTGGGTAGTCAGTCACCCTAGTCATTTTTTATGTAGAGATAGGCTAAATAAGTTTTATGAATAAAGTCATAAATTTTGTTTTTCTGAGAAGCATCTGCTACTGCATTGGAATTGGACTCCTAACCTCTCTGATAAAAAGAAAAATTTGTAATTTACTCTAAATTGAGTCTTTGGGTTTCTCAAATTCTGACCTAGCATTCAACTGGGACTTTAGAAATAAATTTAAGGTTATAAGTGGATGGAAAACTCAAAAGTAACAGTGAATTTTTATGAGCATTGTGAATAAAATAACGCATTACGGTCACGAAACAAACTATGAATGGACAGAGTACATTGACTCATACTCCACTGTCTGAGTCACACTGTTGTCTAATGATAACCAGAGCTCTCCCAGCGTAACCTGAGTAAGACAGAGGGATGCATGGATGTTCGAGCACTGATGAGGAAAGATTATGGTAAACTTTCACTTCTGAGATACTATACATAGTGCAGATCACCATCAATACTCAAAACAATAGATCCATATCCATATGGCTATTTCTTATTTCCTTTTTTGTCTGAATAGCAACATAAATCTTATTTATTTTAAGCACCAACAAGAATATGTCTGCTATCATATGTAACTTATATTGAGGGTTGTTCATAAAGTTACTCCGATCTTTTTAGAATTTTCCGAAAACTATTGCTTCTAAAACTTTTCTTTCTATTTTACCAATTTCCATGTTTAAAATCTTGTCTTATTTTATATGGGTGATATATCATTAATAAGTTTGGTGACTCCACTAGTTATGCTTCAAAAAACACAAGAAATCTCCATTTTTCACATCTATCTTTGTAGAATGGTCCTCATTATTGGTCATAGGATCCAGATTTTTCAACTGTTCAAATCTCTGTAATGATTTCCAAATAGCTTTTAAAACAGTTTCCATAAATAACCTTGGCATCTTGACGTCATCACAGAAGACCTTTCAACCATTGTTGATTTTTAACTCAATGACATAGCGATAATATAAATAAACCATATCAATAACTAGAAGAATATTCAACATCTATCTATTCAGTCTTTAAATATTAGACTCTCTAATTCTTAATTCTTACTAGTCTACACATTATCTTTCTTAATTTTATTTAAATTACTTGCCTGAAATACCATTTAGATCACATATTTCAATAGATTCTGCTACCCTGGAATATTAAGTTATGTTCCTTAGTATAACATCAGCATTTAATATCTCAGGCACATAGTCAAAAACTAGTAAATATTATTTTGACAAATTAATCTTTCTACATTCCTTAGAAAATTTTGGTTTGGTGTTGAGGAAAAACATTGTATCTTTATTGCTTCATGTTCTGTCCCCAAAAGAAGGGGACAAAAGGAATGTAAAAATGAATGTTTTGGGGATCTCTTTCCTTGACACTGAGTATGAAATGACTGATTAACGGGGTCACCATTAGGAGAAGGAAGGAAGGAATTGAAATAGTAGGTGTTAAAAGGAAGATCTACCTTTTACGCTGAGAAAATAAATGTTTGTGCATCTTCCTGGGGAAAATCAAACCCATGATAAGATTATCCCATGAGAACAGTTTGCTATTAATAGACATTGAAGATACTGCCTCAGATGAGTCAATGAATGAACATCTACTGCTTTGAATAGACTTCATCACTCATAACCTACTCAGCACTTTTATAAAGGCTCTATTTATGAAAGAAGTATTTTAGACAATGTAAGAGAATTCATCCTCTCTTTAGTTTAATTAAGGAAGCCAAGTAGAGATTAAATTAAATCTTATTTGCCTGACATGTTGCTTGCTACATCGTGAAGTAAACAGGGCGTATAAAATGTGGTCTTGAAAAAGGACCAAATTGTTACTTTCCAAAAGAAAGGAGCAGACAAAAGTGTGATAGCAGTCAAATCCTTTAACACTTTAATTACCAAACTGATCTTGTCCTTTAAAGACAATTCATTAGAGTGTGGAACGAATGTCACATTTGGCCTGGGCAGTGCTTATATTCACTCTTCCCTAACTAAACATCTCCTACTGCCAACAGTCAGTCTCAGACAATTTTTACCCATTTCTTTCTGCCCCAGCACACCAAGCACTTGTTCTCTTTTCCTCAAAAGATACTCTCTCCTATCATTACCAGGTTAATACTTCCCCAGTAATCACAGGGAGATTTGCTCTAGAAAAATCTGATGTGATGGATGGAAATAGACTGTGATTCAAGGGCTAATGGAAAACCTAATGAGATTCCTGCCTCCTTGGAGGAATATATTATGGTAATTCAATATAATACAATAAGTGTCCCCCCACACACACACACATACAGCATGAGGTATAGTACCTGATATTTTGAGAAAGGAACCCAAATTATTGACTCAAAGCCTTCTTGCTGAAAAATCTCTGCTTCAACCAGTGGTCTCAAGGGCCTGCTCCAATCTTGAACACTTCAAGATGAATTTTCAGGCAATCACTTGACTGGAAGGGGAGCAGGATTCACTCATGAATTATTAACATTATATTTTCAGGGAATTTTTAGCACACCTTGTACATTGACTTATTAGCTGAGTCTGATGGGGTAAGAAAACACACAATAATAACAACAAACCTAAAACTTTAGAGGGTATGGAGGACATTTCTTTTCCACTCCTGAAGCTCATTAGTGTTTAACTTCTGATCCATATTCAGTCTTACATTCTCTCTCCCCCAAGAAATTGGAATCACTAACCTGACCGGTGAGTGAAAGGAGAAGGTCTATCTATATAGCTCAGTCGCTCATATTTTCAACCTCTGGGAACGAGCTGTTTGAAGGAACACACACTATAACCTATTCCTCCAGGATAAGTCAGTCTGTCTAATTTAGGGTCTCACTAAGGAAAGGAAACCTACTTACTGTGACACCTTTATTAAAAATAGAGGAAAAAATTTTGGCCATCATCTCTCCTTTCTCAGTTGCTTCAAAACTATGGCAGGTAAAGTATACTGTGCTTTGAGGGCTTTCAAAGTCAAGCTACTTAATACCTTGAAACTTCCTCCTAGTAATAAAAGAAAACACATACTGGACACAAAATGAACAAATACATGCTAAATCCTCAATTCATTAGGACAGTACCTAGTTCTTTCCTACTTTTCCTTAAGGAAAGGTTCAGGCAGGAATGAAGGCAGGCAGCAGTGAGAAAGAGAGAAAAAAGAATGAAACATTTTATTTTATTCAGTTGTTCATTTTTGGTTGTTCTCCGGCCTTGGGACGTGAGCCCTGGTCCTTGGGATGTATGTGGACCACACCAACCAGAGGCAGCGGACCTGTCAGGCCACCAGCGTATGTACCGTCACCTAGTTCTTTTTCCTTCTTTAGCTCCAGATACTACTTTTGCTGCAACTACTAAATTTATTACAACTACTATTACTACTCCTGCTGCTACTGCCACCCTGTTACCTCTGCTGCTACTGTGATTCCTGCTACGACGACAGTCGCTTCTCCTGCTGCTGCTGCTGCACCGCGACCCACCACCATCTCTTCTACAGCCGCTATGACTACTGTTGTGCTGTTACTATTAACTCCAGGTCTGGTGCAAGTAACAGAAAAAATGAAACAATCCAAAAAACATCATCAACAACTACCAACAACTGTATAGCAGTCTTAAACTGCTGTGGGTTTACAACATTTGTGAGTTGATTTGAGCACTGAAAACTGCTACTCATTCTCCAGGTGGAAATTACTTTCTATTGCTGCCTCCTTAACCCGTAGCAAATAAATTTCCTGTGTGGAAAGGAAACAGCTTTCCTTTTGAATAATTATCACATACTGGAAAACGGCATTTGTAAACAGCTGCTTGTAATATTTTCTTATGCCAAATACCCTAATGCAATTTTGTCAACACTTTTAAGTTCTTCTCCAGCCAGATCTTGGGGGTACAAATAAAGCTTAATTTTCTTAATTGAAGGCATGAGTATATTTCTCTGCCATTTTCACTGGGGTAATCCTCCCTTACTGAATATAAATCAGAATTATAGTACTGCTCCCTGGATCAATCACACCAAGACTGCAGGCTTGTTTTTCACGATGAAAAAAAAAATCTTATTTCTGAATGAGTCACAACATTCTAAAATCTTTTTGTTATGAAATAATAATATATATACTTCTATGTTTGGAATCCTACAAGGTCACGAAATTTCCATACTCAAAATTCACTTGAAGAAGAGAATGATGAACGTCACTCTTGGTCCATTGCTTTCACTATTTACAGTAGGTGCAGAAAGGAAATCTAACTTCAGAGTGCCAGTTCTAAGGAGCTCTTATCTGACACAGTGGTGCTTTGCTGACAAAAGAATTCTGAAAATATCTGTTTTTAACTCTGCCACATATAGACACTACAGATAATTTTGGAACAGCTTTTTAAAAGACTCTGACAAGTCTTTTGACTACATTTGTACTTCTGAGAATTACATTCACACACCTCCCTCCCCAATACAACCAGCCTTTATCCATTCCTACCTACCTACCTATACTAGGTTACTTTCATTTTCTTTCTGTTCTAGAATTTAAAACTTTGGATAGTTTCATTAGTTATTCTTTAATCATTTGTTTCTTGGAAGGGTTCATTTGTCACAACCCAAAACTACAGTATAAATTGTGTCTACACATAAGAAACTAATTAGCTGGTCTAAAAGCCTAGATAATACAAATTGAGGGAGAATGGACTTTTAATTTGGTGAGTCTTGACACAAAGAATATGAGAACTGATTTGCATTTGGAAAATAGTACATTTTTACTACTGAATTAGCCTTCGAGGGATGCAGCAATGTTAATATGCTGCTATGTTTTATTAAAAATACTGGAGTGAGTGATTAAATAACTTATAAAATAAATTAAATGAAATTTTTTAAATTGGGCAGTATTACTTCTTTTTTACTTTCGGTTACTATGTGCCACAAAATACCATTCTGCAGAAATGTCCTTTCAGTTCTCTTCAAATGTGAAAGCTGGACATGTTTAATTGATATTGTCCTCTGTCTATATCATAGGTTATCTATCCAATATTCTTTCATGCCTTATGGCGTCTCTTACTTATCATGTATGTCTAATATTCCTACTTGTTTCGAATGATCTGGCACTGATCAATAAATCAGTGGGTTATATGCTAGTGAATTTTTTAATGGAAAGCGTGTACTGGCAATGGACTGTGTACTGTACCTTTATATAATTAATAGTGTCTGTCTATCACCTCCATCTTCAGTTACCTAAAGTCTATGAATGACATGCACATTAAGCATTTTTGCTGACCCTCCTAAGGTGATTCTGTTATTTTCCAAGAATTAAAAGGAAAATAAGGATGTTGTCACAATTTTTTAATACTGGAGGCATACACTTTGCAGAATTTTGCTAAAAGGGAATGAAAAGCTAGTAGAAGCATGTTCTGGTTATATTATTTGCACACCCTATCTTATAAGAAACCATGTTGGATGTTTCCTTTGATTTACAGGATCTGAGTAAAGATTACACTGTATATACAGCATGAATTATCTATAAAATTAAATTTTTAACTGCCAAGATAAAGAAGTGGCACAATCTTGCTATGCATCAGTTATTAAAGTGATAAGTTGAAATTTTAATAAATTTAACATTTGTTTACAGAGTTTTCTTTTTTACTTGCTTGAATATCTTTTATATAGAATCTTTATGTTGACTAAATAAGAGTTTAGTATCCTGAAGAGATACTCAGTTTTATTGGTTCAGGGAAGTACATTTCTTTATTTCCTTAGGATAGTGTTTACTAATAAAGGGCTACAAATTCATTATTTTGTTAATTCAACAGATTCTTAGTGCGTATCTCATATGATCATAGCCATGAATAAATAGAGGATGCAAAAATACTTAAAACATTTTCCACAATAGAAAAAGAACTATTTTAATTCTAACATTTACAGTCATATTAATAAGTGTACTTCAACTGAAAAGTGCTAACAATAGGATATGATTATGTATATAGTTATGATATAAAGTAATAGATAACATGTATCATGAATGGTGTTACAGAAAGTCTTTAAAAGTAACTCGGACAAAAGATGGTTCAAGTCAGGAAAGGTTTGTGTAGGGATGGTACTTATAAACAAATGGGATTTTTATTTATCATGATGAAATATGAGAAATGTGCAGCCAAAATCCAAGAATTTGCATGTGAAAGAAGACCAAGTCACACAGATTCTATTACTTCAAGTACTATAATAGACACTGAGCGATGAAACGGATGGAGTGTGGCTAAGAACATAGATAGTGCTGTCTTGATTATCATATATAACGTTATCCACATTTCTTTTTATAAATACACAGGCAGCTTTATGCTATCAGAAGAAAAAACACTAAATGTGTTTAAATTGGTTATTTTTAACATACAGCATCAGTTACGCTGTGTGGTTACGCAGACGATTAGTAGGCTTCCAAGCTTAGAGATAAATTTAGCTCCGTCATCCACGAATACTCAAACAGCTTAACACACGATGCTATTCATCAAGAATAAGCCATGCAGAAAAATACCAGTCAAAATGTGCCAGCGTTTCCAGTATATATATAAATAATTCCACCCTCTGTACCTGATAGTTTAAGCCAAGAAAAGTTTTCCAATGAGCAGTGAGTCAATCATCCTCTTCTTATCTGCAGCCGCCACCTCACATGACAAAAAAATTCTTGTTTTCAGTACTTGGCAGCTAAGGTGTTGGGGGAAAAAATGAAAAGAAACTATTGAATGGATTGTGGATTGGTATCTATTCTCCATTTCAAAGAATATGCCCATGACAACTGATACCACTCAGTTTCTCACTTATCTTTTCAAAGTCTCCAAATAAAGTTCTTTATGAAACTTTTAAGATTACATCCTTTGACTTTTTATGCATTAGAGAAAAAGCTCAGGAAGTCTCTAGTAAGTGTTTCCATTGATTGTTTCCACATTTGCAAGTATGTGTTGTTAGGAGGGAGGGCACTGTGTTTGGCAAGTATCCCAATCCAGAGTCTGCCCAAGATGGCCTCACACGTGTGGCCCCTTGGAGGGTTATACACACACACAGGATAAGGCAAATTAGAAGCAAGTCCACATTTTACCTTAAGTTAAATGCATGGAATATTTCCTTGGCATTAAGTTGACAAGGAAAGACAGAGATTGTGAAAAACCAACCAAGACTCATGGGCATTTGTACACTACATCATAAAATTTGAAGACCACAAAATTTAAGCCATGACTTAAAGTTCCAAACTCGTGGTGCTTGGGAAACCTTACAGAAGCAAACTTAAGGATTATTCTTCTGCAAAATGGGATTCATAATTAGACCATTTCATTATAAAACTGTTGTGATGATTAAATGAAATTATATACATAAAGTATCTAAGAATGCATGGCACTTACTAAATGCTAATTGGTATTATTAGCCTCTTCTGCAGGAGATGCCCTTATTAGATGACTTGGAGAAAGCTATCTTGATCATATTTTATACACACATGCATATAAGTTTTTATTTAAAAGTGCTGGTAAGAAACAGAACACAAAGTTAACTGGATTTGTCCATATTGTACAATTAATAGACTCAGTTTATAAGACAAAATTGATGATTGCTAGAGCAGAGAGAAAAAAGTTGGGTAGATCAGATAGAGGGGGTCAATTGAAGGGTTGGAATGTTATTGAACTATTCCTGGTAAACTTAATGTGCTATGCAGATGTTTATTTGCAATGATGCACACACCTTATGCCTATATAATGTTATTTGGCAACGTTTTTTCAATTACATTTAAAAATGAGTTTCACTTTTCCTTTGAAACTGCCAGTATTTTTAAAAGTATCTCAATTTAGTATCAGAAAGGATGCTTTTAAAATACTCAACCAACCCAATGAAAACAGCTTTTTAATATTCTAATTTATGGATTATTGCCAAAATTAATAATATAAATAGCAGCTGACTTTTTAAAAAAATATTTAGTGTCCACTCTTCTAGAGATTTACATGTCTTGAATTAATAATGTTCATTATAACATTAAGAAATGATGCCATTTTTTAAAACTTTTTGTTTTGAAGATAATTTTGGATTCACAGAAAAGTTATAAAGACAGTACATAGAGTTCCCCAGTACCCTGGCTAATATTCCCTGATGCTACCATTATACACCATCATGCACATTCATCAAAATTATTAAAACAACATTAGCACAAATTTAATATCTAAGTCACAGACTCTACTTGGGTTTTACAGATTTTTACCACTATTCTTTTTCTACTTAGAATCTCATCCATGATGCCACTTTGCATTTTATCAACATTTTTCCTTAGTCTCCTCTAGTCCTTCATTCTGTAACCATTTCTCAGCTTTTCTTTATTCTTCATGTCCTTGATAATTTAAAGCAATACTGGTCAGATTATTTGTAGAATGTCCCTCCATTTGCACTTGTCTCATATTTTCCCATGATTAGACTAGTGTTACAGATTTTGGTGAAGTTCCTTTTTCATCACATTATGTCAGAGAGTACCTGACAAGGACATGACTTATTACTCTTAATATTAACCTCAATCACTTGGTTAAACAGGTGTCTGCCAGATTTCACCATTACAAATCTACAATTTTCCCATTTCCTCAATTCATTGGAAGCAAGTCACTGGTGTCACATTCAAGAAAGGAATTAAGCTCCATCATCTAGAGGAAAGACTAAAAACTGGGATAATTAGCAAATGTTTAGAAGGGAAGATTGTCTTTAAGAAAAGTCTCATTATTATTTAACAGCTTGCCCACTAATTTTAACATTCACCCATGGACTTGCCTGCAGCAATTATGATGACATTTTCAGCGTGATTTTCTACTTCCCTCATTCCTTTGACAGTCCTTGTTTGGAATCCTTTTGAAGGAAAGCTTGCCCCTTCTATCAAATTTATTTATATTCAATCACTTACGTCAATGTTATTTAATTTCCTTTGGTTATATTCCAGTGTTAATGCTACCTACTTTGAGAGTCAAAATTGTTCCAGCTTTGGCAATTGGGAGATCTTCTAGATTGACTCGTGTGTTTTAGGTGTGTCTTCAGCCTCATCTTGCATTTTTGCTTCCTTAACACTAGAATTAATTATTTCTCCAGGGAGCAACAGTTACTATTATTGGAAAAAGGCAGTTTCAAAATAAATCTAGGAATTAGGAATGTTCATTGCTACTGTTTCTATGATCTCCTAGTTAATAGATCTAGGGACTATTACATAAGCTTATATATGTATGTGTGTGTCTGTGAATGTAAATACATCTAGATATTAAAGCTTCTTTCTTGGACAGTGAGAAACTTGTCTAACATTGTCTGCACTTTACTTACGCATTTGTACAAACTTAGTATACATGTAGTTTGAGAACCACTAGCACATGCTGTAGTAGGAAATGAATTTACCAAATAAAATACAGTATTTACCTGCAGTTCTTTTTGTCTTTATGGAAACCAACCAAAACAATGGTTTCCAAATTACTTAGGTGAGTTTCTTTTTATACTAGGTTAATATAATCCACGTGTGGCATAGTTATCATTATTGGCCTTCTATCTTGGGATTCTTGGCATCATGGCTGGTTTTACAAATTGCATACAATACAGTATTATATAAAACAATACCGTCACCGTTACATTTTCCATCTGTGGCCCTTTGGTAGCTAGACCTTCCTCTTGTGCCAACTCCTTACAGTCACTGATCTGTATTCTGTCCTATAGTTTGATTTTTCCAGAATGTCATATAAGTGGCATTATGCAATATGAAGCTTTTTTGATATGATCTCTTCCAATTTGCAGAATTAGAGTAAAAATAGTTTCATTCAAAGGTCATTTTTTCAAGCAAGAATTAGGAAAGCAAAACTTTTCTATGAAAGCATTCTCTTAAATATTTCAAACAATTTTATCCAATTAAAATCAGTTTTAATAATGCAAATGAGTTGTTTCTAAATTGCTCAGGTCTGTCTTCTTAAGTGGAATATAGAAAATCTAGAAAGGGGGATTTTAAGTACTATAACTGGAAAGTTTTTGTGAATTTTGAAATCATCTTTCAAGAATATAAAAATTTATTAAATTTCCAATAAATTATGAAAAAAATTTGAGAGCAGGAAAAGACTTTTAATGGTGAACAAAAATGTGGTATATACAGATGATGATTTCTTAATGCTATGCCCTCGAAACCTAGATAAGGTTATAAACCAATGTTACTTCAATAAATAATTTTTAAATACTGTACAAACACAAAACTTGGGATCAAGATTTCTAATCACTTTACCACAAATATTTAAATCAAAATTTTAAAAGCATAAAACAACTATAATCATATCATTATCATCATGTGTTTCCATGAAGAACTCCAACTAAGAATATTTAAAAATAATATATGACATTTATTTTATATATAATGTATGTTCTTGGGTATGTTTTTTAAGAAAATAATGTATTAGCAATATATGGTAAAATTGTAATTTATAAAAGGTACCTGAATTTTGGGGAAGAGCGTCCCAAGATTATTTTTTATTAATATGAGCAAATAAAGAATTAGTAGCCACAGTGGCAGATCAGTGATATGCTTTGCCCTATTGTGCACAACAGTGCGCAATATTTTTGTGCATTAACTGTGAAATCCTTGGTTCAGATTGTGAGTCCAATGTCCAAAGACACATTTCCCCTGTATAAAAAATGTGATCCATTAGGCAGAAATCATTAAAATCATATGGGTGAAGTAACAGCGTCTGGGGAAAGTGATGATAGCACCTGTCAGGGTGAGGACTCCCTACAGCAGATGTCCCTAGAGAGCAGTTGAGGAGCAGGGCAAGCAATACATGCTATTCTGAATCCTTCAGAAGGAAAAAACAAAACAAAACCAGACACATTCAACTCTTTCCCCTTAAAATTATACTTAAGTAACAATAAGATCAAACATTCTGACATTATTTTTCCTATAAAATGATTAAATCTCAAAACATAGAAGTCATTTATCAAGAGAATTTTTTTTCATATTTGACCATAAAATTTCATTTTTCCATTTGTGACTTCAAATATACATTCTGTTAACATGATACCCTACATACGCAGCTTTCTTATCACTCCTGAAGACTTACATATTTTATTCTTATGAAAGGATCATTAGATTTGGAAAGAGTCGATGGGACAGTGCCTTCACACACACTGCCCCAGAGGAGTGTTGGCTTAATTGAATGCTGACTTGGCTTTGGTTACTAACATCTCTTAGCTTCCAGGAGCATTTCTTGGCCGTGAATTTTAATCAGTTTGCTTTCCATAGATTACTCAGTGTTCCAGATGATATTAATTTTGAATCTCTTATTTACACTGTATATCTTTATTTCTTCTTCAATCCAGTTAGACATAAAAGACAAAGAAAGCAAAATAATCATTGACAGGATTTAGGAACTGGAATCCTGAATTCATGCTCTGCCATACTTTTTATATCTCAGTAGGAAGTGGAATTTAACAAAATACTGGACTAGGTTCCATTCTTCTTATTCCCGTCTTGAGTTGACAGCAGTTTGCCAGAGTTAAGGATATACCTGAGGTTGAATTGACTTTGTTCATTCAATGCCTGGGTGGAGGAAATCAAATAACTGTTTCTGAAAAATATATATAGTTTGTTTAGCAAAATGTTTTACCCTTGAAAGAACAAAGTAAACTAAAACAAGGAATTTTTTTTACTGTTTTTTTTTTTTTTCTGGTGATCTTTATTTCTTGAAAAGACCCTGTTTAATCAGTTAAAAAAAAACCATTATGAAACATTATCGAAAGATACTTAGTGATGATATTCACTGTTTAATATGCAACAGGATTTATTCTATAAGGTGCATCATTTCCACAAATGACATGCTTTGCAAAATTTAAAATCTTACACAATTTTTTAAAGTTAGAACCACCATTTTTATCTCTCACTTATACACCTCTGCGAAGTAATTTTTAGTTTCTATTCTTTAGCTTTAATTTATCCTTAAAAATGTTACTGGTTTATACAATTAATGTAAATTTTAGGGCTTTTGGAAAAAAATATTAATATATATGTGTCGCCTGGTTTCTAAGATAGTTCCTCAAGACTGAGTTCTCATGGCAGTAGAACTAAGGTGGATAATCTAGTCAGGAGGTACTATCATTTACCTACCTTATATAATCTCTCACGATTTTGACCTTGCAAATCTCTAAAGAAGTAATTATGCAATTTAATTGAGGGAGGATGAGGAAGTTGCTGGGCCACACAAATATATTCAAAAAAGAAAAAGAAAAACTGTATGTAATCTGTCAACATTCCCTCATTTTTTTTCCTTGTTGCAGCTGAAAATTTATCATGCAAATTGTCTTTTCTTGATACCACTAAATCAAATGGAAATTTTGGTTTTCATTAGTTAGAAAATGTGAGTAATTTCCTAAGTGATACAAAAGGGAGCAATCATTTCTGTCAAAAGCCTAATTAATTAAGATCTAGCTCAACACTTTCAGTTTCAATAGACACAAGTCCCATGAAAACTCTGATTTAAAAAAATTCAAGGGAAGGGAATCTTTGGGGTCCTAAAGTCAAATTGTGCCTACAGTATTTATTTTCAAAGATACACAATGTTGGTTAGCTTACTAAAGGCTGACACACAAAAGACAAGTATATCTACACTACTTTCTTACAGGTATACCTCACTTTTTTTATGCTCTGCAGATATTACATATTTTACAAATCGAAGGTTTGAGGCGACCCTGAGTGAGGAAGTCTATTGTACGCATAGCATGTGCTCAATTCCTGTCTGTGTCACGTTTTGGTAAACCGAATTTCCTCATCAGTGATATATCTGTTGTAACAACCCATAACCAATGGTCTTTGTGTTACTATTACAACTGCTTTGAGCATCACATGCCCAGGCAAACAACAAACTTAATTGATAAATGTTCTGTGTGCTGACTGCTCCATGGACTATTTACCACCTTTCTCCCTGTTCTCGAGCCTCTCTATGTCCTGAAATTGGGCTAATTCATAACCCTATAATAGTCCTTTAATTGTTCAGATGAAAGAGTATCATGTCTCTCAATTTAAATTAAATGAAAAAGCTAGAAATGATTTAAATTAGCAAAGAAGGCATGTTAAAAACACAGGTTGAAAGTGAGAACTCTTCTGCACAAAAGTCAGTCCATTTGGTTGTGAATGTAAAGGAAAAGTTCTTGAAGGACATTAAAAGTGTTACTCCGGTGAACACACAAATGATAAGAGGGCAAAACTGTTTTATCACTGACATGAAGAAAGTTTTAGTGGTCTGGAGAGAATAGCCAACCTGGCATAACAGTCTCTCAAGTCAAAGCCGAATCCAGAGCAAGGCCCCAATGCCCTTCAATTCTGTAAACTGAGATAGACGAGAAAACTGCAGGGAAAAAGTGTGAAGCTAACCGAGATTGGTTCATAAGGTTTAAGGAAAGAAGCATCTCTGTAAGTTAAGTTAAAAGTGCAAGGTGAAGCAACAAGTGATGAAACAATCTTATATTAGAAGAAGATGCAATCTAGGATTTTCATAGCTAGAGAGGAGACGATAAAATGCACCTTCAAAGTTTCAAAGGACAGGCTGACATTCTTGTTAAGGGCTAATTCAGTTGGTGACTTTAAGTTGAAGCCAGTGCTCATTTATCATGCTGAAAATCCTAGGGCCTGGAACAATTATGCTAAATCTACACTGCCTGTGCTCTGTAAATTGAATATCAAAGCTTGCATGATAGTACATTTGTTAACAACATGGCTTACTGAATATTTTAGGTCCACTGTGGGCATCTACTGCTCAGAAAAAAAGATTTCTTTCATAATATTATTGCTCATTGACAATGCATCTGGTCAACCAAGAGCTCTGACGAGGTGTGCAATGAGATTCAGTATTAATCTTTATGCTTACTCATGCAACATCCACTCTACAGCCCATGGATGGAGAAGTCATTCAACTTTCAATTCTTATTATTTAAGAAATACTTTTCTTAAGGCTATAACTGTCTTAGATAGTGATTTATCTGGGCCAAGTAAATTTAAAATCTTCATCTGAAACTGAACTTACAATATCTCCGAGGTATGCCTATACATGTTTAGGTACTTACTTGCAGATTAGTCTCAAATCTTGTTAATGCATTACTGAAAGATCTTCTCAATTATACCAAACCATTATGAAATTATTTTCTTGGAGGTTTGTTCTGTCACTTTCCCTACAGACTGCCTGGATCTCTGTAATCTGCCCACACTAACCCTAAATCACAAAAAAATTCAGGCATCTAGGCTATTACCTTGGGGAGGGTCATATTCCACTTCTTATCGTTAACTCTGCTGCCTAATTGCATTCTAAGCTAAAGGAAAAAAAGACCACCATTAATGTAATTATAGGTATGAAGGTATTTCTTATGTAACACCATTAACAGCTCTTGATCCACCAATGATCAAGATTTTGTTTTTTAAATTTTAATCCTTGTTTAACTATTTTTTGTGTAGGTGTAGGCAGTATTCACATTAGGAAGATGATTTGCATATATTCTTCCATTTCCTAAGCCACTGCTTCTTGTTGAAAGTGAGGTACTTTAGAAGATCTCAAAGTTTTATCAGATTTACCATTTCCTGCAAATGCTCTCTGAGTGTGACTGGATTACTAGCCATTAATTCAAAGAACAAATATTGAACTTTCACAAATTTTTTTTGTATGTTAGTCTCAATAAGGCCTCTGTCATGTCCAAATTAATGGTCAGTCCCATAGTCTGTTCATTGGCTCTTTGATCTTCAGTCTACCTCCTCAATATGCTAAAGTTACTTGAAAATGTGTGTCATGTGAATGTCTTAATTCTCTTTGAAATTCTAAGAGAAAGTCCAACATTGTACTTACAATTGACATTTCATCAGATATATGGAATGATTGAAATAATTCATACTGGAGTCATGTACATATTAGCCTTTGACACTTTTAACTTTTGTATACTATCAGACTTTGACGATGAACGCCATCTTAACAAATAATGACCAAGCAAAATATGCTAATAAACAACAATACAACATGTTCAGAAAAAAAATATTGCCTTAAGGGCACTGAAGAGTTTTCATTGATATGGAAGAAAGCAACTTTTAAGCCTTTTAAAATATTTGAAATGAACATTTCTTCTGCTTATACAAATGCTTGATATAATGAAATTTCAAACTTATATTAATAACAAAACTCTTTAATAGTGTTAATATATTAAGAAACCAATGCCCAGACAAGGTCCTATCCTCTTTCAACCACTTGCATAAACTAAGCACATTGCAGAATGGCTTCTATAGGTTAAGTTCAATAACTGACAATTTTTTTCAACTTTGGTGGCCATCAACACGGTATTATCCAATCTAACATATATTGCATATTGGTAATCAGCAATTTTTTGCTTTCTACATTTGACCTTGTACTAAAGGGGTTGGAAGTCTGGACGCTTTATTTTCCAGACTCACTCAATAGAAGGATTATGGTTTCATTTTCTGTGCAAGACTTGGAACGAAAAAGGAATATAGAACCATTATTGTTCCAATAAGATTGAGGAAGTCTATGGATGTCAGTAGTTGAGCAAGAAAGGGGTTTATCAGGGCTTCTCTGAATCCCATTACAAATCACCCACAGGGCTGCTGACAGTAAAATCTTTGGGGTTATTTCCCTGTTGTTTTTGTAATTATTTCCTTAACATCAGTATTGACTTTCTTGATCTAATTCCTTCAGCCTTCCGATAATTTGTAAGTCTCTGATTCTCTATTTTAAGTCTCTTCCTGCTTGCAATATGTTAGAGCAGTATCTGTTTTGATAATCAAACCCTAACTTGCAGGACACCTAAAAGAACCAGAACACAGACCCTTGGAAATATCCAGACCTCTGTCTGTAGTAGAATAAAGATCATGTTTCATTGTTACTTTACTTAACACTGGTTTATTTCTTCCTTGACAAACAGACAGCAGGTCTAATAATATAGGCATGTTATATTTTTAGGGGAAAAATATCCCTTATTATCTGAATATTAGTCTTTGACTTTCTTTGAGAATAACATCCTTTCTGAAACCATTGTAAAAAAAACCTTCAAATTACTATGTGTATATAATCATTGAAAATTTTTGTGACAAATACTATGGATCAATAAATTCAATATAAATCTGTATGTTTATTTAATAAATTAATAATAAGCACTTAGGAAATGTAAACCAGCTATTCTCTCACTAGGCAACAAAGATGCTCAAAACACAATGCTTTTATGGAATCAATTTAAGTTCTGTTGTTTATTTAAGAAAGAGTAAAGTCAGAGATGACACTGTGAATATAAAATGTTCAATTGAAGGAGAAAGTAAATCATAGCAGAAATGTCAACAAAAAACTATTTACAACTCAAATAAAAGTGAAGATATTTAACTACATATAAACAATTTGGATTAAACAATACATGCCTGTGTGTGTGTGTATGTGTATATATATATATATACATATGTATGTGTATATATATTTCAAAGATATTTTTATCTCTCTTTCCTTTCCAGTATCCATTTTATTTAACAACCACTTATCTATCACTTCCAATGTGCCACTCTTCAAAGTATTTATCAATATGAAACTCATTTAATGATGAGTTCTATTTAACTCTTAGTTCAGCTAATTATCTCCACACATCATGATTATAAAAAGTATTAACAATCTCACATCAGACATAATCTTAAACCTAAGTATGAATTTTCATGCAATGAAACCATGAACTTTCCTTGCTATAGCATAATCTATTTATATGTTGGTTTCCATGAAATTTCTAAGTAGAGAGCTAACATGCACTGGGAATACTCCCAGGATTTACATCAGCAGAATACCAAGTCTGTAGCTTGTACTTCCTTTAGACTTCCTGCAATCATTGCTTTTCACCATGGCCTATTGATCAGTCCCCTAAAAATTGCAGGCAGTATATCAGATAAATGTATCCACATCTGCATTTCCCAATGGTCATCCATAAAATACATTAGTCTTGAGGGATTCTCAGAGAAACAAACAAAATTTAAAGATGGCGTAATATGAGCAACCATTATATAAGCTATTCTGCTGGACTATGCATTCTAAATGTTTTGAGAAATATGGCTGTTCCAAATATATTTAACTAAAACGTTTCCTCCCCACCTTGTTTTCTTAATTAACTCCTCTGCAACTTCTGAACAATCAGTGCCCTAGAGGAGACATGTTGAGCAACAATGTTCTCCATTAAGGTTCCGAAAACTATAGCCCATAGGCAAATATTGTCTGTTGTCTTTCTTTCTTTTTAATCCATTAAATAAAAAAAGATTTTATATTTTTAAACGGTTGAGAAAAATAAAAAAGAGTGTTTTGAGGCACAAAAATATCCCCATTTCAGTATCCATAAATAAAATCTGATTGGAGCACAGCCATGCTCATTCATTCATGCATTGCCTGTGGCTCTTGTGAGCTGCAACAGAACTGAGCAGCGACAGAAGCTCTGTAGTCCAGTGTCTAAAGCATTTACTATCTGGGCTCTTAAAAACATTGCCCAGTGCTGGTCTGTGTTCTCTCACTCAATAATATTCATTGACTATTTACCATGACATTACTCACTACTGCAGATGTTAGGAATACAGTTACATAGTGTGTTGAATGGTAATTCCCCATAAAAGATATGCTCATATACTAACTCCGCCAATTTGCAAAAGTGACTGTATTTGAAAAAAAAAGTCTTTGCAGATGTGATGAGGACACTAATCCTGATATGAAGTTATCCTAGATTATTTTGGTGGACAATAAATGCTATGATAGTCTCCCTATAAGAGGCAGATGAGAAGACACAGAAAAGAAAAGACCATGTAAAGGTGGAGACAGAGACTGGAGTTATGCAGCCACAGGGAGAGAAGAACTTAAGTCACCAGAAGTGAGAAGAGAAAAAGAATTCTAAGAGCATGACCCTGCCAACACCTTGGTTTTAGACTTTTGGTCTCCAGAAATGTGAGATAATATTAAATAACTATTATTTTAAGCCACAAAGTGTATGTATATCATTTTTTACAATAGCCCTAGGAAATAAGTACAACAGTTTCTATTCTACTTGGGGGTTAGGTGTGCAAAATATATGGTATTTTAGATGGTGATAGATTCAATGCACACCTGAAAATGAGAAAGGAGCAAAGACAGCACAGTGCATGGTGAAAGTTTTCCATTTTAAAGCAACTTATTAAGGAAAACTCTTTGAAATGTGACATTTAAACAAAATGCTAAAGGTGGTAATCATAAAGATAAGTAGGAAGGAGCATCCTAGGCAAAAAAAAAAAAAAAAAAAGTAACTGCAAATACTTTGAAATGAGCATATAGATGCCATTTTATACGAAAAACAAATGTTAATGAGCCTGGAATAAAATGAGGAGAGGGCTTAGATCATGGGAGATGAGTTCATAGATGTAATGGGATACAACTTGTCAGCCACTACATGAATGTATGGATAAAATGGGATGCTGTGAGAAGATTTTGAGCAGAGGAGTGATTCAAATAAATTATTTTTAAATGGAAATCTCACTTAAGTGGATTTGGGACTGTAGTTGATTAAGGATGAGTATAAGGAGTGTCTGCCCTTATGCTCCTAATAGGTTATTGGCACTGATGAATTAATTGGACAAGGATAGTGGTGATGAGAAGGTGTCAAATGCTGATTATGTAAAGGTTGAGTCTCAAGATTTTTGGAGATATTATATATGAAATGAAATAGAAAGGGAAAATATGACTTTCTGGTTTCTTATCCTAGTCAGATAAAATTGGGTTTTTAACATATAAAAAATGTATTATGTGTGGAACATGACATAAAATACTTTATATGCATATTTTATTCAATCCACACATTATTCTATGATGTGTAAAAAATTAGGCTCATTTTATAGATGAAAAAAAAAATCTAGAATTCATTGTATACTTGGCCAAATGTCACAGAGTAGAATCTCTTGGACCCCAAAGTGTTTCTTGTAATCTCTCTGTTTCACACAGTTAATAACTAAGTATTTCCATTTAATTAGGCTGCTGTTATTTGTCTTGTTTTTCAATATGGGAGAAATAAGAGTTTATTTCATTTGGGGAATTATTCAATAACAGGAAATATAATAATAGTGCAGATGGAACGGCGAAGAATTGGTGGAGTAATGTTCTTGAGTAGGAAAGCAGGTCTGGATCCTCAAGCATAGAAAGGCTGATCTTAGTCAAGTGTACACACAGGATGATTGGTTTCTGGTGACATGAGGGTAAAGTACGAGAAAAATCATTCAGGTGTGTTTTGAAATAATCAGTAACTAACTGGTGAGTTGTGTTGGAAGAAATAACCAAGAACCAGGAACTACACACTTAAAAAAATGAGAGAAGAAAGCTGAGTCTGATGATGATTGCAGAAGAGAGAGGAAATAAATGGTATAATTTAATGCAGGAGGTTCCAAGCTGGAGCAATTTAAGAAGGATAGAGGTAGTAAAGAGGAGCATGGAGCACACAGAATTCAGAGTATTCTAAAAATAAATTCATTTCAATTTTAAATTGCAATAAGCTATTTTATTAAAAGATTAACCAAGCAGCACTGTTTCACAAGAAAACATTTTTGAGGAATCCTCTGGTTTCTGACAATTCATTTTTAAATTCATTCTTCTCTTTAATTTTATAACCATTGCTGTAATAAAAATGTATTTTTAATCTTCATTATTTAATAAGAACCCCACTTCTTCCTTAGATTTTAGAGTCTAATTCCTATCTTCTTAGGAGTCTTCACCCACAGATCCCAGACTCTTCCACATCAATAAATATCTAAATTATGCTCAGTTCACTTTCCTCTGTCACAAAGCCTAGACAGTCCCATTCTCTTTCCTTCCCTTATTCACCTTCATTTAACACTATACTCGAGTCATCTTAATAATTAAGCTTTCTGAACTATACCCTGCTGGTTTCAGTCATTTAAAAATTGGAGCCAACTTTTGTGTATCTGCACTCAGTTGTGCCAGTACTGGTAAGTTCTTTTTATACATATATGTTTTATAAACTCTTATTTGAATATTTCATAGGTCAGCAAGATTTTAAGAAACTCAAAGTCAGGAGCCATGCATATGCAGCGTCTGATAGATTACACAGACTGTGTAAAGCTTGGAATCAGAACCACAAACAGGTCCTCCATCTTTGAAAGCCTAGCAATGTTGCATTTTCTTTTCAGGCACTTAACAGCTTTTAGTTACTAAGTAGTTGAATTGACAATCAAACCTTGTGAAGCTTTTTATAATTCTTCTTTTGAATTTCTGAAATGCTTGGCCTTTTGTTTCTCTGCCCTTTCTTTTTGGTTACCACAGCAACAGTAATCGCTATATTTTCAATATCCTATCACCAAGATTTCTTGCTATATGAGAAGTCACATATTTTACCTGATAAAAAATTTTTCTCAAAGCTCTAAATAAATCAGAAGCTATTGTAAATGCAACCATTAATGCATGGAAGAGAGTCATCCAGTATAAAATATTACTTAAACATTTCACTTGGTTTTTGTTTTGTCCAAGTCCACATATATTCCAAATACAAGAAAACAAGAAAGGAATTTATAACACTATGAACTGAATCTATGTTTAGACAATATACAGTATCGGTGAACCCAAATTTTATCAGTATTACCATGTAGTAATTGATCAGACAAATGAGTTGGCATATTGAATTTCCTGTCATGACAGACATAATAACATGAAAATCTATTTTTAAATTTCAGCTTTGGCACTTCTAGTTTCCCTTTATACTGTTAATTTGCAAAACTTTTAAAACCATTCTATGTGATTAATGTGGTAAGGTATATTAAAATTTATTGATTATAATTTTAATCAGATTTTTATGAAAAAAATAGCTTTATTCACATTAAATCAATGCAAATCTAATTATTTTGACAATTTGGTAATTTTTTATTTGACAAAGGATATTATTCTCTGGTTCTCCATAAAACTGACGTAATAATCAATAATAATTAAGTGGAATCAAGCCCAAGCAAGAAGTAAATACTCTAGTGAGAAGCAGTAAGTCTCACTCACGAGCTCAGCAGTCTAATTATCAAGAGGTTTAAATTTATCACCTATTCCACATTTAACATATTATGTGGCCTTCTTAAGTAACTCTGTTTCTCTACAACTTTCATTACTTACCAATATGAAGAAAAAATTTCATATACTTTAAAGTCCTTTATACATCTAAGATTATTTATTATATTTAAAAACACATAGTTTAAAAAGCTATAGGTTTGAGATATTGGTCATGTACATATATATTTATATTTTATTATTTTAATTATAAAATATTATTTGAAGCTCAAATTATTCTTTATATGTGATCTCTTTCCATCTCTCAGTATCTCTTTTTTCATTCTCTCTTTCCTTAACAAAATGTTATTATTTGAAAGTTACTATTTGAAAATTTAATTTTTCCTCTAGCTAACTGTGCAGGCATGGGCAATCTGTTTATACATAAATACCTACCTCCTTTTTTGTGATAGGTAGATAGATATGACCTAGATAATGGCCCATAATAAGAACTTACCATTGCCTTTTGATGTGCATTCATTCAGATTTTTTTGAAATATTTTTCAACACAAAGTTTTGATTCATATATATCTCTTATCAGTACAACATTAATACTTCTAGCATCTTGCTGATATAAGTCTTATGCATGGCTTACATTTTAATGGATAACACTCAATCTTTCCAAAAAGAAAGTAGGAATATACACCCTCATGCCCATGTCCAGGTCTTGGCTGGAATTTGAAGTATACCATTCTCAGGATGTGGGCCTGATAGGAGGGGAGATTAGAGTGTTAACAGGGTTCATTCTTCACTTAAAAAAAGCCATCAGCAATGTTGTATGGATAAACAAATTGCAAGAGACTGAAGCCAGAAAGAGCCACAAAAAAGTTCTTGGAAGAGTCTGAGTACAAGAAACCAAAGGCCAGAGCCAGAAGAAAGTTGAATGATTATAGAGAATAGCTAAGGTACCACTCCCAAGATGAAAGTGCACTAGAGTTGATGAATGTATCATACAAATGACCAGCCTTTCAAAGACACATTGAAATGAAGTCAACATGCTCAGTTTTCATCTTTTTATTCACTCAGTGACAAATAAATATTGAGCACTTACAATATGTCCAATACTATTCTAGACTCCAGGGAGGCAGCATTGAGCCATGTGTCTGCTCTTAAGAAGTTTCATTTCTACTGCAAATAAATAGACTAAAAGACATAGAGGGTAGTAAGTGTGTCAGCAAAAAATTAACTACATGAGGAAGACAATGATAGGTATCTCTTTTGCAAGAAAAACTAAGCATTTTAAATGAGGAAGTCAGGTAAAGGCTTCACACAGATTACAGCTTATGTTTAAGGAAATGAAATTAAAAGCAAGATATAAAACTGCAATGAACTTGGTGACAAAAAAAAAAAATAAGTGAGAGGAAATTTTATTGGATTTATAGTTCTAATATTCTGAATACAAGAAGATGATTAAGAGGGGCAAATTTGGCACAATACACAATGGAAATGTTTGGGAAATTAAAAAATAACAGACAATTTCAGACCCAGTTACTTAAAGATGCAGGGTCCATTAAATTTGCTCAGCTTTTGTCATAATAAATAATCTTTAAACAAATTAATAAATGGCTCCATTAGAACAGTGTATGAATCTGCCTAAAAAAGCAAATGCTTTTAAAAATTACAGCCAGCTCATTAAAATAACGACAGCCAATTTAGAGCGCATTGAAGAGAGTTCTTAGTTGCTCTACCGTGATTCTGTGAGCCCCTGCCCTTGTGGGGAAGTCCTTTTCTTCCTCCTGGGTTATTTGGGCAGAGCTGCTTCTGTTCTAAATGTATATTACTGTTCTAAATGTATATTACATAACTGATTTCATAATGATATTCCGTGTCCTCCGCGGTCCTTGTTGCACAGGTAATAGCAGCTTTATTTAGGGGAGAGAACACATTCATTTTTGCGCTCTGAAATCCAGTCCTCTAGAGGACTGATTGTCCAGAAACTGTTTAGCCTTCCTCAGCTACAAAATAAGAATTAGCAATGCATTTTGAAAATGAACATAATTAAGACAGTGAGGAAACAGGGTGATGTTATCTGTACTTGTTATCACCTTGGAAACTTTTAGATGAGGAATTCTCAGTTCTTATCTTGTCAAATGTGCTGCAATAGTTTTTGACCTAATGGAAGGGTTAACTATCTCTTCAAAGTGTGTATATTATTGATAAATGTATTCGTTCCACTCTTTGGCATATTTTGCAAGATTTTGATATGCTATTTTTGGAAGAATACCAGTAAGTTATGTGCTACAAGCAAATCACAGAAATAAGAAAATAGGCCTTTCGATATTTCGATAATCATTGAGAAGGAATTTAGTTAGATACTGAAATTTTGACTAAGTTGATATCCATTGCTATATCTTTCTAACCCACATATATATAAAAGCTTATTTACCACCATGAGACACATTTTGACTGCTTTTATTCAGATTTATGTGACCCTCCATCTATTTTGCTCTCTGAAAATAATATGACTTTTTGTTCTTAACAACTATTTGTATTTGATTTGTTTGATTTCTTTTTCTCCAAGAATCTTGTAATGTTTTTGTACTGATTTAGACATCATTGTTTATACAATTTTCTCCAGCATTGCCAAACACTTCTCATTCTCTTCCTTCCAAAGATTTCAAACAATGAAAGCATACATGATTTGTGTTACAGATATCTATTAGGGTAAAAATTGGCAGACTGATATGCAAATCTTCAGTATAAATCCATTATAGAAATAGCACTGGTTTTCTTCATAAAGATTTCTATTAAGAAAATAACTGTCTCAAAGTATTCTTTTATATTGGTTCATTCAAAATTCACATGGAAACTCTAAAACAATCTGACTATAATATTTATTCTCATGAATATTCGTAAAGAGGAATGTCTTTGAATAGGATACATTCTTATTCTTGATGTACTGAGTGTGGAGTCCCATTCATGGTTTTATTTTTCATAATGTTATTTGCCTCAAGATACAAAAGTTTTAGTTTATTTCAAGAAAGCAGAAAGCAATAATAAATGCAATATATGTGTTTTATATTAAAAAGTGGGTATGTCCAAGAGCCAAAGGCAGAAAACTTTAATTAAAATACTTGTACTTTGAGAGAAGGGTGAAAGATAGTCTACATTTTTTTAAAAAAGGAAAACAACAAAGAAATTATACACTGAATAAAATATTAAAATTATCAGAAATATATTGGCTGTCTTTATGAGAGAAAATATTCAGTCACCAGGTTTTAAATAATAGCTCTATGATAGACTTTAAGTCTTAGGTTTAAAGAAACTAAATAACAATTGTTCTTCAATAATGTCAATTGTCAATTGATACAGGTGTGGGAAAACATCCTGCTAATTACCTGGGCACAAAGAATATTACAACTAATGAGAGGGGTTTAAATCACATCTAGTCCAATACTTACTGTATATCAAGTAACTTATGGGGCTGTGGCTATGATTCTGAAACACGCACTTTTTGTGCCTTAGACAATATATTTACCTTCTCCAAGTCAAAATATTACAACTTTAGAACATTTTTAAAGTACTACTTATGTCTAATTTGCCCAAATCTACTGTGTGCTACCAGTCACCTGAGTATCTACCATTGTTCACTCTACAGTACAAATGTATAAAGAAAAACAACTTTGGAATAATAGCTTAGAGGTATAATACTTTATTAAGACTCTACGTAAAATTTACCAAAGATTTATACAAACTGGTAACTGATACTTAGAATCAAAACCTTTATATAAAAAGCTTACGTCCATGAGATTTTGAAGGACCAGTCACTACTCTCATAGACAATATAATTGCCTTACTGCCATCACTAGGTTTCTATCTCTGAATGTCTTCCATCAGTAAGAACTGAGGCAAAGAGATAATGAGGAAAAGTATAGGCTATAGAATCATATAGACCGAGGTTGAGAGGTGATCTGGTCACATACTAGTTGTGTGTTCTTGAGTAAGAACCAAATCTTGTCATTCTCAGTTGCTCTTTAATAAAATAAAGATAATAGTATTTATACTATTTATAGTATTTATCAGGATTTGTCAGGATTTTTCTGAAGATAAGTGATGATCATAAATACCAAAATGCTCAGAAATCAGCTAGGCATCACCCATAACAGAAAAATCTGATCAAATCAATATTTTGGAATAACTGCTGTTAAATTCACCCCTAGCTATCTTGAAAGGCAATAACCCTTCTCCTTCTCCTTCTCCTCCTTATCTTCCTCCTCCTTCTATTCCTTCCTCCTGATTTCTTTCCCATTTTCCCTCCCTCTGCTCCCTTCCCTCCTCCTTCCTCCTTTTTCCTTCTGCTTCTTTCTCCTTCTCCTCCACCTTCCCCTTCCCCTCCTCCTCTTCCCTCTCCCGGTCTCCATCGTTCCCCCCCGCCCCCAGAGTTCAAAGAGATATAATGCACCTACCTATAATGCAAAATTTTTAAAATTGAAGATATATTAAACATCTAGATGTCAACTATGACTCCCTGCTATGGAATGAATTACATCCTTCCTTCTTACCCTGACTGAATTCATACATTAAAGCCCAAACCCTCAGTATGACTATATTTGGTTTTGGCTTGGTTTTTTTAAATGAGTTTATTTCTGAATTTTCAGTTTTATTCTATTGCTGCTTTACATGTTTAATTCTTCCAAGCATAACACAATTTTTTTTTTTTTTTTTGACATGCAGGCCGCAATAAAGGCAAACAGCCAGGCAGAAAGAGAGAGAAGGAAGAAGCATTTCACTTTTATTTAGTTTTTCCACTTGTTCTCAGGACTCAAACCCAAGGGTATGTGGGTTGAATTCCATTGGAGGTAATTGACCTAACTGCTGCTCCACCAGGGTGTGCTATCAGTATGACTATATTTGAAGATAAGGCTTTTAGGAGGCAAGTGAGGTGAAATAAGTTAGCAAAGTGGGTTCTTAATATTATAGGATTGGCTGATTTCTAAGAAGAGGAAGAAAAAGAAATTCCTCACTTTATTATGTGAGGACACAATCAGAAGGTAGCCATCTTCAAGTCAGCAAAGCAGTCCTCACTGGAAACTCCCCACTCTAGCACCTTGACCTTGGGACTTCTAGCCTCCAGAACTAGGAGAATGTAAGTTTCTGTTATTTAAGCCATCATATCTATGGTATCTTATTATGGAAGTCCAAGCAAAGATACTACTCTAGAAAACATAATTAAAAAGTCAGAGGCTGGGAATTAGAATCATCATGAATGAGAAATGTAATTATAACCACTGGAGGTTTAGTAAATGGTGATTCCAATATCAAAGGAAAATTCTGCTGTCATTTTCTTTTAATATCAATAGTGTTTCCTATCATTGTGATACCAAAATCTGCTTCCCCAAATTCATGAAAGACTATTGGGGTACTAGTGCCCTATGGAAAGCCACCGGCAAGACATATTCTGAATAATACGGTTGTGTAATTGTATAGACAGAAACTTAAAGTTCTCTCTCACTTTGAAGTTGTGTGACTTAGGGAAAATGACCTAAACCCTATGAAATTCAGTTTCTTGATGGTAAGAATGTTAGACTGGGGAGCATTAAATATACCTAACGTGTCCTAAGGGAATTGAATACAATTATGTTTTTAAACCATTGACCAGTGTAACTGAACCTGGCACAGCTATTTCTAAATATATGTTATATCTCAGTCCATGAGACAGCTGTTCGTTTTCTTTTGTCATCTTTAATTGATTTTCATATAGACTTGCAAATCCTGCTATTACTTTGTCCTTAGCTCTTAAAATTTCCTGTTTTACACCTCTGTTTTATTACTATGCTTGCTCTAATTTCTACTTTTTCTCCTGCTCTCACTCTTTCTCCTCATCCCACAATTTCCTCTCTTCCTCCTGCACTCCGACATGCTGTACTGCTCTTCCACAGAAGTTCATTTCTAATTTCTCATTCACAGTGAAAGAACTATTTAAAGTTCCCAAGAAATTCTAAGATTTGCTTGAGAGTCAATCAAGAATCCGCTGAAGTCAAATGTTATACCTCTGTCACTTAGTGGATCTGGTGAAAAAGAAAAAAACAAAAATTAAAACAGTAGTTCACTTTATTCCACAGTGTGGAATATTCTATCTGACCCTAAGAAATAAAATTATAAATCAATATAAAATGAAATTATGGATTTTGTCTGTATTTGGAAAACAGCATACTCCTAAACAAGCAAGTAATAAAGAGAACTTCGGAAGGAAAACTAGAAGATACTTTGAGATGAATAAAAATGAAAATACAAGATTTCGAAAATTGAAATACTAAGGTTTATGAAATGCAGCTATTGCAGTGCTTAGATAAAAATGTAGCTGTAAATGTTATATTAAAACAGAAGAAAAAACCTCAAATAAACAATTGAAGCTAATACCTCAATAAACTAACAACAAATAATACTGAAAATAAAGCATATGGCAGAAAAAATAAGTAAAAAAGTGACAGAAAATTAAAGAGGAATTCATTCAACAAAACTAAGAGTTTATTTAAAAGATTTTCAAATGACAAAATTTTGTCTAGAGTGAACAAGTAAGAAGAATACAATTAGGAATGGAAGAAGAAAATCAATAACAATTCTACATATATGAGGATTATGAGTGAATGTCATGAGCCATTATTTTGTCAACAAGTTAAATAACATACAAAATGGACAAATTTCTGTAAAGGCACAAACTACTAGAAGTAGCTCAAGAAGAAATGAAAAAGCTGAGTTGACCTGGTGTGCCTTAGTGGTGTAGTGGTTTTGCACAGTTCAAATATTCCTCAAGGTCCTGGATTCATGTCCTGGAACCAGTAGGTATAACCAGGATAAACCACCAAGAAAAATAAATTATAACATTTTCTCTCCTCTCTCTTCTTACCTGCTTATTTGTTTTCACTCCTGCCTGTACCTTTCCTTTAAAATGCCAAAAAAAAAAAAAAAAAAAAGTGACTAGATCTATAACAGGAGAATGACTTAGTAATAATAATGAAAACTTACAACAAAGCCTAAGCCAACATGACTTCACTCTTGAATTTTATTAAATATTTAAAGAAGAATTATCATTATCCTTTCAAAAAGTATTCCAAAACTATATTGGAACAATTTGATGATATTAATATTATTTAGACACAAAAACCAAAAACATCACAAGAAAATAAGCTTACTATTTATAATTATAGATGCAAAATCATTAACAAAATATGATAAATCAAATTCATTACTAAATAAAAAGCAGTGTACACCCAAATTAAGTGAGATTTACCCAAGGAATGGAAAGTTAATACAAAATGGAAATCAATTAAAATACTATATTGACAGAATAAAGGAGAAAAAACACATAATCTTAATAAATGAAGAAAAAATTATACAAAATCCAAGACGCTCAGTTCATGATAAAAACAGCAAACCAGGAATAGAAGAAAAATTCCTCAATCTGATAAAACCATCTGTGACAAACTTGTGACTTATCAGGTAAACAAATGGCCAAAGGGTGAATGCTTTCCCTCTAGGGTCAGGAACAAGACAAGGGAGTTAATTCTCTCAACTTATATTCAATATTGTTTTGGAGGTTCTAATCAAGAAACACTAGGGAAAAATATATAAGACATTCTGATTTGAAAGGGGTAAGTAATTTCATCTCTCTTTGAAGATGTCATGATGTTATATATAGGAATTTACAAAAAATTGTAGTAAGCGAATTCAACCAAGTTGTGGGAAATAAGTTCAGTATACAAAAATACATATATATATGTATGTGTATATATACTTACGATTAAATTGAACAAAGCAACTATAAGACTTAAGCACTCAGTGCTATAAAATATCATTAAAAGAAGTGAAAGAAGACCTAAATAAATAGGAAGAGATTTCACGTTCTGCATTGGAAATTTCAATATTGTTAAGATTATAATGCTCCATAGGAGTCTGTTCATTCATTTAACCCTTCAAAAAATAAACATGAGTAGTCTTTATATGTGCATTTGGTCCTGTGCTGAGGTGGGAGTAGAGACACAGAGTCTTTGTTTTGTCCATGAAGGAGAAGCACTCAGAGGGCAGAACGCTGTAGGCACTTTCATTCAGATTGTTGTCCTTGAGAACAAAAGGGAACCATCCTGAGGGAAAGATACCTTTTTCCTGGAGTGGAGGGACATGGTAGGAGAAAGTGTGAGCAATCTTGGTGGCTGTGAGGAGTTTTTAAAAATGCTCTCTAAGTGGATCTACAGAAACAATCTCAGTCAAAATTCCAGCTGCCTTTATGTAGAAATTAACAAGCTCATTAAAAAAAGATCATTTAGAAATAAAAGAACCAAAAAAACGAAACAAATCTTGTGCAGGAAGAACACATTTAGAGGATTCATGACACCCAGTTTCAAAATATACATCAAAACTATAGTAATCAAGACAGAGTACAGAATAGATATATTGATCAATGTAATATAATTTACAGTCTAGAAATAAACTCCTACATTTATGGTAAATTAATTTTTCATAAGGATACCAAAAAAATTCTTGGAGAAAAAAGCAGTGTTTTCTACAAATGTTGCTGGGACAACTGAATATTCACATGTAACAGAATGAAGTTGTAGCTCTACCTGATATTATCTCCAAAGAGTAATAGAGGCTGCCCCTTAGATTTAAAAGAGCTAAAATTATCAAACTGTTAGAAGAAATTTAGGAACAGATCTTTATGAGCTTGAATTAGGCCATAGTTTTTAGCTAGAGCACCAAAAATACAAGAGGCAAAAGAAAAATAAAGGTAAATTAGACTTTATCAAATCAAAACTTGTACATAAAAGAATACAGTCAAGAGAGTGAAAAATCAAGCCAAAATGGGGGAAAATATTTGCAAATCATATATTGGAGTAAGGTCTCAGTATCCAGAAAATATAAAGGAAATTTGCAAGAAAACAACATTAGTATTTCAATAATGGAGCAGATGGCTGTAATCTGAGATGAACTGAAGAAATAATTACAAAACAATGGTTCTTAGATTAGGCCCCAATAAATATGAAAAGGAGACATATAGAGGAAAGGAAAGGAAAAGATTTCAAGAAAGGGAGAGGTGAGTTACTCATTGTTGAGTTGATCAATCTTTTCTATATTCCACATGTATATTTCCTACTGATCATCCCTTAAGGATACTGTATAAGATTGTGTCCCTAATAATGTTGGATCTATCATAGGTGCTTTTCATATTCAGTGATTGATTAGATAAGAAAAATAGTTTATTTACAGCAAGCATTTTTCATGTATCCAGGGGCTCTTTGAAGTAACAAAAATTATTGTTCAAATGATACAGTTATAAAATACATTGCTTGCACTTTGCGGGTTATGTTTTTTGTATTTTTTTACCAATGGTAACTATATTTTCTGAAATGAAAGCAAGATATATTGTCTGACATGGAGGAAAAAAGGGGCTATTTATATTTGAGCTAACAATGGATATGAGTCAAATGTTTAATGCACAATAAATCAAAATTAAATAAACCTTGAGGCCACAGAGACATGACTTATGAACTTGCTCTCACCCTTATTAACTATTTTATCTTTGAGCAAGCTACTTCATCTTCCTCTATCTCACTTTCCTTATCTATAAAGTAAAGGAAATAACTGATTTAACATCATAGGTCTGTAATAAAAATTAAAAGATAAAATCTTATGAGAGTGCATCACACCGGTCTGGGTGTAAAAAAAAAAATGTAAATCAATTTTAGCTCTCAGTATTAGTGTAGCTAGAGAGCATAGTCAACTTTGTTGAGGATAGATTATTACAACAAGTCTCTTTGGGACAGAAATGGCAACAGAAAACGGTAATTAAAATAGCCTTTGGTGGATTATATTGATTATGTCTCAAAGTTTTTTTATGTGGGAATCATTCGTTTTATTAAAAAACGCAACACCAGAAAAATAGCTCTCAGTCCCCATGTACAGGAAAGCAGAATCTTCCCTTGCAGTACGTTATATCCAGTCCTGAAAACAGAGATGAACACACAATTTCCCTATCCAGTCTCTGGCCATATTTATTAACCACATATAAAGAAGGATATGGTCCCCTAAAGATTATAAATAAGTAGGAACGATAACAAGGATACAGATTGAGCTGAGGGGTAGGAAAGTTTAGAAGAGGCCGTTAGTGCCCCCTAGTGTTAAATCTCCTTTAGTGTGTTTTAATAGGTTGTTTTTGTATCAAGATGTCTTAAGTTTAAAGCAATTAAGCTTTATGCAAATGATCCTTCATATTAGGCTACTTCTAAATGCACATGCACGTAATTCTTTAAAGGGAGAAAAATCTTAGACTCCAACAAAGTCCAATGTATTTGTTTTGCTAAACAGAAGTCAATATATAAATAAGAGACGACATATATAGAAGAGGGAATCAAATTCTGTATTTAGATGTTTGTTAATTGAAGCAATCTGATCATCAGAATATGTACATTAATGCAGAGTATTTAAGCCTAGGTAACTCTAATCGAAGCAATATAATGGTTGAATCTAGTTAAACTCCTTACCTCGCTTTTTTTAATGGAATTGCTGACACCCTTAGTACAGAGATCTGTATACTTCTATCCTAACAGTATGTACAGCCTGCAGACAAGTCTCACTAAAATGTGCTGAGTTAATGTCCCAAACTTGACACTTCTGTTTCACAAGGGCAGGACATTAAATTTATGACTTTGAATTTTTCTAAATGATCGTGGGTAGCTATTGAATTAAATAATTGGTTTTATAGTTATTGGTAGTATAAAAGAAATCAAAGATATGGAAATAGGAAATTATTTCAATAGTTTAGTCCAAAAATTTAGTATTTTTGCTGATTAAATTTCATCTTCAAAAGCCTATTATAGAAGTGGAAGATGAACATTTGAACTATTTCAGAACATTTATAACTAGCATAAATAAAACTAAAATGGGTCATCATAAAGACATACTCGATGGGCTTGATTTCAGTCTGACTAATGTTTCTGTCAATGTTATTACATAAGAAAATATTTGTATTCTATAAGAGAAAATCATGTCTGATATTTTAGCTTAAAGTTGTTCTTAACAAACCTTGAGCTTGAATTACAATGTCTTATATTTATTTTGGTATATTCCTTCCAAAACTCTTGGAAAAATATATCTACTGAGTTTTAAAGTCAGTTTTTGTGGTTGAGTGTCACTCTGATAAGGATTATTCTTCTCAAGCTGCCTTCATTTTAAATTTCATCTTTAAAATTTGAGGGAGTAGTGAACTGTCATTCAGTATTCATATCCATGACTACTCATTTATACAGTCAAGTCATAGATATTTCTCACCCATATTTTCCCAAAACAGTTACTTGTAGTGAACTCCATTTAGTCTGCATACTAAATCCACCCCAAAACTCATTCTTACTAGCCATGTAATGTTTTTTTTAATCTAATTCTTCTATATCCCTTAATCCAAATGCAAAAGAATTGAAGGCCATGATTATACTTCACGCACTTCTCCTAGGTGATGAAATGGATTAGTAAAGAGTGATAGATATTCCAAGAGCAATCACTGAGTTAATTGGCATAACTGAAAACTATGGTAAGAATGTTAACATATACTAGAAAAGGTTTTCAAAATAGGTGCTTAGACATTAAAGGTAAAATTCCAATTAAATTAAATGAACACATGCAAGAATTAGAGGCACCCACAGAATAAAAACGAGTCTGAATTTTAAATACAGTGACAAAAATCCACAATTTTCCATTGTGTTTTCTCCCCCCACCCCCACTGCCTTTCCTAGACAGCACAATGGAAGAAATAAATTAAAGAAGCAATCTTAATTCTCAAGGCAGTACATACATGCTATTACACAAATTGGGGCATGAAGTACCTAATCAAGCCATCATGTGAACTCGGCACACAATCACCCAAGACCAATATCTTTATGTAATTTCACAGCAGTAAGAAAATAGGCAATTAAAAAAAAATAACATTCTAAAACATCTCATCGAAGACCTGGACACTCACTGCTCTCTACTAATTTGATTAAAGATGTCTAAATATCTTTGAGGTTAACTGAGAAACAATGAATGTAGAGTTTCTGCCCTTTACAGACTTAAGGCCCCAGTGGGCCATCAACCACTTAGTGAACAGAAAATAATAGGGCATTTCCGATGCAGAAGTGGTTGGCTTACCATCAGGTTGGGGCCAGTGCATGGTGATAAAACCACAGACCCTAAAAGTAGGGCACAGTCTTGTATCAGCCAGAATCTTTAACTTGGATGTATCACCTCGCTGTCATCTCATATGTTCCCCAGTCTAGGACCTTTAGACTCGGATCCTTCCACTTTTCTGACTACCCAATTGCTAATTCCTAGAGCTCGCCTATCGTGCATCAAAGATTGCTCTTGCCAATTCAGTCCAGATTAACCTGACTCGCTGACCTGCCTTCCTACACTGTGCAATTACTAAATAAGTTCTGCTGTGATCACTCTGAATTAACATTAAGAGAACAGGTCTAAATATTTCTAGCCAAAGAGGTCATAACAAAAATGATAGAAAACTACGTAATGCTGGGTTGGAGATTTGGAAGAGTCATAGAGGTTCTGAGTCTACTACTGAAAAGCAAAATGTGAAGCAAGCACAGCTTCTTAACCCTGGTGAACCTGTGGCCATGCAAATGATACTTCTATTTGTGTACTGGGTAAAGGTATAAACTATGTACTTTTTACTTAATGCATCGCATTTTGCAATGAAGATAGTAAGGCATCAGTAAATGAACAATGAACAATGGAGGGAAAAGAGGGAAGGAAGGAAGGAAATAATGAAGAAAACAGGACAGAAGAAAGGAAGTGTAAACTGACCAAAGCTAAATGAGAGAACCTGTAACAAGTCCTTTAGAAGTAAGGGGTTCTCTGGCCATATACAAGCTTTATCCACCAGTATCTACCAAGTATTTCAAGCAAAGATTAGAACTGTTGAAATAAACATCTGTTAGCAGGCGTGCAGAATGAGATAAAATTACATACAATCTGCATCAGTCAGGTCTGAAAAACTCCCCATTGTCCCCAGACAATTCTGTTGCCTCTAGTGCACTCTGTGGCAGCTACAAAACAGTTCTCTAGTTGACCTCTTCACCTGCTTAGGGCAAGCTTCTTACTCCAGCTCTAGAACTGGTCCAACATGAAAGTCTTACTTAGTCAATGGGTGGCATCTCTATACTGTTGCTTCCCAGCCACGTGTTTAAATACTACCCACCATCTTTCATCAGAGACACTTTTTTTCTAATATACTTAATGCTAATTAATAAACTTCTTGACATAGATTTTGGTACATCTCTTTTGTCTCTAAAATGTAGCATCTTTGGATAGGGTATTTCAAAAGTTAAATCTGTCTTTAAACAAGAAGCTGGTTGTCTACCCCCACACTCCAAGCACAAACTCCTGCTCCAATGTTTATTTCAAAGCAAAACAGGAAGGAGGGAAAGCTACAAGGAAGGGAGGGAGAGAAGAGGGGGTGAAAAGAATTGAGGGAGGGAGGGAAAGAAGAAGTGAGAAAGGAAGGATACAAAGAAAGAAAAGAGGGAAGTAGGGGATAAAAACAAACCAAAAAACAACTTCCAGTTGCTCCTCAGTCATATTCATAATTCCATCCATGCATGTTACTTGTCTCAAATTTTTTTTGCCATGACTTTGGGCAGTCTTTCTGCTGGGATTTCTCCTCTTACTATGCACTCCTCAGAATAATATTCTAATTTAGCCTCACGGTAAAATTCTTACTGACTTTTGCATAAAAATTCAGATTCTCTGAGATTTCAGATAAAATCAATTACTCCCCTCCCACTCACCCCAATTCTTAGTTTATTTGTTTCTTAGAAAGCATATCTTTGTGTCTGTGTGTTTATTATGGATTAAATACAGCTTTATTTCCCCAGCTTTTTCCAAGTCTTAAGTAGGATAATTTTTTCAGCAAATTTTAATTTATTTAAACTTTGTATTAAAAGTGTCTTCTGTACTATGATTCACTACAATATCAGTTTCAAATATTACTTTCCCATTTAAGTGTCAATCTATTACGTAAGAAGAAAATGACTGGTGAGTAGAAGGAAAAAGTATGTCCAAAGGGCACAGCAGAGTTTGAGAAACATTTCAAAATGAAAAGCATTTCAAAGGAGAAAATAAAACCAAAAGTTGCAATGGCAACTAATAGGAACAAATTGCCTTTGAGATTTATGTTGATAAAAATCTCCATAATGTCTTTTTTATTATGTGGAAGGTTAATTTCTTGGGACTCAAAAAATTTAAATATAAAAATTTAATTCATATTTTTCACTAAGGTAATTGATTTTTATCCTCAGATCAATGGTATTTTAGTCATTACATTATTCGAGTTCAAGGTTCACATTTATCTGCAATCTAGAAAAATTATACACTTAAAGTTATTGGTAATTGCTAAATACTGAAAAAATTTATTCATAATTTTATATGTGGTATAACATTTAATAGAATCAAGGACACATTTTATAGTCTGATTAATACTTTCTGACATTTCACAAAATACTGTTATGATCCTCTGGACTGAAGGGGAATCAAAAAGTACACTTTTACATAAAACAAAATTGATGTGTGTCTCTGCAGATGTGAAGCCAGATTGCCATTCTATAACCTGGATGTAATTTTGCAGAGTTTAACATCAGCAGGTTAAAAATAACAGGCAATTTCAGAGAACCCATAACACACCCCTCCATGTCACTTTACCACTATGATTTTCTGTCCTCACTGGGTAAAAGCAGCTACTAGGAGATCTTAAAACACAAAAATACTTAGTCTTCACCTCCAAAGAACCTAATAAGATTTATCTGGGTGAGTCCTAGGCATTAGTATTATTTAAAGTGTTGGGGTTTTTTTTTTGTACTATGCTACCAAATTAGAGGCTACTATCCCTAAGATTTATACCAAAAATGGAATATTTGACCTCAATAGTTATGTAGACAGTCTTGAGGGGATTTTACTAATACTTTACCTTAAGCTTTCAATGAAGTAGCAGCTTCATTGGCAATATATACTTCTAAAAAAATAATATTTAGAAAAGTAATACATACAGACTATTTGGTTATTTGGTTATTGTCCATATACTGAAGGACCTCACCTTATTGAAAAGCATTAATATGATGAAGTATTAGAATGTGAAGGTTATTGCTCATCCTGAAGTTTTGTCTCTTGCAGTCTGATATTAATCAGTTATCAACCAGTATATTTTTCAATTAAAGAAATGCCTGCAATGACCATACTTAGAGTTAAAATCATGGTAGAAGGATATTATTTTTAACAAACAATTGTACTGTACAAATATGATCTTTAGTAGCAAGTTGAAATGGAGAACTGAATAGTCATTAGGGGCCCTTAGGGGGAAAATTTTTTTTACCAAATATCCTGACAGAGAAAAGTCTGCAACTAACAAGGCATTACGTGACCAGAATCCTTTATAAAGTAGTGTTATCACAATACTTGGATTTTAGATGAAGGAAATCAGTCTAGCCAGTACAAATGCTCCACAGAATTCTCTAGACATACTTCTCCAGGTTCACACAACAGGTTTGTTTACACAATAGTTTTGTCCTCGTGACAGCTTGCCCCGCTTTGGGATTTTCATGTTGTTCTTTAGCTGTCAAGTAGCCTGAAATATTATTTTTATCCATTCTACTATAAAAATGACCTGCTTTGGAGAGCACTAAACTATTAGTGGTGAACTTAATGTACTACATGCAGATGTCCATTTATGATGATGCATATCTCAAATCTATATAATGCTGTACTGGTCCTTCAAAAATATAATATATGTGTGTATATATATATATATATATATAAATTAAATGTCTCAGTTTTGTAGTAGAGTCTTTGTATATTTGCTGTCTTCGATGGCAGCAAAATAATGCATGCTTATGTTTCTGTGGCTAAAAAGATAACCATTTTCTTTATGGAAAGGTTTCTATTTTAACACTAACACTAAAGATGAATGGATTTGTATTTCTTGTCACTGAACTTTTATTTATTTGAGAATGGGATGCAAGTTAGCAGAGAACCCTTCTAATGTCATTACAAGAATCCTACTTAATTTGATGTCCACTTTCCTAACTATCATTCTCTGGGTAGCAAGAAAATGATGAAAAATAAATACAAGGGATGTTTTATAAGTTCAAGCCAGGAAAATGTCAAATATGGAAGAAGAATAATTAAGTAAAATGTCATATGCTATAGAATGTGTAATGGACTGATTGCAATGTCCTTCATGCCTTTATACAGGTGTGTCACTGTGTGAAGAATATTTACCCAAGTTCTCCCTTCATTGTTAGATTTCAAACAATTCTTTAGGTAGTTTCATTTTGAATATGACTTATTTATAAGTAGTAGCAACCACATATTTAAACATAAAATGGGAGAAAACTTGTGTGCTCAGCATTAGTCATTGAGAAATTGTGCACAGTTTTCCACACTACCAATTAACTCAACACCTGCCATCAATTAGAAAAAGCTTACTTACAATTTAAAACAGATTTATTTCTCTTTTGTATTAGGATAATGTATCTCTAATAAGACTTTTAGACTTAATTTATATTAAACCCATTCAGG
Source organism: Solenodon paradoxus (assembly GCA_004363575.1). Lineage (NCBI taxonomy): Eukaryota > Metazoa > Chordata > Mammalia > Eulipotyphla > Solenodontidae > Solenodon > Solenodon paradoxus. Next base: position 1,214,613 of record RJWH01000154.1, on the reverse strand, counting down.
ACAATATGTGACTACGAGTCTCTGCTGAAAATCAACCCTACTGAAAGCTAATCAGAAAATTAGTGAAATTTGTTGTAATCACAAACAATTACAAGCAAGTAATATACATTGATGCCTGATCTGATAATCCTAGATTCTAATGATCAATAATTCCTACATAAACATCTCTTATTGTATTACATTTTTATGAATTGTTTTCTTTATAATGAAGTTCTTTACTTAGCTAATTAAATTAAAATCGAACTTCAATAACTACCAAAAATTCATTACAAACAGCAATTTATTTCTATAATTAAAAAATAAAATGAATAAAAATTACTGTGATTTGAAGGTTCATGGGACTGGATCAACAATACATAAATTCCTGATGCATTGGTTTATAATCTATTGAAATAAATATTAGAAATACATTAAAAATAGAAAAACAGCAATAATATTGGATTAGTATTTTTTAAGGTTTTGATGGTAGTCCTTGCAATCACTAAATTGATATTTACAAATACTAAAAATTGTTGAAAGAGTTAAGACAATCAAATAACCTTAGATATTTTTAATAAATAAATTCTAAGACATGTTTGAGTATGTTTTCCAAGTAGGCTCCTTTTTCACTTCAGCACTTGCTATTATTTCTTTTATTTCTTAATAACTCAGGAAGAGGATTCCAATTTGGAAAATGAGATAGCTTATGCTATGAACTCATTACTCTGTTTTTTCATTCTTGTAATGGCATTTATTATAGAAAGATTTTATCCAATTTGAAGATTACTGTAAGCTGAAAACACATTGTTCTGAAAATTCTGCTGGCAAGTATATATTTGAATCTCCACCCCTTCAATCACAGTACTGTTTCTTTCCCTAGTTGTCGAGTGCCTTTATTCTTCTCCTTGTCTTTGAAGAGCTTCCTTGGAATCACTCTTATGAATATGTGTACCCTACCTCAGTTCACCCTACATGCTATTCAGAATATCTCCATCCAATCCCAAGAATCCCCTGACTTCTGCTTAATCCAAAAAATATAATAAAATAATCAAACCAAGTATGATATTGATGCTAATAGATATGTCAATATTTGCACTATACTTTCTGCGGGCTGGAGGCACTGCTATCAAAAAATAGTATCTTTCCTTTGCTATTTCCTGATAAAATTACTTTAACCAAGCCTTCCAATGGTTATTCCATTTGACACCCAAAAATGCATCCTTGCTTAAACACATACGACTGCAAGGATATATGTTTGAGACTTATATTGCTCCAATGAGTTGAGATTATTCATAAACCATGCCTTGCTTTGGTTTGACCTCTGCCACAATTTTGTTTGTATCTCCTTCCTTCTCTACTCATCCTTCAAATTTTTGTTTTGCCATGATTCCCAACACCAACTTAGAACACAGTAATTTTATCTTCCCTGGAAGATAAACAATGTTTTTAGTCTAGTATGAGTTTTTGACATGATTTGCCTCTCTACTGTAATACTAGGACACATGCTTTTCTTTTATCTGTTTTTAATATAATTCTTCAAATTCCAGTGCAGATTTACTAAGGGGTAGATCTAACTTCTGTTGCATACTTCGTGCTACAGTCACAGTGTACAGCTCTAGGTGACACCATTCTCGTTTGAATTCACATTCGAATGTTTACCTCTGGAATGTGGAATGAACATTAAATTATTGCATGCCTAGGATATAGGTGTTAAAATATGAGAGGTAATTCAGAATCTTACTGCTTAATAAAAGCATACCAATTAATTTTGGCTTAATGTGTAGGATCTATTTCCCAAGCAATGGAAATTCAGCAACAAGAGCATGGAAATTTTACATTTAAAATAACACAATAAAGTTGTATTTAAACCTTTTTTGTATTAATTCCACTCCTAAATATGTAGTCAAAGAATGTGAAAACACTAGTATGTTTTTATAAAGTCATATGCTATGTCATAGCAGCACAATTAAAAATAGTCAAAACATGGAATCAACCTAAACGCCCATTGACAAATGTCTGGATAAAGAAGATGTGGTCTGCATACTCAATGTAAAACAACTCAGTTATTAAAAAAATAGATGAAATCTTATCTTTTCCAACAACAAGATGTAACTTGAGGTAATTATGCTAAAAGAAATAAGCCAGAAAGTGAAAGACAATACTAGATGGTCTTACTCACATGTAGAATATAAAGAAACAAATCAAACAAACTAACACAATACAACGAAACTTTTCTAAGACTCTAAAATTGAAACTGATTACCAGGGAGGGAGGGAGAGTGAAAGAGAGTATCTGAGGGAGAGGTGTTCATACTGATAGTGGTGAGGGACACTAGAATTCACGGTGGGTTTGGTGTTATGTGCACATTGTTTGACATGTAAATCTGTCTTTTGAAACATAATATTGCAGACCAGTGGTATAATAATGAAGTACGAGAATACATTCAATGGCATTAATATGTAGTACATACATGCCCCCTATGATTTGATAATTTAGTGGTAGGTATGGTGTGTTACATGTATGAATAGTGAACCATCACAACTAAACTTGGACTATTATAAAGCATAGCTACTTCAATAAAAATATAAATAAAGGGAATAAATAGTGCATAACAACAAATAAAGCATCCTTATTTTCTTTCATTGATTTTACAAAACTTTCTGTAGAAACATAACCATCTTATCAATAGAGAGTTAAATAACCTAATCGGGAATTGCTATTAACATGTCATTTATATTTGAAGGAATCTATGTTCTCTCCATTTCAATGTTTAGAATTAGCTTATCTGTTGAATAAGCACAATTAAGAAGATACATTTAATAGGTAGGTATAACATAATTGGCACGTTATTAGAAATTATTAGGCTTCCAGAAATAAAGATTTCACTTTGCATTTAAAATTATTAGTGGAATATATTAACCAATATATTGGTCAATATATTTGGAAGAAGACTGATTTTTTTTTAACATACAAACCAGTAGTTCTCAACTAGGGAGGGTAATTTGTCCTATAGAGTACATTTGACAATATGCAATTTTGTCATAACTTAAAGGGTGCTGCTTGCATCCTGTGACTAGAGGCCAGGAATGCTGCTAAATATACCAAAAAGCATAGGACAGTTCCCCTCAACAAAGAATTATCTTACCCCAAATGTGTATTGCTGAGATTAAAAAGTATTTCTGGTGTTTGTTGCTGCCACCATGTCACCATCTTGCTCTAATGGCAGTGCCACCTCTAGTTCATTGTGCTCCAGCTGAAGGGGAAGGCAAGTAGTAAGGACATTGCAATACCACGACTCCTACAAAGCCTACTGGCCACAAATTAACTTGTGGTCAGTATAGAGAAAGCAGCTGGCTACAAAAACCAGAGTGCACCCTCTACTGGAGAGGTGAAGAAATCTCATTGCTACAGGCTCAGTAAAGTGGCACACTTAAATTAGATGTTTTCAGAAATCCGCTGAACTTCTGATTCCCAAACTTCCCTTCCAGTCCCTGGTACAAGAAATTGCTCAGGGCTTCAAAACAGATTTGTGTTTCCAGAATATAGCTGTTAGTGCTTTGTAGGGAAGCAATGAGGCCTATCTTTGATCTTTTTGAAGATACTACCTATGTGTTATCTATAAACACATAACAATTATGTCAAAGACAGCCAGTCAGATCATTGCACACATGGAGAACATGCTGTCCACGATGATGGGAAATATTTCATTCCAAAAAAAAAGAAATAATTTTTTTCTCTTCTTCCTGTTATTGGTACTTCTGAATATTAGATATTTTCTCCACCATGAGGTCAAAAGTTACCTAATGGAAAAATAGGGGACAGGAATCAGGTATTGGAAGTTTTTCCATTTTCATTTGTGTGTGAATGTTTAATATAAATGCTAGGACAAAGCTTTAATGCAAGTCAAATGTTTTAGTGAACAAGTTTCAGTAATTCAACTTTATAACAAAACCAAAAGTATACAAGTGGACCATATCAAACTAAACAACTTCTATCTAGCAAAGGAAACAATGAGAAAAATAAAAAGGCAACCTATAGAAAAGAAGAAAATATTCGGAAGTCATATATCTGACGAGTTTAATATTCAAAACTAAATTAAAAAATGATCAAAGGGTCTGAATAGACATTTTTTCAGAGAAGACATACAGATGATCAAGAGGTAGATGGAAGTGCTCAGCATCACTGTCATCAGGGAAATGCAAATCAAGCCCACAAAGGACTCTCACCTCACACTTGTTGGAATAGCCATCATCAATAGGATAAAAGACAGTTTGTGTTGGCAGTGGAGAAAAGGAAATTTTTGACATTAGAAATGGAAATGGAAATTGGTAAGGTCTATATAGAAAATAACAAGGAGGCTCCTCAAGAAATTTGGAATAGTACCATATTATCCATGGTTCTCTTTTAAAATATACACAGCACAATGTTATTCAATCTAAAAAAAAAAAAAAAAATCTGCCAATTTCTCTAACACGGATGAACCTGAAGGACAGTATGTTAAGTAAAACAATCTAGACATAGCAAGAAAATTACTGCTTACTCTTACTTACATGTGGAATCAAATACAGTAGAAGCAGAGAATAAAATGATGGTTATCAGGAGCCAGGAAACAGAAGTAATAGGAGAAATATGGGTTAGAGTTCACAGATGCCATTATACAGGATATATCAAGTCTAGATCTCAAATGCACAACATGGTTTCTAGAATCATTACTGTGCTGTATGCCGGCAATTTGCTGAGAGTAGGTTTCAGATTTTCAAAAAAATCTGCAAAAAAGAGGAAACAGTGAGGAGATGGACATGCTAATGAGCTTGACTGTAGCAATATCACAATGTGTAGGAAAATGTCATATCATACAGTTTAAATATAAATAAAAACAACACAAATCAAATCTTTACTATGACCTACAAGTTCCAGAAAGGTCTGACAGCTGGCTATGTCTCTGTTGCTATCCACCATTCCTTTCCTCCCTGTGTTTCAGCCACACTGGCCTCTTCACTGTTCCCTAATAACATCCCACGAGCATCTCAGGGCCTTCCCTCTGCCTGCCTCCTTCTTCCACGGGTATAAATATGATTGTTGTGGTCTCTTCCATCACTGCATATTACTATTAGAGTTGCTGCTCCAATGTCACCTCTCTATATAAAAAACAGCCTTTGTCTCTTGCTTTTCACTTCAGATATTTTATTTCCTTCATTGCAGTTTTCATCACCTGGCATTTTTTAATCTTTTAAAAATTGATTAATTTGTTTATTGTCTGTCTAGTCTCACAGTCACTACCCCCCAAAAAAGTGAGACATTTGCTTATCTCCTTTGTATCTTCAAACCCTAAAATAGTGTCTGAAAAGTTCATAAATATTTGTTGATCAATAGATGAATCAATATATGAATGAATCAACATTTTAAGTATTCTACTTAGCCAACTAAAACAGTCTTTCTTGTGCCTTGACATTCTTATTGTTTACTTTCATTTTATAAATTGGAGAAAGGATTTGATCTAAGGAGAATCAATCTTCTACCTAGAAGGATATTGAAACAATAAACACCTGGGAGAAAAACAAGTATTCCAGGCATTTTCAGTGACCGAAAGGTATAAGCAAACACTTTTTTTTTTTTTTGTGAATAGAAGGTCCATTATCTAAGCTCTAAATTGTACAGGTAGAAGAGAGTTCTGTGTAGAATAAGGTGCCTGAAGCTAAAAGAAAAAAAAAAAGAAAAGACTTAAGACTGATAAAAGAGAGGTAAACATGAGAACCTAAAAAGCAAGTAAAATTTTAGAATGACTGGGAAACTGTATTTTTAAATTGAGTAGATCTCTATTTGAATCCTGCCTGACTTAGTCTGGATTCCCCAGAAGCAGATCCTGGGATCAAGTTTGATGTGTAAGGGGCCCTGGAGGAGACCAATGAGAAACTATGGGCAGGAGGAAGGGAAAAGGAAAAAGCCCAACTAGTGCCATTAAAAGTCAAATCCCAAGATCCCCCACTTCCCATCATTCCCAGAGCCCTGGAGCATGAACTGTTTAAAAAGGGCTGTGCTCTCCTAACCCTGTCTGCTGTTAGCCTTGAACCATCCAGGAGACATTAACTACCAGGCGTTTGCAGTGCCAGTGTCTGGGCAATACTGGCAAGCCAGTAGGAATTAAGCAGAACAGGGCAGGGTAGAAGCTGAAGAATGGGAATCTAGAACAAATCAAGCTGATACAAGGGGACCTGGATACAGTTCTGACAGCAATGTACTCTGGCTTTCGACTGTGTGTCAGTTACTCATTTACCAATAGTCTTTATATTTTATATGAAATGAATGAAGTTCATTTAAGTTGAATGAAATACGAATTTTAGGGTTTTTTTTCGCACCACAGGGCATTGGTATTAAGGTGGCACATTGCTCAATGTGTCAACATCGAGTAATCTCTCTCCTGGGAACTAAAAAGATGTCCCTTAAAAACTAGAGCAAGTATTTTTTTCTCTTACATGATTTCAGCTGTGAAGACATTCTGCTAGTGACATTGCCCTTCCTCCTGAAAAAAACAGTGAGGTATTCTCTGTACTGACAGCACAGCTTTTTAAAAAGTAGAACATATATATATATATGTATATATACATATAAGTGTATTACCTATATCATTTGTATATAGCACATATAAGCTATGTATTTCCTAACACATACAATTATGCAATTCTTGGACTATTTATCAACCATGGTAATTATGCATGCCTATTTTTATAGTTGGAAGAAATACAAAAAAGTGGGAGCTTATAAATGAACTTTGCCTTGTTTTTACAGTAGTAAATTTCAAAGAGTCACTGTTGGTTTTGTACTCACTGTTCATTTTACCATAGTGCTGAGTTTCCGAGAGGGTGAAAAATATCCCACATCTTGAGACACGAAAGCTACAACAGACGCCTCACAGAGACAAAAAAGTAGCATATTCTAAATCACTCCCTGGCACCACAGGCAGGTGGATTCTCAGATATCAGAGGAGAACTTTAACTTTAATGTGCTAACAAAAACTATCTCGGAAACACCGCGTACCTAACAATCTCACTGATTTTCTTTTCCACCATTTCCAAGAGCAGCAACAGATTTTTAAATTATAATTAGATTAAAATTGACATATGCTGTATTCCATGTTCCCTAAACAGATATCCATCAGCTGGTACAGTCAGTTTTACTAAAAGCACTTGTATCCAAAATTCTCTTCGTTTAAAAATTAAAAGGCTCCCTTCACTTGGGTGAGAATAAATGCATTCCATGGTATGGGAAATCATGCTAAACACACAGAGCATACAACTTAACAATTGTTTAACCAAATATACCCTCTTAATAAAGACCATGAATTTACATTTAGTTATCATTCTTCAGCAACTCCTATATTAGAAAGACTAGTCAAAATAAGAAAACAGCTTATAATCAAATGATTTTCTTTTAACAATAAAATAAGCCTTCCACCCTGAAAATTTTAATTATTAATGAATTCTTGATAATTTGGTTGCATTTTTTGGAAAAGAACAATTTGTATTTCCCAAGTAAACTTTCCTGTGAAAGACGATTAACTTAGTGAGTCCCATTTCAGTGTGAGAGATATGTTGGTGTATGCCAGAAGAACTTAGCTGAATCTTTACCTACAACCTAGGAGGTGTGGATCAATGATAAAAACTGAAGCAAGGAAGCGAATGCCCAGGCAGCAACTGAAGTGGTTCACGACATCTAATCTCTAGGCATCATAGTTACAGTGATGACTTCTGCTCTGGTGGGAGCTGTGGAAAGGGAAGGTTTAAGCTGAACTCCTGCTCCATGCATAGAAATTGAGACGAGTTAATGGGTTAATTTAGGGCCTGCTATAGGCATACAGAATGTCTGGAGAATTTATCTCTAAGAATGACTCTGATCATCATTTTTACCAAGAGCAATAGCAGAGAAACAAAAAGGATAAATTGATAGTCACTTTATAAGTAATATAGTTCTTCATTTATTCAAATATAAATCTCCTTGGATAGGTCAACTATTACTACAATAATGCTGCATAACAAATAACCACAAAAATCTCAGTCCTATACAGTAATAATCATTGTTCTCAGAGTCACTGAATTACATTAATCTAAACTCAGCTCTGCTGGACAACTGGCTCAGGTGCAGTTCTGGGGCAGTTGTGCTTCTCACTGCATGGCTGTGTGTCATGGAGAAAGGTATTCTCCTCATGTCTCTCACCCTTCTTGGATCAGAAGGCTAACAAGGGCATGTGCTCTATTTGCAAAGTGAGAAAGCAAGTAGAAACAAGGAATGCCTTTTAAAATTCAAGCTTAATACCTTGCACACTGTCACTCCTACCTACATTCCACCAGCTAATACCATAAACATGCTCAAGTTCAAAGTCAAGGGATGTCACCTTTGCCCACTAGTGATGCACAGTGGTGGACCTGCATCAAGGACAGACAAAGTTAGAACAATAATCAAATCTACTACACTTCACTATTTTACATATTTGAAAGCTGCTAGAGGCATTTATGTATATCAAGAAATGCTTCATTTGTTTCAAATGAGTCTTGTTTTTGTCAGTTTCTCAGTTTTACACGCACCTAAGTGGGTGTACGTAGGTGTACATATTTGTATGTGCATATATACAACAAGTTTCCATTTTGCTTTCCTTAGAAAATAGCTGACATAAATTTGCAGAATTATATTTTTTAGATAAGTCATAAAATGCAAAAATGAAAATATTCCAGTTGCGTTAAGATATTATACAGAATGGTAGATTGTACTAAATGATGTGTCAGTCAGCAGTTTGCCTATTAAGAAGTGATAAGACTCACAGAGACTGATTTAGTATGGTGTCTGTAATGCGTCAGAAAAACTTCAATCACAGAGATGACTGTCCATACCTGTGACAGGAGGGACAAACTGAAGAATTCCTTCCTTGGGTGTCAGTGTAAAATGAGGTATTGTTATTGAGGTGATTTCAATAGTCTGCCTTCTTCAAAGCAACACTAAAAACTTGTGCTGGGTGATTTAAGAAGAAATTGCAATTCTTTTTTATTTTCCCCTTCAGTGCCCTTTTATTGTCTCTGATTGGTTTGAAGCCAGATTTTTAAGATAAACAAAACCAGATGAAATGTCTGGCAGATGCACACATTTAAAGCTTTCCTCAGACACACACAAAATAAGTATCTCCTGGGATCGTTTTGTTGTTGTTGTTGTTGTTGTTTGTTTGTTTGCTTACAACTTGAGAGGAAATGATTGATTCTATAAAAGTGAAAGTGAAACATAAATTCAGGTGTTGAGGTCAAGGAAGAGGCCAAGTTTGACTCAGACCAATTATATTTTATATTGAATTTCCAGGGAGAATTATGAAAGTGTGGACACAAACCCATAAATAAATACTACTGAGAAATGAGCAATCACCTTCACACATGATAACCTGTGTAAAGTAAAGCAGCAAATACATAAGAATAACAGCTTGCAGTACTTTGGAAATTTGCTTTAAGGTGAAATAAGACAATCTCCATGACTCCTTATGAAATTGAAACCTGAGAAAAATTGTTACTTTAAAATGAGTACCTATGATTATTTTTGTCTCCTTACTAGAATTAACAGAGAGTTAATGCCCGACATCAGGTATTCTTAGAGGAGTAACTTCACCTTGTCCATGGTTTTCATCTCTAGAATGGCTATTTACTATGCATTTTCTGTGGATTATATGGCTAGAGAAATGCCATTGGTAAAATTAATTGAGATGATGCTTGCAAAGAGCTGTCAAAAAGTTATTACAAGGATCTAAAGGTGTATGATTTTATCAAATTATATAGAAGATTATAAATATTCACTCCAATTTTCCTTCTATTTTATGTCATGCGAGTACTACTTAAATCTATTTCAGTTTTTTAAATTTCAAAAAGAAGAGTAAAAGGAAAAAAAATCCCATTTCGATGTTGCCAAAGGGCTAAGAGAAGTCTTCCATCCTTCTGAGGTTCTTCATCAGTTGACAACAAATTAACACTAGACAGTAAGAGAAATGATCAACTTTAATGGCATCTATGTGGAGAATTCACATGGCTGTAAACTCTAAGGCAAATGGAACAGATCTAAGGCTTATATCCTATAGTGTGGTATGGGAAAGGGGACTGGACATCAAAGAGAGAGGAGGGAGTGTTGATAGTACAAGGAAGGGATGACTTCATCTTTAACTTGAAAGCAAAGATGAGTGTTTTATACAGAGAAAACATGTTTGCAGATGAAGTTAACACCTGGACAATGACCTTCTCAAACTACTTCATTTTCTAGGCAATGAGGGAACAGTGATCTCTTCTTTGGTTAAGCAAAGGGCAAAAGATTTAGACAAAGGGCCAGAGCTTTCCCTTTGTCACTAGAGTTGCCATTGTTTTCAGCTCAAAAATATCTGTGCAACAGCTGAAAAGTCTATAAGAGAACAGTTCTGAAATGATCAGTTTTGAGTGAAATGTTTTAAGCACCTAAAATATACAAAAATTATTTTAAAGTTTTTCATTCATAATTTTCAAAGAAGAAACAATTCAAATGAGAATTGAAGGGAACTCATTAATCTAATAGATTGCTTTTTTTTATTTTGTTTTAAAAAAGCTATAACAGAATTATAGTGGTGAAAACTTAGAAGCATTCCTTTCACTGCACATTCTCATGGATTCTTTTCAACATTATCTTTAAAAAGTTCTACATATTTAAGAAATAAAAATAATAGATCAATAAAATTATAGGAATAAGTGTTATTGTCGCAGATGGTATGACTGTCTATAAACACTATCACATACAGCCACACAGGTTGCAAGTTGCCCAAATCTAGGAAGCACAATTCAGTTTGATATTTATATTAGTTTATGAGGTATGCCATACAAAGTACAGCAGACCGGGTGACTTAAACATTAAGAATTTATAGAGACTAGAAGTCTGAAATCACAGCATTGGCAGTTAGTTTCTCTTGACACTCTATAGCTGACCTGTCCATGATCATTTTCATCTGGTTTTCTTTCTATGCATGCCTGTGCTAATCTCCTCTTCTTACAAAGATATCTGTCATGTTTGATTAGTGCTCATTCTCAAGAGCTCATTTCAAATGAACTCTTTAAACCTATGTCTAAATACTGACATATTATGAGGTGTCAGGGTTGGACTTCAAAACATGAATTTGAAGGGAACACCTAAAACAAAACCCCGAGACTATATAGCCAAATTGCTAGACCTAATGAAAGGTTAATAAAACTGCTGGATTTTTTAAATTCCACAAAAATAATAAGGTACCTGGGAATCTACCTTACACCTGATTTATATAGCCATTATGTAGATGCATGAGAAGGATTAATTTTTCCATGATGTAATGTCTCCTGTAAAGCTATATGGAAAACCAGCTATACCAACTTTCTAGGCTAATTATTTTGGTAGAATACTCAGGTTACAAATCAGGCCACTGAACTTTCACATCACACAGGGCGTGTTTCCAGGTCACTCATCTTTACTGAACAGATATATAAAACTTCATTAAAGGAGATCTAAATGTTTGAAGATACAGACCATATTCATGATAAGGAAGTCTTAATATTGTAAGAATATCAGTTATCCCCAGATCTACAAGTTCAATGCAACTTCAGTAAAAATCTTACAGTGCTTTTGTTTGCAGTACTTGATAAACTAATTTTACGAAGAGCAAAGTAATCAATAGTGATCAGAGTTATCAAGATAATGATCAATACAGCATTGAAGAAGAATGCTGTAGAAGAATAAGATAAGATAAATGGAATGGTTTATAGAATTCTGTTTATAAATAATATATAAATAAATATGAATAAATAAATATATATACACACATATATCTGGTAATGGTTAGGCATATGACATTGTTTAAAATGAAAAGAAAACTTTAAATCAATACAATGTTATGATGCATTATAATTCAACAGTCTTTCAAAGTTACTTAAAATAATAATTTAAATTATTTTTTTAAACTTTAATCAAGTCACTAGAGGGTAACTTAATGTCTTTTGCAATCTATAATGAGAAAAAAATCACTGTACCCTTATGGTCATAGCAGCACATTACATAATAGCCAAGACATGGCAACAACCTAAATGCCCAAGAGATGACTGAGATGACTGGATATTGAAGTTGATATTTACACTCAATGGAATTCTATACAGCTACCAAAAAAATTTAAAAAGACAGAAATTGTGTCCTTTGCAATTATCTAGATGGAATTGGAAAGGATCATGCTAAGTGAAATAAGTCAGAAAGAAAAGGAGAAATATGGAATGATTTCACTTATATGTTGAATATAATGAAATGAAACAAAAAAATAAATAAGACCCAGGGAATCTCTCAGGAAAGAAGATCATGACTGCCAGTGGGGAAAGGTGGTGGTAAAGGACCCTGGAACTCTGGTGGAAGGTGTGGTGTGAAGTATAGATTGAAATACAGTATCAATATTGAAAAATGAAGGCAATTTTGTGAATAAAAGATTTAATAGATATAATTTTTTAAAGGATGGCTGAATTTTATTTGTCTGATAGCCAGTGTCGTTTGGGACTGATGATTTATTCCCTTAGGGAGTAAATTGATAAATTTAATATATTTATATTCATATATATTATAAATAAAATATAAATGCATGTATTTATTTGATAGAAATTGGCCTATTTAAGTTTTCTATGTCTAATGGGGTGATATTTGGTAAATTCTGTTTTAAATTTCTCATCTCCCATCTTTCTCTTTACCACAGCATCTCTAAAGCATGTCTCAATCTGTTTAACTCCCTTACCCCAGAATAATAGCCTTTACCAGTCTGCCATGATGATCTTCAATACTTTCAAAACCCTTCCCAAACCTTCAAAATGAATAGTTCCAATATTTTCAAAATATCCATAATGTAGGAAATGAGTGAAAATGCGTTTTTGTGTGAAGAAAGCTATAATCATGCTTAAGCCTGATAAAAACAAAAAAGAAAACAGGATTAATATTAGTTGTTATATTGATGCAAAAATGCAATAGAAAATATTATTACAAAAATGCAATTATACACTAAATAATACAAAATGAAGAAATGAGATTTATACCAGGAAGCAAGAAAAGTTCAATATCAGGAAATTCATTAAAATAATATACTATGTTAATATTTCTAAAAAGAAATGTTATAGGTTTATCTACTTCGAAATTGAAAAATGTTTTATCTACTCATTCTTGATTATTCACATAAGAAATCAGGAATTGGTAGATATTTCCTTAAACATGTTAAAATGCCAACACTTTAGTGATAGAGCCAGTGTTTTATTTATTAGGGAAGCTCTAAAGGCAGACTCATAAAATAGGTAAAAATGGTAAGGATTCACACTCTACAATCTAAAGAAAGTAAGAATATTCACTTTCTATTTAATTTATATCTAAAATATAATCCAATACAGTTAGACAAATTAAAAAAATGGGTCAAACCAACCTCTACATGTAGATGATCTGATGGTTCACTTTGGGATTCATTGAGAAACAATATTAAAACTAAGTCAATCAAACAATATATTTCAGTAAGCTAAAAAATATAAAATTAATAAATAGTAATCAAGAGATAGAAACAGATAGATGATAGTATAGCAAAGGACATCTTATTTAAATGAGGACACAAACATAATCACTTAGGGAAAAAAGATTGATCAATTTCATGATATATAACATACTCACATTTGATATATATATGATCTACTATTTTAAAAAGTAGTTAAAATGCATTTACAATCATAAATTCATATCTAAATTGTAGAACATTACTAAAATTTTCTATTTTAATTTTCCTTTCTACAAACTGTATTCTGTCTCCTACAGAACCATTTTCCTAGTCCTTTATTATTCCTTGCTTCAAAAAAAAGATAGTTGTATGATAATACAGCCTTCTAAAATAATACTAAGATTTATCCACACTGTTATGCATATCTCCAATCTGACAAAATTTTAAAATCTGACAATAGCATTATGGATCATGACGGAAAACAGGAATAAATCTACTCAACTTTCTTAAGGGAATATAAATGCTGCATCTACTTTGGAGGATTTGACGCAACCATTGCAGTCATTTAACAAACTTGTGGCCTGACCCTTCAGCAACAAAATATATAGGCAGGAGAAACTGTCATTTAAGTACAAAAAACCACCTTCTCAAGAATATTTATGGAAGCCATTTGCTGACTACTAACAATTGGAAATAGCTTAAATTTCCCTCTGTGGCAGAGAAAGAAATCCAGGCACTAAAACAATACAGAAGATGGATGAACTTACAATAATACTCAGTAAAAAATCAAAGTGCTAAACAGTGCATATAAAAAGTAAGTACTATGTAAGTATGAAGTTTAAAAAATATAAAATTATACTAAATGTATGATACATATACATATGTAAGTATATATTGAACGATAAATTTAGAATAGGGGTTACAGTCTGGGAAAAGTAATCCTGGAAAATTCATAGAGGATGACAAATGCTTCAACAAAGTTGTATTTTATATTACTTAACTAGATATTGGGCTTTTTAAATGTTTTATTGTTTTCAATAACTTTTTAAATATTTAATAATGTTTTGTAATGAAAGAATGCTGGAAAATATTCTAGTGGAATTTTTATTCATTTGTTATGACTGACAAGTTTGAAATTTGTCTTTAATCTTTGCTGTTTCCCCAAAATAACCAAACATCAAAACACAAAATTAGATAGTTTTAATAAAAAAGTACACTAAAAATGGTGCTAGAATTATGGGTCCAATGCAAAGACTGGTTTGGACTGTGACAAAACTAACAATACATTACCAAGTCAGAAAAAAGAAAGAGACGGTCTGACTTCACTCGAATGTATAGAGAGAAACAAAGCAAACAAATGAATGAAATTGAACGAAAGTAAAATTGTAGTCAATAAAGTCAAATTCGAGTTTACAAAAAGAGAAGGGGGAAAGGCTGGGCAAAGCAGATAGAAAGAATCAATCATATGGTGAACTGGATAAGTGGTGGTGTATTAATGTATTGTATACAGATACCAATTCATAACGATGTATACACATAATGTTATGCTACAATATTTCTTCAATACTCTTAATGAAGAATAAATCAATTGTGAAAAATTTCTGGGGTTTACATGAGGAAATAAGGAAGCATAATTTTATATTTCTGTCAGGAATTTCAGTGGATGCTGGGAAACACTAGTTAGCCAGACAGACACCAACCCTTCTCTTCTAAGAGCAGATGCTTTGTAGAGAAAATAATTATGTAGTTAAAAAGAAAGATAATTAAATCCTTTATAAAAGCTTCTAAGAGTCCTACAATTCTGTAAAATATAGGATCTGTCCACAAAAACAGGTCAAGAGGTTAAAAATGATCTTTTGGAGGGAAAAGTGATAAATGAGCTATCTGTAGAAGAAAAGAAGGCGGATTAGGACACATTTCTTGGCAGATGAAAAAGCAAGTTCAAAGACTTTGAGACCAGAGTTCCCACAGCAGTGACTGTAATAAAGTTGAAGAATATGAGAGAAATGGAAAAACAAGAGAAATAAGGTTACTGCTTATTTAATCTTGATATTAACTCCCAACTGTCAACTCTCCAGTCATTCTTTAAATGACAGTCTTTATAATTTTTTCTTTGGTTTTAGAGTAACTAATTGATGGAAAGGGACAGAAGAAACCTGTACAAAACCATAGCATATACGTAACAATAAATCTCAGTTACTGTGACTCACCACTAAAGTTTGAAAATATTTTTGACAGATAACATCCATTTCTCTAACGGCATTCTCTGTAAATAGTAGTAAGTATTATTGATTTTTAAAGCTCATTTTAAATGTTCTTTCTTTTTGGTGGGTGGAAACTGAAACTAGTAAGAAGTTGTTCTTTGCTAACACGAAAAGATAAAAAAGATGGTACAGTACTTTGTGTCTTTTCTCTATTAAAAGCATACTATTAACGATCATTTAACTTTGATTCATCACACTACAGAACAATTGATATTTTTAATACTCCAGGAAGGACTGTCATTTTAAAGTTTCCTATTCTAAGAATCTCAATAGTTTTCTACATAAACTAAATTATACCAATTTTCACTGTTCAGTGTGTGATAGCGTAACAATATAACATTAACTATCTTTCAGGTATAAGAAAATGACTATATGGGAATCTAAGAAAAAGTAATTTATCATGTATTTTTAAAGGGAAATAATGATTAGTTTGCTTCTATTCTTTATAACCTTAGCAATCTCATTTTTTTCTCTGCTTCACTGTTAGAACACATTTCTTTAATTTTGTGAAAACCATCTCGGACATTATATTTGCTATGTCATGGGAGGAATTAAGGTAAGTATCATAAATAACATTCGTTGAAATTGAGTACATTCTTTTTGCCTTTGCATTTCCACCCTTATATCCACCAGATGTAGTAGTTTCAGACAGGAGTTAAAATGCGGGTTTAAGATTCCCACTTTAACACTAGGAAACTGTTTTACATTGGGCCCAAGATTCCGAATCTGTGAAGTTGGACTAATAATTATTTTACAAAACTTTATCTATGAAATGTTCTGTATACAAGTAGAATTTGAATCTTCTTCAAGGTAAGGATTGTGTCTTAAGGTTCATTGTACTGTTAGTAATATGTCTGACCCCCCCTTGCAACTACAATATGTTTAATTTACATACGAGAAATCAGATCTAATAAGTTGTTGGAATTAACCTTTCAAAACAGTCCTTCACTTTGTAAGCAATTTGAGAGAATTTATGAAAGACAGACCATTTTTCTCCCAAAGTTATCAAGAAATTTTGCAGGAAGTCATAAACAACACAGAATGACTCAAGAGTATTAATTTCCCTACTTATTTTCTGATAAAGATTAAGACATTTTATTACCTCTCAAAGTGTATGTCATTGGAAAGAAAATAGCTTAGAGATATATGTTGGACCATGGCTGATCATGGAGAGGATTGAATTGGACTCATGTCACCAAATGAAGTATCCTTGGAGAAAAACTTATTTTTCTCTTTCTCTTTCCTTTATTTCTCTTAAAGAAAGGATGTAAACTCTAAGTCCTTGCTCTTCTGGGTATTAGAGGAGAATGATTCATAGATAACATGACTGAATGAATGTGATTCTTTTCAGCTGGAAAATTATTTTTAAAAACCCTGTTATTTATTTCCAAAGCAGAAGCTGCTTCTAACATGCATGTACCATTTTAAAAGACTTGATTATTTTAAAACATTTTGGAAAACATATGTGTGTATGTGTATGTGTGTATATATAAACACATATTTATACAAATATTTTATATATGTAGAGTTGTTGGACTTTCTAAATAGCAGTCATTTGTATTTCAGACAAGTACAATATCAGATAAAATGAGACATCTGGTAGAGTATGTAGAAAAGCACTTGACCTTGAGGATCTGGGAGAAATTCACAAAAGAAAAGGATAATAAAACAGTAAAAATAAACCAGATGTTGCTAATCATTTAAAATATGAACAGAATTTTTTAAAGGTTGAATCTATGTATGGATTTAATTTTTTTTCTAAAATCCAGCTTATTGTTATTATCACAAAGGTTGTTTCTTCATACCTGGTAATAAAGAGTCACTTTTACATGATGTTGTAAAGGTATCTCACATTCATCTTTGGCCTTGCTCAGGGGTGAAGCCGTGTGAATTTGAATCAAGATAACAATCAACTCTAACATGCCCTGTGACTGTTAAAAAAAAATCTGAAAATGCTCCCTGAAGCAAATTTTCCACAAAATAATGTACTACAATATATATTCTAAACAAAATCATTAGGATCTGAAAAATACTAGAAACTATAAAATTGACAATGTAAGGGAATTAAGAGATTTCTTTGTCAGTCATTTATTAAGAGGGACCCCATTCTCCTACCTGAAAGTCAAGAGACTGTCTTTAAAATGTAGATTATCCAGCCCCAAGCCAACCTGCTGAATTAGATTCTTGAGGCAAGAACCTGAAATCTATACTTTTCACAAATTCCCTAAGTGATTTTCAGGCTCCCTAAAATTTGACAGGCAGTGATGTCAGAAGTTGACTAAAATGGTAGAGCCACATGTGGCTGTTGAGTCCTTGAAATATGGCTAGTGACATGTCTTAAGCATAAAATATACTCCAGCCAGGTATTGAAGACTCATGAAAGAATCGTAATAATTTCATGTCTACTATATGTCAAAAATACAATATTGTGGATGCAATTTATTATACAAACTATAGGAAAATGAATGTCCACAGTTTGTTTTACTTTTCTGACATGGCAACTAGAAAATTTTAAACTATCTATACGTAATCATATTTCTTTTGGATAGCACTGTTCCCTAGACTGTATAAATTGATAACTTCAGATCTTTTGTCCAATTTAATATGGAAATATTTATATATCTCAATAATTACAGTTTTTATTTGTGACATACAAGTAATATATTTTATTCTCATTATGCAAAGATACTATTTGTCATATATATGACATACTTTAAGAGAAAAATTAGTACTGAAATAAATTTAATGTCATTTGAATTCATGAACTTGAACAATTACTATAGATTCCTAAATTAGACAACTTTACTAACAGTGACAACTGACTCCTGTTGATGAATGAGATTAAAAACTGCTCTTTAATATTACAATATGTGTGTACACATTCATATATATGTGTACAGACAGGTACATGTACTTAATATAGACAGCAGCTGGTTCAAGAGTATTTCCCCTTCCACTCAGACACAAAGCAAGACAACAGATATCACAGTCATGATCTGAATTATATAAAGGCCATGTGACTAAGTTTTTGACAATGAAATCTGAGAGGAAATGATGAACCATAATTTCAATACAGTTTTTAAACCTTTTCATTCACAATTCTCCAATTTCTTCCATCAGAAAATTAAACGAAGAAAGTTCTGTGGACCTAGAAGAAAATGCTACCACAAAATTATAAGGAGCCTAGAAGTCCTAAGCAGAAAAATATGGCTCAGAAGACCTGACAAAAAGTAATGTACTTTTAAGCTTGATGTATGAGTGAAAAATTATTAATAACATTAATAATAATGCAGTAAGTCACATAAAATTTAGAGTTGCTTGGTATAGCCGCTAACTTACCTTAACAGATAAGTATTTTAGAATACTTGCTATTCCTTTTTAAATGAAGTGTATAAGTTTCCATACTCATGTGTTCTTGGAGTAAAACTGCTTTTTTTCTAGAAAACATGCAATTTTAGAACAGAAACCAAATAGCATGCTATTGCTTAGCTCAGACTTCTGTACCTCATCTTCATCTTTTTATTGTGTCATCTAATATAGCTTAAATGTAATTGATTTGTAAAGACCGGGGATTGTAGAATTTTATTCTGTAAAGAGTTACACAGTAAATATTGTCTATTTGTGAGTATTTATCACAACTTACCAGCTCTGCTTATGTAGCACAGAAATAACCTACACAATAGATAAGTGTGTTCCAAATAAAAAATTATTTATAAAAATATGTAGTCAGCCCACAAGCTATTGTTTGACAATTCTTCATACTAAATAATATTAGGAAAAGCAATATTTTCATTCAACATTCTAGAAATATCAGTTTTTTAAAAGTTACTCTGTACTCAGATGTGCTCTTGTCTTTTGTGCTTAATGTATAATTTTGGAATAGATTTTTCAGGATTTCATCAACAAAAATTATTTTTCTGTTTACCTAGCGTTTGACCATTTTGAATATCAGTTTGGTCCTGTCTTGCTTTATTATTCGTTTATGTGTTCTTTATTTCTTTACCTACTAAAAAGCTTTTGTAAGTATTTGAGTATAACTGACAGAGCATTATGTTAATGGATGGAAGAGAGAAAAATGCAATTTAGATTGAAAATGATTACCTAAGACACAAAATAGTCACACATTAAACTCTTGATTGAAGAAATCTCTCTGCAGCATTTTTTCTGATAATGTTTGTGTGCTTCTCATTGTTTCATTGCTTGTTAACTTTAGAACATCTTCCTAAATTGTTGTTTATTAAGCTTTACTCATAATCTCTGTTTTTATGGAAGCTTGTTTTAGGCACAACTTCAGTGATTTCACGTAATTTTTCCATATGGAAAGTACAATTTAAGTACCCCCTAAATTAAAAAGTAAGTAAACTTTAAGAGAAAAAATAAGTTGTAGCAAGTATTTTCCCCTTTTGTCTTTGACTATAAATCAGACAGCACAAAGAGGAGGCAAGTATGAGAAAATTAGTTTCAATTTTGAATGACTTCCTTTAAAGGACTGAAATCTAATCTGAATGAACTTTTGCTTTATTTGTGCCAATTTAATCAAGGCAGAGCTAAAATCTTCACATCAGTTCTATCATTTCCATAAATTCTATTTAAACTTTAAGAAAGGTTTAATTTTTAATTAAACATGTCATTATATATCATAAACAAATTTAGTAAGAATAAAGCACCTCATGTATATTTTAAATTGAACTCAGTTTTAAGCCAAAGATCTTATGCTACACTTTGCAGTGTTCTCGTTTCTTATGTAATAATTGTTTATTTCATGTTTTCTGTCTAACAAAAAACAAAGAAATAAGAAGGACTATGCTGTTGTCCATTTAGTGTAATCCCTATCACAACAGCCTCAACCACAATTGCTGGTTTGGGTTGTTATTGCTTCATACCCAGAAAGTTCTGTATTTACATCAGTGGTTTCAACCTTTATTCACATGCATGTAATAGGGGAAAAAAAATAAGTAGGAACTGGGAAAATATTCCATGAGGAAAAGTGATGAGAGTGGCAGAGGTCCTCTGCAACCTCATTCCTGAGGAAAAAACAGTTCGCATTTTTGAAAAGTCAGAAAGACGTTTCTTAAGAAGTCAAGGGTATTTTTCATGAAGCTTTGTAACTGTACTCAAATCCATAAGAAACTCAGCAATTTTAAGATACATGTCCATCAGCATTTGGAACATAACTTCTCATATCACTTTGAGAGTCCCAATTTCCTCTGACCTTGACATTCTTTACCAACTAGATGAGAGTCAAAAGTGCTGCCCTCAGTCAAAAAGGACTCTATTTTTATGTAATAAGGTTGAGTAGCCAACAAATTCTGAAGTGACTGAAGAACTAGAATAGGACTGGGATTTGCTGAAGGCTAGGGAAAAATATTGTATATAATTATTAAGAAAAAATCTCAAATTTATTCTGGTTAATTGTCCTAAGCTAAATAGTCCAGATAATGCTATTTACTGAAAATGATTTTGATAGTAACAGCCAATGTATTATTTAACAACATATTAGTGACTTTGGAAAACAAAGTGGTAGCTATAGTTGAAATGATGCTTGTTATTTTTAAAACTAATTCTTTATTCCTTTCACTGTGTCACAATTTTTTAAAATAATTTAATTGCACATATGTCTTGGGCACTTACCATGTTATTTCTAAGAATAGCTACCTAAGGGGAAGAGACTGGTATTTTATCATTGATAAGAGAATCGAAATAGACACACTTAGCTATGCAGATACACAGACACAAAAGGTAAAAGAACCAGAAGTCAATTTTATGAACTATCACAAAGTTTCAAAACACTGAGACATTAGGCTTTTATCATTTTTTGGCTAGAAAGACTCATGGATTTTTCTTGTGGCAGGAAGATTCCAAAATCAATTCATGTTTCAGAAGTGCCTGTATAGAGATTGATACAACTACTCTGTTCTTGATTTCCTACTGCTGTTTCTCTGTCATCAATCTCACACAACCAGGATAGCTAAGAGCAAAATTAGTGACAGTTCCATAGTTCATAGGCTTCTTCAAAGACCATACAGATGGAATGACCCATTCTTTGGAAGAATTCCCTATCCTCTTCAGAATCTTTATATAAAACAACTAAAATCCACTCTCTCTTTCTCTCAATTCCCCCCTACCCTGCCTCCCCCACCACCCCCCGCACCCCCCCGACCCCCACTTCCCTCTCCATCCACCCCCAGGGTCCTGCTTTCTGCTTTCTGAGTATGTTTGTAAGGTCTACTAAAAACCTTTTCCTATTAACTTTTCCTGTTAATTTATCTTTTAATTTCCCCAATATTTCCCTTATTTAAAATAATTTTACGTGAAGTAACTGTACCTCCCACTTATACACACACACACACACACACACACACACACACACACACACACACAGCAGGAATATACTGAGACTTTTACTTTTTTAAATGTTCATGTTAGAGACATGGTGTCTGCTTCTCAAGTTTTTTTCACAATGGGACTCAGAAATTTAGAACACTATCTCCTGCCCCAGTGATAATGTATTTAAATTCTTAATGTCTACGCAAGTTTGCATTTGACAAGCTTTAAAATTTGCTTGATCCACATTTAAAAAAATTTTTTTCCATCCATTGACTGTACTGGATTACTTTAGCAACAATAAAAACTACTTTTCTTCTCAATAATTTATTCTTTTATTTTACATAAAAATTTTATGTACCTATTTTGTGCCTGCACTGTACTAAGCATGAAGGTTATAAAGGTCCATAAATAACTGGAGTTTCTGCTCCCATAGATTTTATGGTTTGACCAGTAAATCATACATAAATCGAATAACGCCAGAGCAACATTTGTGCAGGCTAGCCTTCAAATTGCCAAGAATCCTCTGCTGATGTAAAACAGAGAGCTGACCTAGTTTGGGAAGTCAAGAAAATGCTTGCTGGAGGAAGCAAAAGGTAAGCTGAGATTTGAAGGGTGTAATTTTCTAGCAATACATTTATTGTCAATATAGAATACAATTTCTGTATAAATTGTGTTTTTAGTAGAGTCCAAAGTTTGCCAAACCAACATCTATGCTTAAGCCATGTTTTTTCTTGTCGTACAGACTTCGATTTGCCAAGTTTTTACCCTCCCCATATTTGCAGGGAATATGAGGGTAAATATCAGTTATCGCTCTCTATTCTTCATGCAAATAATCTGTTTAATCATATCATGAGTTGTAACCCCAGCCAATGAGATATCGAGGAAAATCCTCAGGTTTCTGGGGAAAAAATTTTGAGAGATTGTGTTAGGAAAACTGAAGTTTTGCCTTTGACCACTGCTGAAGACCATGATATCTAAAAGCACTGTAGCTATTTTATAACCATAGAAAAGAATTTCTGACACGTAGAGGAAGGCATGTAGATAGATGGAGAAAACCCAAGTTGTTATTTATATCATTTAGTGATTCACACTTAGAGTGCTTACCCAATCTCTGGGCCTGACTTGTAAGATAATAAGCAACTATTTTTAAGCCTTTTTGTCAGACATTATAATCATCAAAACCAAAATACCACAATCGAAAAACTAATCGTGTCCCAATATTTGGACTTGGTAGACTAATTATAACATAATAACAATAATAGAAAAGATTAGAGAAGATCCTCACAATAGTTAACTATTGAGAGGGAAGAAGTGATGGAGGCTGGGAAATGACTGACTTTGACAACTTCAAAAAGAGCACATAATTCATCTATGACTTTAGTAATTAAATATTACAGAAAATCAAGCATTGATTTGCACCCTTTTTACAAAAATTAAATCTTTTCAGGGTTTTAACATACTACCTTCAATTCTTGACTTAAAGACTTATGTTCCAGTTTACATTTACTGACTAAATAAATAAAACCTCTTCAGAGATCTGGAGAAAAGTTAAACTATGGCACACATTAATTTAACTCTCACTTGACATGAACCTTGTGCGTATCATTATTTCTACTTTGCATATGAAAAATTCAGTCTCAGAGAAATTTAGTAAGGGCTATTGAGTGATAGGATTAAGTTTAAGCTCGAGATTTTCTGACTTAAAAGCCAGAAGTATCTCCAACTAGACTTTTCTTTCAACATGTGTAACCAGTAATTAACATTATGGAATGTTTTCCATTTTACTTGTAATCCTAACACTCTTTTCACTAATTACTTGAAAATACTTAGAGTTTTAACTTTTCCTTCTAAAGAAAAAAATAAGTCTCTTTCCTTATTTCATTGTTTTCCTCCAAATTACCAGGGAATAGTCTCACCATTTTCTCTCTGTAACAGGGTCCTTAAATCATCCATATCAAAAAACACTTGTAAGAATTGAAGAAAAGTATTTCTAAGTTCCATATAATGTTTGGACCCAAGAATATATATTATCCAAAGTCTTAAGAAGACTCTTTATACAGCACAATTGAAGAAACTCCATGGTCCATTCAGAAAACTTGCTATTCTTGTTAAGTAAAATTTACTCATAGATTGAGGAAAAAGTCTATTCAGAATGTATGTATGCAGGTGTGTGTGGGGGTGAGAGGGGGCGGGGAAGGGAGGGTGCTATATAAAGTAGCACAAAGATAAAAACTTACTTTCTCATTTCTTATTTTTTTGAATAAACACTTTAATCTCAAGAAAACATATGACCTTCCTCACAATTTTATCAAAAGTTGTTTTAAAAAGAATGAATTTCTATCTAATTAAATTATGCTGCCAAAATAAATTTGTTCAAGCTAAAAGCAGAGTCCGAATGTTCTTTAATAACAAGTACATCTAAGATAAGGCAAATTATTCAGTCGACAATTTGCCTGGTGTTATATTTTTAATGAAGTAACATAGCACATCATTTGTCTGTATAACAGTAAAAATTAAAAACTGAAAAGTGAGGCTGCTGCTTTTTTTTTTTTTTTGGATATAATATTAAAGTCTTTGGTGCTCAGGATCTTGTGGTAGGGAGACCAAAGAAAATACGTTATAGTAGATGTTGGTCAATTTTCCCATATGTTTTCTTCCATATCCAGTCTAAACATTAAACTACTTACTTTAAGCATTTCTTTTCCTAAATGAGCAATAATCTATGTATGTTTGCTATTATTTTGAATTTTTAAGAGATTCTAAGAAATATAATGGGTTTAGGAAGTCTGATTATATGACATTACTCTGAATTAAAGGTGAAAAACTTAGGTTAGAGTTTACTGTCTTTATCCATTTCTTTCTCATGGCCAGTGCATAAACCAAGTAAATATATGCCTGGGGAAAGTTATTGAACTTCCCTACTTTGATATTTATAATTTACTGCTTCTCAAACTTTGCTTCTACACCCACAGAGACCTTTCAAAGCTCTCAGTGGAGGAATTCAGAAACACACACAAAACATCTCCAATTTATTTGTTTTACATATAAGGCTTTAGATAACATTAAATTCACACCAAGCATTAATTACTCTGAAGCAGATACACTTTAGAGAGCCCTACCATCATAATATATTAATTAGTCTAATATAAGGCTCATCAGCATTTATTGTCTAATAATCAGAAGAATCTTTTACGTATCTAATGAAGAACACTATTCTTCTCTAAATGAATTGACCAGGAATCTTTGTTGCAAGTAACAGAAAACGAACCCAAATTGTTCTTTGTTTTGTTTGTTTATTTGTTTTGAATAAAGAGAATGAATTTCCTTATTGACTTAGGAAATACAGAGACAAGCTGGCCTCAGGCAGATCTAGATAATAGGACTTCAGTTGATAGCATCTGGCTCCTCTCTTTTCCCCCTCCCCTACTCTGGCCCATTCCTGCTTTCTTGTAAATTGGTGTCAATTTCTTTTGACACAATTAGATTTTCTGCTAGAAGGGGAAAACTGGGTCAAAGATAACTGGAGGTCCTTTTCCATAATCCACATTTGAAAGAAAGTAATAAAAAGGTGATAACTTTGATTTCTCTGGACTCAACAAAAATTTCAGAGAAGAAAAACCTTAATGCTAGTTCTAGATCACGTGTCTAGATCATATCTCCAGATCTGTAGCTGATAATTTCTGATTATATTAATATCACACACACATACATATATACATACATACATACATACACTCATCACAGTAGAAGATAACTTTTCAATCAAATATGTCACAAATGGTTTGTAGGAAAAGGAGTGATCAAAGCTATTCTTACATAAATTCCTGTCAATCTAAGTAGACTGTTTAGGAAAGAGAGACTTAGCAAGCATGTGCTGGTGTTATGGCAGAGCCTCCAGATGGCAAGAAGGCTGACAGCTGAGCACTCAAGTAGAGAAAAGTACTTTATTGTACCTCTACTGGCCCAAGGATATCATTACCCAAAGCTGAGCAATGCAGGGATCTAAGGGAGCTCCTTTTATACTCTGAGGTAATGATTGATCGTCTTGGTTATATGTGGTTTCTACTGGCAACTTATCGCTTATGTACAACTGCAGAGTATGGAGGCGATGCTTGTTTATCTTTAGTCAAGGATAACAAGACATAGATGCAGTCTCCATAGACTAGGATGTAGCTACCGCTTCTGCAGTACGATAACATTCCTGGCAGGCTAACTTTTGCTTTGGGGGTTAGGGAAAAGGTCTTCTACCACACTGGTAACACAGGTTAAATTATTTCTACTTTTCATTTAAACCCTGTACTGTTGAAAACATTTTGATTCTAATACTCACTTCATTGCGATTATTCTCTGAACAAATTACTTTTCCTTTTACCAGGGTTTTCTAGGAAAAAAAATGTTCATCTTTCATTCATAAATATCACCAAGTACTTTAAAGATAGGGCAGGAATCTTAAAGCTAAAACACTTTATAGGGAGCTTATCTTCTTTTGTAAAGACACACAGACAAATTATAATTTCATATCATGATAAGTTCCATGAAAGAAATGAAGTAGGTTAAAAGTTGAGAAAGTGAAGGCAAGTGTAGATGTCTTGAAGGAGAAATGTATTTGAAAATCTAAAGAGAGAATACCCAGGCAAAAAATATGCTGGTGGTTACCAGAAGGAAAGAGGTGGGGTCAGGGTGGTGGGCAAATGGGTAAAGAGGTCTATTATTTATCAATGATAGAGTTAGACGGTTGGTGGTGAAGTTAATGTAGTATATACATATGTTGATTTACAAGGATACACGTCTTAAAACTTTATAATGGGATGATAAAATGTTCCTTCAATAAAATTAATTTTAAAAAATTTCCAAAAAAGATAAACTTGACTTCCTTAAGGGACAAAACAAGTGCATAAAAATCATTTTCAACATGGAATGGATTGGAAAGCATGAAATGAATGAGAAGAACCATCATATCAAGTGTACCTTATGATGCCATGGTAAAAAAGGTTCAATTTTCTTTTAAATGTATTAAAAAACCACTAAAGATTTTTGTGCTAGAGAAAGACATAATTTAATTTGTAAAATACCACTGGTCACTGTGTGCAGAAGAGATGATGAGGGGTTAAGAATAGAATCTCACAGACCAGCTGAAAGGCAATTGCTATAAATCATGTGAGAGAAAATGGTGGCCTCGATGCTTGGAACAGAGTGACAGAGTGAAAGTGGTGAGAGGAATTTAAATTCAAGATAGATTTTCAAGGCAAGAATGACAGGATTCACTGATGGACTGGATACAGGGTATGAGGGAAGAGCAAGAGAGGAACAAAGATGATGCCTAGATTTCTGAACTAAGACGCTGAATATGAGAAGAAGCAGAAACAATAACCTAGAGTATGAACACCTGAGCTTAGCATGCATCCCTTAGTCTATATTTGAGGCAGCATTTTCAACAAGTCAAAGAATAATCCTGCAGAAAAAGTAGTTTCTGAAGTGATCATCTCCAGAGTATAGTTTGAGAATTTCAGATAAATCCCAGACATTGTTTATACAAATGTTATTTCTGCTATACAGGATTGGAGGTGCTGTTGTCAGAAACTCTGGTTATGCTCTTCTCTAGTTGTTTATCAGTGTTTAGGGTGGTTTGTTTGATTGATAGTGATTCTGAATTTTCATAATGTAAAGACTTTTTCACTGATTCATTTGGCAGCATGTCAACAGTTTGATTAAACTCCCACTAGTTTTTCTACAAATAAGCTGTTTAATTTAAAAAAGATCTAAGTACTCTATTTACAAGCACTCCATTATATAGTAGGTATTTTAGCTAGATTATCTATCTGAAAAGAAATTAAAGTTTTAAGACAGAAACAATTGTATATACCAGAGAAGCCTATTATATGCAGTTATCCTAGGAAACCAGTGATAACAAATTTGTAAGATTTTTGAAATATATCAAGCTCTAAATCTAATTCTTGCTATTACTTTTAGATTTCATCTGCAAAAACTGCCTCCTGAGCCTTCAGTTGTAATGCTTCCTGATGAACAGTAATTCTGAGCTACAACAGCATCATCTAAACAGCCGTGCTTTTACATATATGGAGCCAATGGTTTGTCCATTCAATTACCAAAAAATAAATCGTCAAAATTACCTAGTTAATATCTAATGTACATTTTAGACTAAGATAAAAATAATACAACTTTCTAGTGCTATTTAGCTTTTACCCAACAATTCTTAAATATGCTCTTTCAATGATTAACTTAATAAATAACATTTAACAAATATATATTCAGAATATATAGGCACAGTTGTATCTTACTGAATTTTTAATTACTGATATATAATTTCTTGCTAATAACTTCAGGGAAAGTTTTGTATCACACTTATATGCTTAATCAATATGAGAAATAGCAAGTATCTTATATCATTTCATTTTCAGAGTTTCAACTAAAGGAAAGGAAATAGAATCAACATCTTTTGAATACTTGTTAGGTATCCTGCAGTTCATACATACCATACTCTTGAATCTCTACAATAGTCTATAACAGAAATATTAATATTTATCATTTTCTAATTTAAAAAATGGACGTAAAGGCAGAGTAATTTTTTTCTGAAGTTGCACAATTTGTAAGTGGTAGAATTGTTTTTAAACATAGTTTATCTGAGTCCCAGTGTATGTTATTTGCATTATGCTCTCATCTATTCATTTAAAGGAGGAAGACAATTTCATCTATCTATGATTAATGTAGATGTGATTATTCCCCATGGATAGTCTCTCTTCTCACTCCACACTGATAGAAAACTTCACCCTTTGTTGCTTACAAAGTCAGTTTGAACTCCATGTTATAGGAAAGTGCAGTTTGTGTAATTTGATGTATCAACTATGCTGCCTAATTGTTTAGTGAAAAACACCAGTCTCAATGTTGCTTTGAAGATATATTTTAGATGTGATACAAATTTAAATTAATAGACTTCAAGTAAAGCAGACTACCCTCCATAATGTGTCTGGGTCTCATCTAATTCACTGAAGGTCTTAAGATCAGAGGTTGCCTTGATTACCTCTCTAAATAAGATAACATCTCAAGATACTAGAGGTTATAAGCTAACATACATCTTTGAGGGAGGACACCATTCAACTCACAAACATCTGATCTCTGATCTTCTAAAAAACTATAACCTCCCCATGGCAAAATACACTCACCCAATATCCCTCCAATTATTAATCATTCCAGCATCAATTCCTAATATAAAATCTTAACTAAACATGACTTCAATGTCTTAAATATCACTGTCTAAATCACTGAAATAAATTAGGGTATAATTCACCCTTGGACAATTTCTATCCATCAGTGAACTTTTAAAATCATGTAAGTTATCTACTTTCAAAACAAAATGGTGGATTTAGCATGCAAAATGCATTCTCATTCCAAAAAGGAAAAATTGAAAAGATAAACAGGTCATGGGTCCCAAGCACCTCTGAAACCTAACATGACAAATTCGGTATATTTTGAGAATAAGCCTTGTTGGCTTCATGTTGTCCTCCAGACACACTACGATGGTGGCCCCATTCTCTGGGATGAGGAAGCAGCTCAACTTCCAGTTCATTTTCCGCTTCTCTTGAAGGAGCCACATGTTCACAGTTAGATAGGTTGTTTTGCTTGTCTTAAGAAGACAGTTAATAGCCAGAAACTTGGAAGAAATGTCAGGACTAATGTGACCCATGGTACTTAATTGAGAATCATAACGATTAGTAAACATAAGATTTGTTGCTTTTGTTTCTTAAAAACAAGATGATGGCTTCCAAGAATGTAGGGAGACAGTTCATTCCTTTACTAGAAACTGTTCCACCATCCTTCTACTGAACATGTCTGTCTCTAACCAGCAGGGTATACCCTCCATAACTATAAAAGTCTCAACCTACAGAAAACAGTTGGGTGTTACAAGTCCAGGCAATGGTACACTGAATCCTAGAACACTTATCCAACAAGTAAAAACTGTAAGGAGAGAAAAGAAGAACATCCTTATATGGAACATCCTAGAAGTCTAGCAGCCTTTCTTTATTTAATCTGGTTTCTAACCCCTGACATCCAAACTAATAATATTTATGCTAAGATAGTTGACTGGATCCACAAATCACACACCTGAACTCTCAGCAATTTCTTTAGAGCATTCTCTCTCTCTCTCTCTCTCTCTCTCTCTCTCTCTCTCTCTCTCTCTCTCTCTCTCTCTCTCTCTCTATATATATATATACGTATATATACATACATATATGTGTGTGTGCATGTATATATATATATGTGTGTGTATATACATACACACACATACATATATACATACACATATATACACTGAGATTTTCCAGATCTTCAAATTCTGGTTTCTTTTTGCTTAATTCTTTCTTCAATGAGCTCCCTCCGCCTGAATTTTACTATAAACAGCAAGGAGAAAAAAGATTATGCCTTCAATAGTCTGCTTAGAGAGCGCCCCTAAATATCAAATTTCATTGTTTACAAGTTAAATTTCCACCAAACAATTCAACTCGGCAAAGTTTTCTGCCACTTTATGACTAAGATTACACTTGTTTCCCGTTTTCCAATAATATATTGCCAATTTTCATCTGAGATTTTACCAGAAGTACCTTTAACATTCATATTTCTAATAACAGCCTTTTCAAGGGAATCTAGATGGCTCCAGGTACCAACATCTATATTAGGCAGGGTTTACAGATAAAGAGAACCAATAAGAAACACACACACACACACACACACACACACACACACACACACACACACACAGCAATTCTAGCAAACTCATACAGATTTTTAAACGATTTCCATGGAAATTTCAAAGGGAACTCAGCAAGCAAGAAAATTGATTAAAGGCACCACAAAATGATCTGCTTTTCCAAAGTCCCTTTTTGATTTCACTCTGCCTCATCTCTTTTTTTCTTTTTCTGTTGTCCCAATCCTATTTAGTTTTTGTCTCAGCTTACTCACTTTACTTACAGAAAAGCAAAAGCTTTTGTGGTTTGAGAACTCTGTTCCCAGAGTTCTCAAAAAACAAGAAGCAGTTTAGCAATCATATACCGTGCCACACCCCACTCTACCACAACACCTCACAACACTGGCCGCTTTAAGACAGTAATAGACTTCTTTCCTATCTGATTGTCTTTCTTTGCATCTTGCTTTGAAGTCATACTTGATTTATATTTTGCATCAAATGAGCTTCACATCACCAAAATAAAGTTTGATATGAAACTACAATAGATTAAAAGCACTAATAAAGATCATAGCAAATAACAAATTCAGTTATAAGTTTTTTCACACCTGGACATGATATATTTCATTAATGAACTTCTTCCATATATCAAACAAACAAAAAGGATTGGGGGAAAGAAACTGACTATACAGAGGTAGGACTCACCACCTTAAACCAATAATAATAACAGCTGAAGCCTGGGTTCAGCACCATTTTGTTTGTTGTGGTAGTTCCTGTATTTCTTTCCTCTCTTTGCTCTTGCCTGGGAATGTTATCTTGCTGTTTACTATTAATGTTTTAACAATTTACCTATAAGCTTATGAAATGGAATTGTATGCCCAAATAGCATTATGTCCTAGTGAGTATATTCTACGATAGAATGTTTAGGTAAAAGATGATTGATGAAAATGTTTGGAACACAGTTAGATATATTCTCATCAGGATGAGATAAAAAAAGAGGCTAAATATTTTTCAAATTAAATACCTTTATTAAATTGATAATTCCATGCTTATTATAAAAAAATTAAAATTCTATAAAAGTAAAAATCAATAAAATACTCTTAAATAAATATCACCCACACTTTAACAAGAACAGTCATTCTGGCATCCTGACGACTCTACTACTAATCGCTTTTGCATGAGTTTTTCTTGAAAAGCATTACATTAAAATTAACTAGCATGTGCTTGATTTCATAATATGTTTGTCTACTATAAAACTGGCATTTAAAAACAATAAATGCATATGTATACCAGAATTTGTATGCAAATATAAAGACATAGACTGCTTACTCAAAAGTATAATCATTATTTAAGTAAACACCTACGAAGCTCCAAAAGTTCTACTGTTATTAGAGCTAGAACAACATAAAATAATATGTGTTGATTGTGTGTGCTTAAGCAAATGAAGCTAAAGGTTCAACTTCTATCATCATCAAAAACTCAACAAAACTACTTTTAATATTAATCGTAAAGAATAAATTTGTTTTCCTACACTCTTGTCTACCTATCCTGCAGTCTACTTTGTCTCTTGCCCATTACTTAGACAACAAATCTTCACAAGTTTTCTCACTTCTAGCAAAACCTAGATTCATAAACTTGTAAACAATAAAAACAATAAAAACTTAAAATACTCTTGCAGGGTAATTTGATTTTTTAAATATATTCAATCTTAATACAAGGTTACAATGCATTTCCATTAGAACTTTGGTGATAATCTACTAACATGATAATTCATATTTAATGTCATAGGTCTACAAAAAATGTATAATTATTCCACACGATATTAATTCATTCTGCCTATGTATACATTTGGATGTAATGTCTATTCTTTGTTTTTTTAATCCCGAGCACTTAAAATTTCTTAATCAAGCTCCAATCAATAAGAATCATTGGGTTTTACCCATATTTGATTCGGGAGGTTAATAGAAAAGCAGCGTCTCTATTGCTGCTTCTCTCTGTAGATAGCTTTAATTCCACACCGGAGCAATCATTAACATAATTCTGAGTATATATTTCATACATCTGAGGTTACCTCTAATGAAGTTCGAACTAAAGTTTAACAAATACTCTTTGGGGAAGTGATACAAAAGGAAGGAAACAAAAACTAAAATAAAGAAATGGAACTATATCAAACTAAAAATCTTCTGCACAATCAAAGAAACCACCACGAAAAAAAAAAAGAAAAAAGGAAGGAAGAAAATATTTTCACATCATTCACTTGACAAGAGCTAATCTTCAAAATACATAAGGAATGCATACATCTAAGCACCAAAAAACAAACCAACCATTAAAAAATTGGCAAAAGATATGAATAGACAATTTTTAAGGATAACCAACAAGCACATGAAAAAATGTTCTACATCACTTATTAGAGAAATTCATATAATAACATACAATATAATCTCAAATCAGTAAGATGACCTGCATCAAAAATACTAGACAGAACAAGTGTTTGGCAAGGGTATGGAAATAAAAGAACACTCTTAAACTGTTGGTGGGAATGTAAGTTAGTGTAACCTTTATGGGAAATAATATGGAGATTCCTCAAAATATAAAATGGAACTACCATTTGACCTATTCCATTTCAAGGTATATACTCAAAGAGTATGAAAACACTAACTAGTAGATATCTGTATCCTTAGCAGCATCATAGCAGCAGTCACAGTAGTCAAATCGTGGAACCAATCTAAATGCCCACCAACAGATGATTAGATACAGAAGATGTTGTATATATACTCAATGGAATTCTACTCAGCTATTGAAAATGATTAAATCTTGCTTTTGCAACAACTTGGATAGAACATGAGGCAATTATTCCAAGTGAATTATGTCAGAAAGGAAAAGAAAAATACCAGATGGTTTCACTCATCTGTGGAATATAAAGAAACAAAATGAACAAACTAGCAAAATACAACAAGATTCTCTTAAACTCTGAAAACAGGACTGTGGTTACCAGAGGAGATCAGCAGGGGTGGTACCTGGGGTTGATGGAGAAGAAATGATAGTGATGATGACACTAGAGTTCAGATGGTGGGTACAGTGTGCATGCACATTGATGTGTGAGTTTATTCTCCTGAAACCTATGCAATATTATAAACTAATAAAATATTAATAACAAAAAGGAAATGAAAGGAAAATATTAACAAATATTTGCAAAGTTCATACTGTATGAAATGGTTTTGTAATAGGTTAACAAAACTATACATTAACTCAGAGGGCTCAAATAGAGTAAGTAGATTCATGAATATAATTAAATAAACAGCTCTAAGTTTTTCTGAATATATACACCATTATCAAAATGGTTCTCATTTCAAAAACCGGTCTCTAAGGAAATACATTTGGAAAAAAGTTCTCCAAGTACATAGTCAAAGTTAAATTGAGGATTATATGCATGGAACTGACTATATCAGACTGCTAAAAATATCTCAGAGGATAATAATAAATTGAAGAATTTAATAAATACAGATTCTATTTTGTGGACATTACCAACAACACTGTGGTGCTACTAAACTTCACTAACTAACTGAAATATAAAATATTAGTAGCATTGTAAAAGATAGATCTGTTGATTTCTTCATAGCTCTACTAATTATGCCCTAAATGATCAACACTCTCAATTAAGTTGCTGTAGATATCTCTAAAAACAATGGAAGAGCGATAAATGTATTTCAATCAACAAATGTAATGTGGTTTTCTGTGTTTTCTGTGTTTCTGGCCTTTGTTC
The DNA here is from genome assembly GCA_004363575.1 of Solenodon paradoxus. Lineage (NCBI taxonomy): Eukaryota > Metazoa > Chordata > Mammalia > Eulipotyphla > Solenodontidae > Solenodon > Solenodon paradoxus. The sequence goes on along the minus strand of RJWH01000154.1, from coordinate 1,180,066 downwards.
CTGTGGTAGCTAAATCCTTCCTATCTCTGTGGTTGATCATAGCTTGAGAATTTACTTCACGAAAGATTTTGCAACTATTTTTTCCAGAAGTAATGGCTCTTTGTGCTTGGGGGTCATATTTTATCAGTAGCTAAGGTTTAACTTTACCAGAGAGTTGTGTTAAAGAAGGCAGATTTTGTTTTTCTACTTATTCTCCACAGGTACCTGATCAAAGGGGGAAAGGTGAAAGTTCTCTCTTATTTCCTGCTAAGTCTCCAATTTTTCCCTTGAGCACTTAGCAAAATTTAAAAAAATTTTAAAAAAGTTGAGAAAGAAGGTGCATCCCCTTGTGTTTGGGGCCCACATATACCAAAGTGCCTAATGACCTTGGCTTTCCAATGGTCTCAAGAAAACTTGGTTTGGGTGATTATTTAACATTTCTTCATTAGTAACATGAAGGCAATATTCTTCACAGATTTCTTCAACCTAAGAGAAAGTGGAAATACATAAGCTTGTAGACCCAAAGGGTTTGTCTGCAGATGCCACCTTTTTATAGGCAGTGTGTGTTACCACCAGTTGCTTGCCATGAGGCAAAAATATATCTTAAATGAAAATTGCTTGTAATCAAAGACAAAAATGGAATCCCTCTTTCATACCAGTCAAGAAACTCTTGGAATCATCTGTTATTTTCATAAATTTAGAAAAATAGCATGATTTTGAATAACATTGAAACTGAGAGATAATGGGAACAGTAGCAAATGTTTCCTGTGTTTCAATGCTTCTATTTATCACCTGTAGTTTATCTGTTGCCCTTTTTCATGCATTTTTGCCTAGTTTTGCTTGCAAGTGTTATCTTCTATTATATTTTGAACAACTCAAGATACAATTGAAAATCAGTATAATGTTTAAAAGCTATAGAATTGTGTATTTGTTTATGCCATTCATCTAAAAATTCACTGAAGACTGAAAGGGATTATTTCAAAATATCTTAGAATAGTTACCTCTGGATCTTAGAATTAGTAATTTATTTTGTGTTTAACATTTTTTCCTTTCCTCTTTCAATTGTTTAGAAGGCACATACAAATATTCTCATGAAATTATTAAAAAATTTTATTTATAGTCAATATATTTTTCTATATCATATCATCTTCCAAGTCTGATTAGTAATTCACCTCAGCATAGAAAAGAGTCTTTCTCCCCCTCCAATTTCTTAATCATCATTTTCTTCCATTACTGCACAATTTTAATTATCTCATCTTCATCTTTGTTACTTCCTATTTTTCTCTTTGATAGTCACACACAATCTAAATATTTAAAAATGTAATAATTATTTTCTATCTCCATATTCAAGCATCTTGATCATACATTAAATATTTGGGTTGGGTTTTGTTTTGTTTTTGCTTTTGTCTACACTTCAGAGGTAAAAAAAATATCTAAGGTATTTCTTAATACTGCCCAGATAATTTCAAGAATAAATTTGTTTGTTTAGAATATGATTTAAGATAAATACCTCTTTTCTAATGGTCTTTGAATTTACGGACAATTTCTTCTTCCATTTATTTGTATTATTCTGTAGGAAGTTACTAATCTGAATAGTAGTAAATAACAAATTGAAACATGCTAAGGTTATAAATTTACTAAGTGTTATTTCTTTTTGTTGATCTGACTATGCAACTTTCTCTGCTAAACTCTTATTTTTGTATTTATGCTCCATTAAAATAGCCCAATAACATGATCAAATTATTCATTTGTTCCTGGTTTCTTTTAAATTCTGAACCTAGCCTGTTATCTTTCTTTTCAATGAATGTTCGGTGCTCCAGAATTTTTGCAGTCTATGCTCCTTAGCTCTACCAATTTCATATATCCATAAAATACTGCCTCCATTTAAAACTAACTTTCCAAATCTGTCTAGTATAGCAACAAAACTCCGGGGGGGAATAAATTATCAGTCTAATGGCAAAGAATTACATCGTTTCATTGCTTTATAATACCTTGTTGTACAAAATGGATTTCAGTTCATAATATGAGTTTTTGCATTGTCTTTCTCAATAACAAGCTGTCAGGTTGAGAGCTGGCACTTTATCACTTGAGCCTATTTCCTATTAGGCAAAATGAAAAGTTTGGACTAGGTCATATTTATGGTTTCCATTATGTCTAAGATTCCTCAATCATTCTGTGTAATTTGAAAATTATAAAATAGATGTACCACACACAGATTGTTCCCATTATTTAAACATCATTTAGGGAAACTAGACTTATACTGGCAAATATAATGTAGCAGCTACAGATGTAGAATTACAATGTCCATCTAAAACCTATATAACATTATAAACCAATGATCTTCAAATAAAAATTAAAATATAAAACTATTAGAAATAAAAATAATTTGGAGCCAGGTAAAACTGGGCTAACTACCTGCTTTTCCACTTACTAATAATATTCATTTCATTTACTTAATAATCATCCTGAGCCATAATTAGTTCATTTGTAAACAGAGGTAATAAAGTACTACAGGGTTATAAAGACTAAATGAAATCACCTCTCTAGGCTCATCTCACAATTAAAAAAATTATTTTGGAAAACTAAAGTCTAAAAAGGCCTACTTTTTAATACTATACATTTGATTGTTTTGAATGCATGCATTTAAGTGGCAAGATTTTTATGAAATACATGGTTGAGAAAAATCTGGCATTATAATAGAACTTAAAATTGGAAATATTTCCAAATACAAGATTTCCTCTAACGTATTTATTTTCCTCTTGAAATTAAAAACATTTAAATTCTCTTAAATACAAATCAAGGCGCCAGACAACAATACATATAACATCTCATGAGCAAGAGTTTTCAGACTCTTCTTGATTATTTTTACCAAATGTATTCACAAAGTTCTCTCAATAGTATAAATCTATGTATCACAGCTGAAAAGTGTTGACTAATTTGTTTCAACAGGGAAGAACACTTTTCTAATCATAATTTATAGTTCTGTTTACCTTTCTATTGTGAAAGCTAATTATTTGTTTTTGTAAGAGATTCTGCCCTATTAAGTCATTGGTGAGTGAAAATACAATTTAAATTTTATGTGTACTTTCAGTTCACAAGCTTTATACCTCTCATTAGGGAATCAGATCCCTTCAGGTCTTTTGTGATATATATCCCTACATGTACTAAAAGACTCCTTCTTGATTTTAAATCATGACCAGCAGAAACTACAATAAGCACCAAATAAGGCTAAAACATACATCACTTGATCTGGAATGACTCAGTTATGTGACCAGGACAAGTTACTAGCCTCATTATCTAAATAACTCTATTTGAAATGAATCAAGAAAACATTTTCTTCCTATTTTGCTGTCAAATGGTTTCTGGCTTTACCTCCAGTAATTAAAAGTGCACCTAGTCCATTAGTCCCTGGTCATTCCCAAGTGTGAAACCAACTCAGTGTTCAAGATCAGGAATTAAAAGAGAAGGCTGGAAAAACATGAAAAAGAAGCAAGTGATGCCAAATTCCTCAAACTGAATCACCGCTGCTCCCCACCCTAGACTTAGCCTTATTTATTCCTTTGGATAAATGTGACATATATAACCAATTCAGAGTCAATAGGTCCCGCCCAATCACGACTCAGCTATATAATTTCCAAATTTCCTACTTTTGGGAAAGCCAGAAAAAAGAATTATCTCCCAAGGAGAGTGGATCTCTGTAAACTACTGTTTCATGATCTGAAATGTGTTTTAACAATAATGTCTATTTCAGAGTACCCTTGTGAGGATCAGATTAAATAGTAATATGCATGTAAGTTTGTTGCAAACTATAATAGTACTTATAATTGTTTCAATGTGCTTTAAATGTTCTTGAGGTTTTTCAGGGAAGGTTATGACTATGGTGTACTATTATTCAATAGATATAAGAATTTGGAGTTTAGTAGTAAAATAAACTGTACACTTGCTTTTAATTTGTATATAATGAAATGGATAATGAGTATAAGTAAAGGTGATTTTACCAATAATGACCATAAAGAACTCTGGGGTTACTTTGGCAATTATTGATTCTATTACAAACATAAAGTAAATAAGACTTTTATTAAAAAATAAGAACTCCCAACCAAATGTTAGTCAGACCTTATTTTTAAGAATAGCATTTGCTCATTTTATCACTTTCAGTCTTCATTTATGGAACCAGTGGAGGAAGACAAAAATGATTTCAGAATTAGCATTTCTAAGCATGTAGAAGTAATCAGCAGCATATAGAAGGTTTGTATGGATAAAATAATTCACACTATTTCAATGATCCCCTGAAGCTGCTTGTCCACATCCATTGCTTACAAATCAGACAATTATCCATTAAAATGACTGAGTACTCCAATAAAGCAGTGGCATTGGTATTAGTTTAATGGCCCTATTGTGAATTTATTATGCATTGCTTTTTTCTTTTCTTTTTGTTTTAGGAAGTAACAATTCTGGTACATTAAATAATTCCCTCAACTCACTATTTCAGATTTCCCTGTAAGAAGAAAGATAAGTTGTGTTAACCTGAGAACAAGAATTATGTTCAGTTTAGGACTAAAGCATATTTGGGTGAATGATTGCTGAACCTGCATAATTGGTACACACTGAGGAAATACCTGGGTGAAAACTCAGCCTGTAGAAAGAGCAGCAAAATTTATCAGCAATCTCTTTTGTCCAGAATATCAAGCTTATCTCTTTATAAAGGAACTAGATGCCTACAAAACTGTCTTCAATTTGATTCTAAGAATAATGAAATAAACAAAGGGAAATTTCTCTTTTGTCTTTGCTCTTCCACCTCCAAAACCCACATGAACTCTTAAAATTGTCGTCAGTCATATTGTCTTAAAGTGTTTTTACATTCTCTAGGTAATCAGTCTCTACACACAGGTGATCCTTTTTTTCTCTCAGGTCTTGGACTCATTACATTTTTCACTTTCTCCAGATCTTAATTTTAACCCTGCTTTCCAAAATTGTGCCTGGGGGCTAAGCTGACTAAGGGCATCCATGAAAGCTGTGGACCTGGTTTGCGTCCTAGTAGGGCTGGGGTTAGAATTCCAAACTCCTACGTGATACGTGAAACCGTTATTCTCATCTGTCTTATTATAGAAATCTATCCATGTATTTACATTACTCTTTCTAATCCTGTCACTTTTACCAGACCCATTTGCCTGAAACACTGATCACCTTTTTCCTGAATAAAAACAAATAGAGGCAATTCACAGTTTGCTCAAGTTTAAATCCTAGCCTTACAAAACTATTAATAGATTGTTCCCATTCTACCTAGACCTGTATACCTCTGACAATACTTCATCGCTAAAGTTAAGTGCCTCCATCTCACATTCCCTTAAGAGGCCAAACTTCTTTCTCATTTGATATTCTGGGTTTATATTTCTCTTCCCATAGCACTCTAAAAACTTCTGCACTTTTAACAATATAAATTCTACCTTTTAAAAATCCTCTTTTCTAGTGTTTTTCATTATTCCTCTAGTCCTTCCAGCCTATTCCTCCATATTTTTACTCTACCTGTACTTCAGCAAAGCAAAGGTCAATTGCATATTTATCAAATGTTCCTAATTATTTCCTATTTTCTTCTCTTAATCAACAAATATTTAATGAATACCAGCCATGCCCCAGGAACTATTCTAGGCAAGGAAGGGCAATAAGGAATAGTCCAGTTAGAGAGGTGGACCATGAATGTATGAATTACAAAAAAAGGTGGTAACATATGCTTATATTACTGTCAACTAGAATATATGTTTAAGGAAGGAGACCATACATCTATTTTTTTCCCTCAGTCCCTCAGAGAAACAGCACTATACTGAAAAATTTCTAAATGCTATATAAATAGTGGGAGGAAATCATCAAGATGATTAGATCAACTGAGATTCTAAAAATATAAGTCTAGCATAAATTTTTTTTCTAAAATTAAGGATATGAAAGCAATGTAGCTTTAAGATGTAAAACAGCGATCTGTGATCTTAACGTCAGCAGAATTAGTATTCAACAAAAGTGCCTCCCCCGCCCCCCCCACCCCAGTTCTACGAGGGTGGTAATCAGTCTATTTCCCAGGGTTGCAGAGATTAGGATTGAAGGTGAAGGGCAGTAGAAAAACGGGAAGAGATGACATGCCCTGGTAGAGCAGCAAATAGGTCAGTCACCTCCCAAGACCACATGCCTCTGGGTTGGAATCCCTGGTCCCAGTGCGAACAAAGAAATGAAAAATGAATGGGAGCTTCTTCCTCCTCTCTTCCTATCTGGCTGTTTACTACTGTCTTCATTCGGGCCTGAAATGTTTAAAAAAAAAATGGGCGGGGACAGCAGCTTTTCCAGTCAACTTGAACTCTGTATCCATGCTTTGGTTAAAGTTTGTATAGTCTCATCATCCTATGTGTGTACCTCACTGTTCAAATAATATTACTTTACCAATTTCTTTTTAACCAATAAACATAGATTCATTCCCAACAGTGAGTCTATGGTAGATTTACAGGCTTGTACTATCATTTCTGCATAAAACTGAAATGTGACTAATTGATTTAGCTATGTAGTTTACGTCTCTAGAGCATGTGCTTATACAGAGGAACCAGGGTCTCTCTCCAACCTTCCTCTATGGCTTAACTCTTCACGTGAAAAGGTCTTTCAGATGTATTCCCCAACAAAGCCAATTCTTTCCACAGGAGAAATACTATGTGAGTCTTTTTAAAACTGCATTTATCAAATTTTTGGTTGGGTTTGTGTGTGCATCTTTTGTAATTTAATAAGTATTGAAAATCTGTTTAAATAGAGGATTTAAAATAATTCATTCAAGCTCTACAAACTCTTTGTAATTATCATTGGGACACAGAAAAGAATGACAACTTTCTTACATCAATTTCTCTGAAGGCAATCATCAAGAGGTGTTAAAAAACAAACATAAGAAGAAAACATCATTTTTAACAAGATACACTCCAGGGTAGAAAAACGACTCTGAGACATAACAAATAAGTGATAATTTATCATCAACCTTATTATCAACAAATATTCAGTGAGCCTGTCTGTGATGTGCAAATGCTTTGTACAAGATTCCTTTAGTTTCTTGGCAGTCTAAAGTCCCTAAAGACCCTTAAAATGAGGAAAGATTTATAAATATCTTAGAAACAGAAATAGGTTATTATTGATCCAGAAATTTAACATTTAGCACTCTAAGTAGGCTACCACTATTTCTGGCATATATAGCGTGATGCACATTTTTAAAAATGAAATAAAAAATTTAAAGCGCCAAAATTCCTAAACATGCTAAAGCCAGTATCTATATGTTGCTTATATTCAGTCATTCAAGATTATTTATTTTGTTTATGTAGTTTTGATGGACTTTGTTATTTTATTCTGCAAGATTACCACTTATGTGGGTGAGAGCAATCAAGTTTACAAGCAACTGTATTAACAATAAAATCAGAGCCATCATTGTTAGTGTAGCAATTTTTGTTATAGATTTAAAGAAAGATCTTGTAGGAATGTATTTGTACATTGTAGAATAGTTTACTCAATGTAAAGCAAATAGAATCGAGAACTAATGTTAATCTTGGTTAATAGTAGTTAACAGTTGACTTACATCTCAGAATGAAATCTTCATGATTTTGAATTGAGCTCTTTCCTTTTGCTGTCCCTTAACTCTTTCATTCTAAATACAAATCCTTATAATAATAGAGATAATTTCTCATAGATTGGGACCATATGTCAACAGACAGACACAAACACACCCAAATAACGTTATACAATATATATTAGTCATCTTGAATCTCTGCTCCCCAAATCTGTAACTGTTTCTGAATGAGAAGCTCATGGTCAGAATATAAAGACAAGCATATAAAAATAGTCTCAACATGACTAACCATCATGGATGTTGAAACCCAAACTACAATGTCATGCCTCTTCATATCCTCTAAGATACCTATAATTAAAAAGACAGATAGTAATATGCTTTGGTAAAGTTTTGGAGAAATCAGAATCCTCATACACTGGGACTGCAAAATAGTGCGGCAACTTTAGAAGACACTCTAGCAGGTCTTCAAAAGGTTGAACAAAATTACCATATAACCCATCAATTCCACTCGTAAGGAAATGATGAAAATGCATGTCCACACAAAAATATGTGCACACATGCTCATAATAACAATTTTCATAACAGCCAAAAAGTGGAAACAAACCCAATGTGCACCAACTGATGAATGGATAAATAAAATGTGACATATTTATACCAGGGAATATAATTAGACAATAAAAAATAAAGTATAAAACATGAACAAATGGATAAGCCTTAAAAACATACACAAAGTGAAAGGAGGCAGTCACCAAAAAACAAATCTTGTGAGATTCTATGTGTATGACAGTTCCAGAGCAGGCAAATCAAGAGAGAAAGTAGATTGATTAGTGGTTGCCTCAGTTTGAGAGAGGTTGGCAGAAATGGAGAGAGATTGCTAATGAGAACAGTGTTTCCTTTTGGAGAGATGCAAATGTCCTCAAATTGACTGTGATGATGCTGGCAGAACTTTGTGAACACACCCCAATCCATCAAATGCTGCACTTTACATGGCTGGGTTGTATAGTATGTTAATTATATCTCAGCAAAGCTATTTCATATAAAAATAAAGACAAAAGTTGAAAAGCAAATTCTTAGTAATTTCTTTGTAGTCTTACTTGGATTGGAAGATACCAATAAAATTTAGGCCAGCACTCTTAATTCTCAGTGCTTATTTGAAATGACTCTCGGATTCTTGGCAAATTCCACAAAGATTACAGGGAGTGAAATGATCCCGTGCCTAATTATTGCATTGCAGAAAGGGCAGTGCTCACCAAAGCCTGACAGAGAAAGACAAAAGGATCCAACATGCTGCTTTTTTCACAATTGCAAAGAATGAAAACAACCTCTTTTTTCCCTCCAGACGCAAGTTGTCAATTTAAGCACAACCAAGAGTTACAATGATGTGGCTGTGTTGTTAAAATACAAGTAGGAAATTTGAAATTTGCCCTTCAGAAAATGTTCACGAAAATGCATAAAGTGAAATTATGCTTCCCAAGGTAGGCTAATGAGCAATCAGTGAATGAGATCCTTTCCAGGGGAGAAATTATTCACAACTTAATGTTTGTGTAGTGCTCCTAATGCCTCATCATACATGACTTAAACTCAAGTCTTAGAAACATTGATCACAAACTTCAGGCCAAAATGCAAAGTTTAGAGTGACTGATAACTAAACACAACCACAACTTCATAGATACTGTTTTGTGTTTATGTAGTAAATAATATATAACGGCTAATATTTTTCCTTCATATGTTTTTCATGATATTTGCTGATATTTTGCTTATGTGAGTCAATTTTCCTATGCGCAAAATACATCACACTAGATCCCATGTTCATCACTAGAAAAATAATGCAGATTGATCAAGAATGCAAATCACTTCAAAATATTCAAGAATTTGGCAGCACAGCTTAGACTATAAGAGTTAAATAAATACCACCTACAACAAGTTTCTGTATGTGGAAACCTATTATTGTATGGTTACTTGGGATATTATTAAAATGATAAAATTATTTGCTAAGAGAAACACTAAAAATAGAGGTTTAGTAAATGTTATCTTATTCACCATTATGTTCAATAAGTCTCAATATGATACAAATATGTTTTGATACCCATGTGTGTTTTTCTCCTGAGTAAGGAACTGATAAGAATGTCCAGGCCTAATCTCATTTCTGGCTTGATATATAGGCTTCTTTTCCCATATTTAGCTGATCTACTTTTTGTCTCCTGCCCACTGGTGCCTCACCCTCTCTATCTGTCTTTGATGAATTTTTCCTCCGCTGAAACTCATTACTATTTATAGAAAGTCATTAGTCTTCAAAAATTGATCTCTGTGAAGGTTTTTTTTTTTTCCAATAAGCTCTGCAAATGTTGGTTGACACTTATGCTGGTTATCCCTAAGCAAACAATAGTGTAGATGACAATCATTTGCCTTCAGTCAAAAGATTCCCTTTCTAATTGGTGTCTGGACTGATGGCAAATTCTCCTTTTGCCCAACACCATGACACTGTGTTAAGTACTAAATGTTCCCTCAGCAGCAACAGCTCATAGACTTAGCTACTTGGCCACTTTGTACTCACCATAAGAAGGTTTTATTAATAAGTTAAAAATTATTGATTACTTATTTAGATGGCACAGCTTATGATTACTATACAAAACACATCTAAAGGATTATAACTTGAAAAATACTTCATACAAATATGATGTTCTAAAATGGGTTCAACATTAAAGGTGTGATTTTATTTTATATTGACAAAATGACTATAACTGCTAGTCTCAAAAAAAAATCAATTACATGTTGAATTACTGGAACGTATTGCTGTATAACAAAATACTACATGTTTAGTGGCTTAACACAACATGCTCTTACTATCTCACAGACTCTGTGGGTTGAGTCGGTGAGGATAAGCTGTGTCATTAGCTTAGGGTCTTACAAGATTTCTATAAAGGTTTTGACGAGACAGTGTTCTCATCTGAAGGAGATTTTGCTTCCAAGTTAACTTAGTTTGTGAGCAGATTCATTTCTTTGCAGCAATCATGTCTGACTTCTTGCTGGTTATTAGACCAAGGCTATCCTCAGGTCCTAGAGACTGCCCGAAGTTTCTTGACACATGGGCTTCCCCAACTTTCCTTCGTCAAGTTAGTAGAATCTCAAGCATGAGCCTCCTGGTGAGAAACTTTATGTCATGTAATACAATCATTAAAGCGACATCCATTACCTTTGCCATATTCTGCTGGTTAGAAACAAGTCGCAGGAATCCTCCATACTCAGTGGAAGTGGGCAACACAGAGACCTGATGAATTCTAAAATGTAAGGATCACCAAAGTCACTATATTATTTCTACCGTATGCAGCTTCTAAGTCACTAAATTAAGAAAAAAGTCACAGTATATGAAATATAGTATTATATAATTGATATTCAGAGCATGACAACCAAAAATGAAAGATTTTATTTATATCAGGCTCTATTTTTCCTGAATATGTTCGACATAAACCATTTCTTTACAATTATCTTGGAGACATCCTTTTCCTTGTTTCTCCTATTCTCCTACACAACTTCCTGGGTGAGCCAAGACCCCAAGGCTCTGACTGCCCCCTTTACTGGTGGATTTCTCAGGAATGTTCATGCCTCTGGCAACCTACAGATGTTCTAGCCCTCCTGCCCCTCACCTCCCATTCCTGGAAAACATGTGGGCTTACCTGTTGCTTAAAGCAGTAGATTCTCCAAGATCAGTGTTCCTTGACGATGACACAAATACATGATATATGAAAATATAATAAACCTGGACTCTTTGCATAGCTTGTGGGGGTATCTGCTGGAAGAAAAACTGACATAATATGGAATCCAGTACTCACATTGTTTGCTGTGTCCCAGGAGTCTTGTGTCTTTTATCAGCACTTCTGAAATAGCAACAGTCTAACTAGTGTGCAAGTAGTATAAAATCCTTCACAATTCTTAAACACTATTTAAACCTGGAATTTTAGATTAAAAGACTGGTTTGAATTCCATTCACTTAAGTTTAAAATCACCAACAATCAAATACCTATTTGTGTTGCTTAGGTGTTTATTCTAATTTAATATACTCTGAATTTCATTTGCAGACGCTAAATCCATCAACAAAGTCCTTGAGACATTCCAAGGTCTAGTAATTTGACTATTGCACTAAATTTCAAATTGGTCGCTTCAACTGAATGTCAAAAAGATAGTAAAGTTCCTGGGAAGTGAAGACATTTCTGTTGCGATCTCTAGATTGGTAGGAAGAATGAATTCCTTAAGATAGACAATTATGATGAGGTGCAAACAAATTTTCTGAGAGGATTTTATTTAGAGCACATCAATCAGCCTGAGCAAGACACAAAGAAACTTTCCCATCTTCAAAATTGTAAGCTATAGTAAGTTATATATTTCTTGTTATTTAATATGAAAATTTCTGTGTTCCCAGGGTATAGTCTACCTTCCCAAACTGTGGTAATCCGGTACTTTTTATAACATTGATCCTTCCGTCTCTGTGATTGATTTAAAGTCAATTACATCATATCAGAGGTAAAAGCTGATTTCTGATAGAAAACCAATGCGAATGGCTTGTGCTTACGTAATAATAACCTCCAAAAGACATAACATCATTCTAACTACTATGTGTATGCACTGCTGAGGACACTAAAATAAACATTAATATATATTGTATCATTATGCTCAGAAGAATGATTTTCAGAAGGTATTGTCTTATAGTTGATAAATTTAAATTTAAAAAGGTACAGTAATAAGAACATGATGACACAGTTAAAAAAATCACATAAACAAACTTTAAATCCATGTCCAAGACCTACCTCATACTTACCATTTTCTTCCTTGAAGGATATATAGATTTGTATGTATGTAGTACATTTACATGTACATATATATATATATATATATATATACACACACACACACACCTCTATATATAGTTGAAAACTTTTTAGGCAATTGTAATAAGAATCATAAAATAACATCTGTATTTTCAAGCAATATGGTTTAATCAGGTATTCAAGTCAGAAGACGTTCCCATAGCTGAAATGCATCCCACTGAACAAGAGATGTTTCTGTTTCTTAGAAAGAAAATGATCTTTTAACCACTATTTGTAAATTCAATAAATGATATTAAAGTGATTTTAATCATGTGTTATAGCTATAACTACAGTGAGGAACAGATAGGTTCAAGCCTTATGGAATAACTTCATGTAAGATTGAAAATGTCATGTCAGTTTGTTTTGGATAATTTCCTATTTTTTCATAAACTGAAATATTAGAACACAGCTGCGTCCTCTCTAGAGATTTGTAACTTGGCTTTCTGAGAAATATTTTTGATTTACTGGTTGAAATTTTCATCTCTTTTGTGATTTCTTTAAACTATAACATATTAATCAGAAGAAGAAAGCAACGGCACATGATTAGACAAAAATCAAGTGACGGTTGACTTTAGGGTCCTCCTTGACCCTTGAACTAGAAGAGAATCCAAAGTGTAAACAATATTGTAAGGTTCTCATATCTGCTGAAATGAGAAGAGTAGAATACTATAAGTCTGGGTTAGTAAACAACTTCCTTGTGACTTTGTATGTCAAAGTGCACTGTTTTATTTGTCTACCATAGTAAGGAACCATTAGTGGAGGACAAAATTATCATTACACACATACATACATGTCTATGGATATGTATTAACCGATAATTTTTAAGACTGACTTTAGAGTCATAAGCACAATATTGTAATGCTTAATTTTTTTGCTTTAAAACAAAATAACCTTAACAAAAGTACATATAGGTCAAGATCAGTAAGACATTTTCTTGGTTCAACTGTACTGTTTATACATAAACATTCTAGATCAATATTATTTTAATAATAACCTGGTCAATTACGGGACAAACAAAACCACCAGTAAGTGTCAGAAATAATTTCTTAAAATGAGGATAATTTTATTTCAGCAAACTTCAGTCTTTGCCAAAATATGTACTAGCATTTTAAAAATAAAACAAATTATTTTAAATAAACCATTTTTTTAAAGCAGTGAACTATTTACCAGTGCTCTCATTATATTGAGCCATCTAAACTAGGCTTAAATTGAATATTTCAAAATTGAGTTAATTACTTGTATAGTCAAAGTTTAGCTTTCAGATTGTTGCACTGAGCCAGAGAGGTACATGAAGGCTGAGTCCAGAATCTGGCACATGGCAAGTACTCAATAACTAGTTAAATAAATAATGAGTTCCTATCATCAGAGTGAGTTTGGACTACGTAGTGCAGGGACTGAGGAGACCAGCTCCTAATTAAAAGCCTTTGTATGATTTTTCAAGCCCAATTATAAACAATTCAGAGATTTCACTAGGCAGGCTTCTTGGGGTAAACTGTGTTCCCTACACCAGACCCCAAACCAGACCCAGGGCACAAACCATGCCTCAAAGTCTCTGAGGGAGAGGCAGTCAAGGACAGAGGCCCCCAAGTGGTCCGGCTCTTACGTATATTTGTCTTCCTACTCAGGTGCCTCTCTTTGGAAATCCTCTTTTCAAGAAACTTGAAAAATTAGTGGGAAGAGTGAAGGGGGAGGGAGGGCAAATTGGGTAAAAGGGGTCAATTATATGGTGATGAATAGAATTGGACAGTTAATGGTAGATTTAATGCATTACATCAGGATGGAAATTTATGATGATATGCAGCTTAAACATACATAATTTTATGATGCACTATTTCTTCAATAAAATTTTTATAAAAGGAAAGAAGCTTGAAGACACTGGGGTCCATAAAACATTGAGAGCCCATTGTCCAAATCCTTCAGGAGTAAGCTTCCTCCAGTACATGTACTAATCTACCTGACCCTCCCTTTGACCTGTGCACCATTCCTTGGGGGAAATGGAATTGGGAGTTGCATTTTCTTCAGGTTTAAGTCTCTTGCTTCTACTAGCTCAGTGATTAATGTGCATTACTTCTTCCATTGGGCTTGTTGCTCTACTTTGGCTACTTCAACCGCTAACAGCTTTGTCTCCAACTCAGTGGAGTTCCTGACTGATTTGCATGGAATGTTCATTTATGTATATGGTTCTTGATGGTGTCTAGTTTTCTTGGTCTTAAAAATGCCTCATCCTGCTCCACATTCCCAATTGTTTGAATCAGGCCTACATTGATTTTCAGAGGAACCCATTTTGACTTCAGTCATGAGTCTAGAAAACGATGAAGTGTGGGACTGACTTGACCTTTTACTGTCTCCTCTCCAGGTGCATTGCACCTAATCACACTAAAAGAGGGTCTGAAAACAAGGGCCTGGGAATCAAATTCAACCAGAAACCTGTATTTGGATGGTCTGTTTACAAGGAATCAATGTTTTTGTTTTTAACTGTGTTAGATACAAAGTTGAAAACCTGGGAAGGGAAGCTAAGATAGGGAGCAATAAAATGGCACAAATTCTGTTTAAAATGCAGCTAGACATTAACCAGAAAGCTCGGAATGGAATGCTGATGTTCAAAGTTACAGATTACAAAGCCAGGGAAGCTTAAAATACAATAACCATCAACCAAGAAGGTGCATGCTGATGGGCAGGGCTATGACTGTAAGAAGAAACAAAAGAAATCACAAACCGGTGTTGATATAAAGCCCTCCAATCAGTTTAAAAGAAACCCTTAACGGGCCAGTAAGAAACCTTATCCCACTCAGAGCTCCCCTGGGCAGAGAACCACCTATTAGAACACAGTTCTCTAACCCCTCAGAGCTGCTTCCTTTTCACAAAGGTCCATTTCCATGTCTGTCTGGGATTAACTTCTTTCCTCTTTCTTCCTACTAAATATCTTTTGCCTTAATTATGTGCTCCCTCTCCCCTTTCTTCTCATGCACCGTTCATGCTCTGGATCAAATTTCATCTCCAGAAAGCACAAGAACCGGCCACTGGGGAAACGGGTGCTTAAGTCCCTGGTTACAAAGGTTTGGGAAAATATACATGTAATAGACACCCTGTCATGTGGTCCACAAAGCCTAAGATATTTACTCTCTGGCCCTTTACAGAAAAAGTTGATAAACTTCTACACAACAATGTAAGCCCCCAAAGGCAGAATTATTGTCTGTTCTGTTTAATACTGTTTCTTAGAAAAATGAAATAGGTTAAATTAACTGAATTATTTTAAGCTCAGCTTTCATCCCACTTGATCTCTGAATCAAGTTGTACATTATTGTAAGAAATTATCATATAGCATATTTCATCTTCTTTATCTTAAAAATATTGCTATGAAATGATAAAATTGTCAAATATAATCAAAGATGCTTTTTAAAACTTTTTGGTAAACCCCCCTCCCCACTAGCTCACTGTTCTGTCTCTAATAAAGCTTTCATAACCTGTGCCTTAGCTGCCTGAGCCTCAGAGAGGGGTTAAATGGAGGATGTTCTATCAATTGATTGACAATATTTGGATGAGAAATAAATAAATGTAAATATCAAATTGCATGTATTTAATAAAAGTTGTTTTACTTTCAATTTTGCAAGATCTTTGTTAGCCTTTATAGTCAATTTTTTCTAGAATCTGTGCTTTACATATACTAAAAATAAAGAATTAAAAAATAAGTGTAATTATTTAAAGTGGTCACAATGTAAATATATAGTCATCAAAACCTGTGATTTAAAGGAACTAGTACACCCTGTTGACTCACTAAAACAGGAGCTGGGGTGTGGGAACCAAATTTATGACAGGGGTGTGTGCATGGGAAGAAATAACTACCAATAAAAATAAATATGCTTCCTCCTCTTTCTTCCTTTCTTAAAAATACACATTAAAGAACTTAATCATAAAATATCATAGTTTTCCAAAATTATTTTTCTAAAGTATTTAATATAATAAGAAAAAACACCAAATTATTCACTAAAATTATTTAAATTGAAATTATTACTAAATTATTTAATTAAAATAGTTATTAGCAATTCCAGGGTTGTATCCATCCAGCTGTAAGATTTAAAATATCATAGATATTATATATCTAAATAAAATCCAGTTTTATATATATATATATACAAATTGCTTAATATTACCAATTTCCTTTAGCCTCCAAGTAAAAGTTGAAAACACCCCACTAATTTGGTATTATTTTTGGAAACAGGAAATGATGCAGGAAAAGAAACAAGACGTAAACTCTTTATTACTGGCAATAATCCTTGCATGCGAGAAACTTTTGCTCTCCTGCAGAGAGGAAGGATTTGACTACAGCTTTCAACACAATCCTCCGAAAGCTCTGAAGCGGTGTTTCTCTCAGCAATGGGCAATGGAATAAATGCCAAATCCTGAATTTGGACAGAGTTTCATTTTTTTTTGGAAGGACATAAAGCAAAGAGATTTAAACAGTGTTTCCCTGTATTATAAAAGTCATCATGTGGGGGTAGATATCTACACTGTGCTGGTGCCCAGGTGCTATGTGTGTCTTCATGAATTTACTTTATTTTTGCTTGTAACATGTAGACCCCTTTATTATAAAGACAAAGAGCAATGGCCCCTTTCCAAGTTCTAAGATTGGTACTTCTCACAACAATCTAATGAAATCTAGCACCATTGCTATCCTCACTTAAACACATGAGGAAACTAGGACACAAGTAGAAAACTGAGATAGGTAATGAATTAATTTATCCAAATACGGTCATTTCATAAGTGGTAGAGTCAGGTCCCACCCAATCAAGCTAAACTCAGAACACAAGACTTAAGAACTAGAATAGATATACCACGAACCTTTTAGGAGTACTCAACTATCTGTTCCTCCCTACATCCCCGCTACAGATGCCATACTTCTTCCATTTTTAACTCTACCAGAGTCCAGTGTTAGAGAATTGATTGATGTCCTGTTGCTTTTTGCAGCCTCCAACACCACTTTTGCTTGAACTGCTTCTATAATTTTTTGTTATACTTACGGTTTTCTTTTTTCCATCCCTTCTTTCCTTTTTCCTCCCTGGGATTACATTCACCTATTTTCAATCAGTCCTACTACTTTTCCTGTTTTAGATGATACCACTCAAAGTAAATATATTTTTTATCTAACTTTCATTGTTCCTCCTGAAGACAGAGATTTTACCTCAATAAATTGTATCATAACTGATGAATTATGGAAACTATGACAAGTTACTGTTTACTGGAACTTTTCTGTCTTGTTACATTTTAATTATCCATGGCAATGAGGAACACTTAAATGTGCAGCATGCGATAAAACTTTGTCACTTTGGGTTGCGGTGTAACTTTCCACATTGACAAAGCTACTGCTCCAGTTATTCAGGCTCCATGTTTGCTTATGATAAAGAAAGTATATATTGATTCTTACTGTCTTTGAAAAGTGAGCAATGAGCGTAAGCATGCAGAATTTTTCTGTAAGTACAAAACTATTTCTTTCAAATTTAATTTTATAGACCAACCTTTTTTCCTATTATAAACATCATGTATTAATAATTCTGTTTCCAGTGAAAGTGGGCAGAACTGAGATATATGCACAAAACAGTGAAACAGATTTCCTAATCCTCTGCAGATCATTTAATTTATAGTTTTAAAGAAATTTCTTAAAGTTCAGTTTGCAAAAATTATTTCAGAATAGGAGGTGAATACAATAAAAAAAAAATCAGTCTATTCAAGGAAAATTTCCTAGTATTGTTATTATGATGTTACCATTATGAGAAAAAAAGTCACACTATGGAGGTTCATTTTTACTTAAAACGTACTACAGATAAGAAATTAATTTGTTTAGTGAGATCCGCCTACAAATAATTTAAATTCTTGATGTAAGTTAAAATTTGTTCCCTTTTAGAATGAGCAATCTCTTAATTACTTCTGTTTATCTAATGTCATAAGAAAATAAAAGCGCCTATGAAAAACGCTATCCCACTTCCCATATAACTATGAACAAAAGGTGGCTGGTTAAAGACAATCATAATGCTAAAGCAGACTATTCAAACTTCATCTTTCATGAGTTACATGCATCCCAAGTGAGATTTTTATGTTTGTGCTTGAGGATCATGGATGAGAGAATGAGGAGGAGAATAGAAAGACATTTGATATTACTACCCTTAACTTTAAAAATCTATTATAGCCATAAAGCATAAAATGGATATGCATGCACACAGAATTTTAGGGTGATTGATTCTAAAAACCTTATGGAAGAGTAAGGAAGTGACTCTGATGACATGGTTCTTTCCTCTCAAATTCCTACCACTAGTATCATTATTCAATAACTGTTCTAGAATTAGTATATGTAAATACATAAAATGATTCTTCGTTTTCAGGAATCCAGAATTCTACCGATACCCAATGACTAAGAATACCTCAAATCTCATGCTTCTTTGACTTTTTTTTAAGAGTCTTTAGCATCAATGATGTATTTCCTCTTGTAAATAGCAATAGAGGCTAACATATCAAAACTGTGTTGAGTTTCAATCCTCTTGATTAGACAGCATAAAAGCAGCAAGAATTTGTGCTTTCATTGGCCAGAAACAGCAATGAATAATAATTAATACTATTGAATACTGACTGTGTCCTGTGCTGAACACTTTGCATAATATTTCATCTAAATTCCCACAAAATATCATGCTGTAACCAGTTTCTAATACTGGTTGCACCATATCATGAATGGTGTGACACTGAACAAGCTGCTATTACTCCATTTCCTCATCTGCTAAATATTGATGCACTAATAGTGTCTACTACATAGGAGCACTAAGAGGGTGCCTGAATTGGTAGTTGCAAAGTGCTTAGACCAATGCCTAGCATATAGGAATACATAGGGCATAAGCCTCTAAAAGACTGGCAATGCTTTTCCCATTTCATGTGAAGAAACAAGAGTGTGAGACAAAGAGAGAGCAACCTATAAGGTTTACAGTTTGTGAGGACCTTGATTTGGAAACAGTCCTGGAAATGAAGAGGAGATTTCTGTGACAGATGTTTCCAAGTCAGACATATTATTACAATTATAACTGCTATTATTAGAATTTAAATAATTTAGCAACTGTTTAAACTTAGGTAGTGAAACACTTCTGAGTGTCTCCATACTTATCCAAAAAAAGTAAAAGCAAAAGTTCCATCTGTTATTTTTGGTTGAACCCAAATGACAGCTTCTGGCCACTTACACAACTGCTTTTAGAAGCAAATATCTGAAAAGCTTACGTTTATTTAGGTCATTGTACCTCCTTCTTGAACATTAATCTGCTTTTTCTTCAGTTATTTTTACAGAGTGTAACATAATTAAATAACCTAACTATATATAGAAAGCTATTTATATAGATTGTGAAATATTCATAGTATTATATTCATTTATAACTATATTCTGACCCATGTCACTTGAGGAACATTTCTGTGATATTTCCCCACAGAAATCCATACTATCACATTTAAATCAAGCATTCTTATAAGCGAAAGCTTCTGTGAAGTTACAAAGTAACTAAGAAAGGGCTTCCCAGTAGCATATTGTAAATTTTGAGAAGGAATGAATATCTTTTTACAAAATCACTTAGTTCTTTTGTAAGCCTACACATGTTACTCTGTTGAGACTTGGTGTTTCAGAAAAGATGGCATGTTGATGTTTGCCGGCTTTTGTTTGCTCCTCCTTATTTACATGGTGTTGTAGCATATCCAACCAAAGGAATCTTAATTAACCTAAAGCATCTAATAATAAAGCTATTGCTGTGTAGAAGAAACCAGGCATTATGGCAGCAACAAAATGCTTTAAGCATCAACAATATCAGGTTTCTAGAGAAAGCCAAAGCATCACAAGGGCTTCTTCTGCCCTTTGCCTTCAGCCAGCAACCCCCACTGATCTCGGTAGCTCCCAAACGCAGACATCCAAGATTTTGTCCCATGTAGGGGAGCAGTAACAGAGAAGCATTTGATCAGTCTCTGTGCCAAATCCATGAAAAGGAGGGAGAAGGGGATGATGACTCACTCACACTGAGTCTAACCAGTTGGGACCACAATTTATGCCAGTCTTGCTGGAAAACGTTTCTTAAGCACACTCAGGCATTCTGATTTACCCAACAGCTTTGTCTTCGATTGCTGAGCAATCCTATTACTAATGGAAAAGACAATCAGTAAACTTCAGTGACTTAAATGAAAGGTTAGCTCTCCTGATAAGTTTCAGTCACCTCAATAAGTTAAGTAACCAGTTTTTTGTGTTTTGGTTTTTTTATTTTAATTTTAATTTTTGCCTCAGAAGCTCAGTGACTTTGCTCCTTGGTGAGGGCTAAACAAGACCTAAGTGGAGAATGGAGAGTAAGAATGCAAGCACGGCAGAGCAGAACATCTCCTCGAATTCAATCTTTTATCAGAAAGCAAACATTCCTAAGGATCACTCTATGGTAAAAACTTCCATGAGTGATTCCCAAAATATGACTTTTGAGTATAAAATAATGAGTGGTAAAATACTAGAAGTAGTAGGAATGGTAAAATGGTATGCCTTTTTAATTATTACTTTTTTTGAAAGAGATAAATACATGTTGATTGTAAAATAAATCTGGAAATTAGAGAAAAACATTAAGAGAAAATAGTCATTTGATTATATAGAGATTATGTATTGTCCTACTGCAAATAAAATTTATACTTCAGTATAAAAATAACTTTGAAGCTACAGAAAATAGATTGAAAAAGATAGTCATGACCTTTCAGATCAAGAGCTAACTATAGTTAATCACTCTTAAGTGTTTAGCCAAATAATGTGATCAATTTTGTTACATTAAGAACTTAGTAGTTAATTTTAATAAAATAAACTTAAAATTTTGGATTTTAATAAGTCTATTCTAATGCCAAGGTGAAATATAGATTATGTAATAATTTCTCATTTTAAATACATATGTTGTGTTAAAATATTCAAGGATCTCATATAAACCATTCTCTTTATACAGTCAAATTTAAGAAGCACTGAAGAACCACAAATAGGAAAAAAATAACTTTCATCCTATAGAGTCCTCTACACCTAACTGACACTCTGTACTAACCTTTACAAGAGCCCATCTATGGGCAGTCTAATTTCTTGTGCCAGCAGTTGTTTGAAATCTCTTACAATGGAAAGATGAAATTTCTTTCCACATTTGAGCTCTCAATAAACAATTTCAACTTAGAAGCTCTGGTCAATAGCACTCCCAACTCCAATCCAATGTCTTCTATCCCTTTTGTCTCTGTGTTTCTAAATACTGAGAGATCACAAAGATAAATTCTCTTTCTCTCAGAATGTGTGAAAGGAGAGAAATTCAGTTGCGAATAACTATTTAGGTATGAGTGGGAAATAGAGAAAAAAAAACTATGAACACTTCCCTAGTAGTTTGCTTTTCACCTGTCATATGACAAAATCTGGGATTTTATTGAATTCTATTGACAAGGTCTTATTTGAACTATAAAGTGGAGGCATA
The DNA here is from genome assembly GCA_004363575.1 of Solenodon paradoxus. NCBI lineage: Eukaryota > Metazoa > Chordata > Mammalia > Eulipotyphla > Solenodontidae > Solenodon > Solenodon paradoxus. The sequence goes on along the minus strand of RJWH01000154.1, from coordinate 1,158,158 downwards.
TTGTTTTTTATTATGACAGTTATTATGAAATATACTTTGACACCATTACAAAACTGGAAAATAATTAAATGTAGATACATGTGTGTTGGGCAAATAGGTCATTATACGTGTAAGTAAATAGTTACCAGTACAGGGTCAGAGAAGGATGCATTGGAACTTAAAAAAACTGACCAAAGCACAGAAGGAGCAAAGATGTGCAGGGCATTTTTTAAGTTTATCATCAGAAACCTGTCTGCAAGCAGAAAAATCTTTTCATTGGAAAGGATTATAGTGAATTACAAATATTTCTGCAAACAAGGAGAATGATAATAACTTTGAAGACCAGCAATGAAATAAAAATGAAATGATATCACAAGAAAGGAAAATAGCATTTTTAAAAATTAAAAACTATCTATATACAGAAAAAAGAACAAAGGCAATGAAATTGTATTTCTTCCCATTATCACCTTATGTAGAATACAGACTCTATAATGGTAAAAATTGAATTAATTTAAGCTAGTTGGATTAAATTCATGTTTAAATATTATCTAAATATGCATTAAATATTGTAACAGACATAATTCATAATTTAATTATAAATTATATTACATATTATATACATACAAATTAATATAAATACATATTGCTATATAAATATATTATAAATTACAATATGATTTATAATTATATCAATATTCTTTGATGAGCATACAGTGATCCCTTTATAAATAAAAAATTTGGGGTAGAAAATATTGATAAAAATACAAATATATGAGGAGAAATTGTGATAGTATTTTACATATGCCATAAAATTAATAGAAATTATAAGGCTAATTGGATTATCAGCTTTGTTCTGAATCACACTAAATTATCTTATTTAACTATCTACAGTTATAAATTTAATAAGACTCACCTGAGGGTGTTGTAGAAATGTAACTTCTGGTTCAGTAGGTACATTCTTTCTAAGGCACTCCCACAAGTTGTGCTGCCTGTTAATGATGCCTGTCCTGTTCTTGGATAAAGTATTGCTCAGCAGGTGTCTAACCAGCATTGTCCATTAGTACTTGCTTTTGTGACAGAAGTGTTCTATATCTGTTAATGACAATTGAGCACTTGAGATGTGAACATTATGATTGGGAGACTGATATTTATTTTATAAAATTTTAATCAAGATTACATAACCACACAAGATCTATTGGACAGTGCTGAATTCTACATGATATAATCAGACAGTCACCACTTCTATATGGTCTGTATAAAGGTACATCATCTGTGAATGTGCCATACAATCTTTATTAAATGTATGACACTATGAAATCACATATGCATTGGCTATGGGACAAAGCACTTCAATGAATTCTTTGGGTGAGAGATACTATTCTGGAATCTACTTACTGGGAAAGTTTATTCCAGAGTGTTCTGAATTTCACCTGCTGAAGGCTGGAGAAACAGAAAATGAGTAATCAAGAAATGCTGCAGATTACTAAAGATCTTTTAAGACAAAACAAATTGTTCCTATTTTTTCTTTCTCTTTCAGCTGCATGAAATATCCACAAAGACATATACACAATAGAAACAAGAGACATATTCAATCAGAACCATAGTTTGCCAAAATGATTCTAATTTCAGATAAGCTTTTACACTATAATTGTTTCTAACAGGATAATAGCATCATCTAAGTTATTTCTGATCCATGGGCAAGGGAGCTACTAATCATGAACTTTAAGTCCAGATAGCTGAGTCATAAACTAAATCCTGACTTTATCCTGACATCACTAACTACCTATGTTCTTGAACTTGAGCAAGTTGTTTCTCATAATATTCAGCTCACATACATAGACATGTAAACAAAATGACAAATGAAGATATGAATATTCCTTGATTAAACAAGTAAATCATAATGATACCAGTAAGTGATGAAAATAAGAATAGTCTACCCTTGTAAATTACTTTGGTTTACAAAGTACGTACACAAAATATTTTTATTTATATTGGGTTAAAAGAGCAAACAAAATGATTTTTAAAACCTGACATCTATGCTTTTGCTTTTGTGGAAGTATTTATTAGTATATTTCCAAAGCATATAATATTACAATTGCAAGTTCATTTGGAGTTGTGTTTTGATGTTTCATAACTGCCTTCCTTGTTCACCTCCTCATCCTCCTCAGCATCATTATCAATATCATCATCATCATCTTTGCTGTCATTACTTTCATATTAATGACAATGTCAAGACTAGAGTAGAAATGTCAGTATTCTTCATGTCTGCATAAATGTCAGTGATATTTTATGCAAGAATATCTAAGAATTGCTTTTCATCTTTTAAAGCTCTTAGAAGAGCCCTTTCCTGATTAGGTTAAATAAAATTAGCTTTCAAAATCCATAAAACAGCAAGAAACTCAAAGGAGTATTAAACTAAAATTATGCATATACTGATGTATATTGTGCATACCTTAAACCTGTATGTTAAAAGGCAATGTTTCTTCAGTAACATTTTTAAAGAAATTTAAATTAAAAATAACATTGCATAAATCAATTTTTATGTCCTCAGATAACTCTTAAAATTTCTGTCTTTGAAAAAGTATAACCATAATTCAGATCTCTTGAAAAATATATTCAGCAAAGTTATATGATATTGGTATAAATTTCAAATTATAAGCAGCACTTAATACAGTTTGATTTGGTGTTCAAAGAATATGAACAAAAGGGTATCTCAAAGTTTTATACTTAGTAAGAAAAAAAAGTCAAATGTGTGTACATTATTTATGTTAGAAATATTCCGGAATTTTAGGCTGACCATTTGTAAATGTTGATTGACGTGTTCAATATATAATTTTTTAAGGTTCTATTACCTTGTAACATATAGGCAAGAGTCAAGGGGTAAGGAGGCTGTAATTCAATTACAAATGCAGGAATATAAAATACCATTTGATTTTAAAAATATAGCAACCATGAAAATATCCAGTATTAATACTTTATAGTAAACTTATCCTTTGTATCAACAGTCTCAATATTCAAAAGAAGGCAATGAGCTGGAATAAGAAAATTTGGGGTTGTTTATTATACATTACATTTTGTTAAGTATCTCAGTCAATAAAAAATGAAATGAGTTAGAGATAGGCTCTGCCCTGAAGAACTGTACAAGTTAGAAAATAGATACATATGCAGTGAACAAAATAACATGGAGAATGTCAAAATAGAAGTTTGGGTGGAGGAAGTACCATCATTAGCTAGTGGATGCTACTAATGGATCATTTTTTCAATTTGTCACTAGGAGTTAAAATACCTAATTAGTTTATTATTAAATTTTTGAAAGCTTAAGATACAAGAAACAATTTTTAGATGGGCAAAAATATCTTCAGTTTCAGACTGTTACTATACATTATTACACCATTAGATCACTTTTCTGTCAATAAAATTTATATTTTGGATGTATGTTTAAGGACATATGAAGACCTTAAAAATATTTATAACCAAAAATTCCTTAAAACATAAATTATGTAATGCCACACTGGCTCTATATTTTTTATTAAAATAAAACATAAGACACATACACACAAATAGGAAACCAAATATCTGTACTAATATACATTAAAATAGTAACAGTGTTTATCATTAGATTGTGGAAATAATTGACTTTATTTCTCTTTTGTTCTTGAAGTGTCAGGTATTAAGATAGAACTTATTTCTAACTGGAAATTATTATCTGCTGCTTTTTGGTTTGATTTTAAAATCTGTCTTTTTATTTTAAATATCTTTGAGGAATAGTTCCTGAACAATGAATCTATTTGTTTTTCCTTTCTGTTCAACAAAAGTGATTTAAGTTCATAAGAATGAAGATATGATGATAATTTGGGTTTTATCTTTTTAACACTATCCAGTTTTTTGTCTTGTCAGACAATATTTAAAATAATATGCACCATATCAATAAAATGATTCAAAGCTTTGTACATTTTAAGAGATATTTTTACAGTATGTTTGGACAATTCTGGAAATCTTTCAGAAACTGCAAAACTGTCAGAAAATGGGTATAATATGAAAGGACACTAAAAATGAAAAATATCTGAATAGGTAATGGTAGTGATAGAGAAGGTTTAGGGAGTATGTTAAAAGAAAATACCAAAGAGAGAGAGAGAAATTAAATATTTAAAAAGTGAAGAAACACTGAGAACTATCCAGTCCCAATAAAGAAAGACATCATAAGAGTAATGGGTATCCCAGAAAGAAAAGAGAAAGACAAGTGAACAGAGAACTAATTCAAAGAAATTGTAACTGAAATTTTCTCAAACCTGTGGAAGACTGTATATAAATGGGAGCCAATGGAACACCTGATTACCTAAAAGCAAAGAAACCCACACCCGGAAACATACAGTACAACTATGACAAATCCAAGAAAAAGAACAATTACTAAAGGTGGCCAGGAGGAAAAAGCTAGTAACTTATGGAGGTATTACTATCAGACAATCATCACACTTCTTAGTGGACTTTCTATAGGTCAGAAAAGAGTGAAATATTATATTCAAAATACTCAATATAACTCCAGTGTTCAGTCAGGAATACAATATTTGCAAAACTCTCTTTTAAATATAAAAACAGAAGTTGAAAGACTTTGCTACCATAAGACCTCCCTTTGAATAGTCTAAAAATGCTTCTCTATATAAATGAAAAAGATAATTCACTGAATAATAAATAAAAATTCAAACACAAAAATTAAAATATGGAAGAAATAAGGCCTCAAATATCAATAATCACCCTTACTGTAAATGGACTGAATTGACCAATCAGAAGATAGAGTGGCTGACTGACAGATTAAAAAACAAAACCCAACTATGTGCTCTTTACAAGAGACTCATTTAAAGTATAGAGACAAACATTGACTTAAAGTGAAGGAATGGAAAGTGATACTCCATGCCAGAAGATAACTGAAAAACGTAGACACCACTATACTCAGATAAAATGGACTTAATCAAAAGATAACAAAAACCAAAGATGGACATTATGTAATGAAAAAGAGACCAGTACAACACAGAAGGCATAGTGTTTATTCGTATACATGTAGACAATATAGGAGCACTCAAATATATCAAACAAATATTAACAGATCTGAAAGGAGACATTAACACCAACATAATAGTTAACACCCTACTTACAGCAATGAGTAAAACAATTATTGCATCATGAGTTAATCAAAAGCAAAATAAAAAAGATGTCTGGAGTCAAATAAAAATAAAGACACAACTTATCAGAATCTTATGGGATGAAGCAAAAGCAGTGCTAAAAGGAAGATTTATGCCAATACATGCTTATCTCAGGAAGTAAGAAGAAAGACAAATAAAAATCTCAGCCTACACTTACAGGAACGAGACAAAAGAAGGGAGAAATAAGCACATGGAAGGAAATTATAAAAAAAGAGCATATAAACATAATTGAAAGAAATTTTAATGAACAATGAATAAAACCAAGATGTGTTTCTTTGAAAAGGTACAAAATAAACAAATTTTTTAGCTGGACTCAAAAAGAAAAGAATTAAATGAAAATAGACAAAATCAGAAACAAAAAATAAATTACAAGATACTATAGAAATAAAAAGGATCGCAAGCGTGTGTTATGAACATCTATACAGCAACATATTGAATGATCAGGAAGAAATGAAAAATGTTTAGAAGCATACAACACTCTAAGACTAAATCAGGAATAAATAAAACTCTGAATAGGTCAATCATGAATAATACATTGAAACAGTAATTGAAACCCAGCTTAAAAAGCAAAAGTTCAGGACCAGATGATTTCACTAGAGGTTTCTACCAAACTTTCAAAGAACTAATACCAATCCTTATTAATCTATCCAAAAAAATACTGAAAAAGAAGACAAACTTCCAAAGAATTTCTGTAAAGCAAACATTACACTGATATTAAAAACAGCAAAGGAGACCACCAACAAACAAAATGACATACCAATTTATCTAATGAATATTGATGCAAAAATTCTCAACAATTTTCTAGCAAATCAAAATCAACAACTCAATTGAAAATTAATACACCACAATGTGGTGAGATTCATTCCAGGGATGCAAGGATAGATCTAAATATGCAAATCAAAAAATTGATAAACCACATCAACAACAACAACAACAAATTATATGATCATCTCAATAGATATAGAAAAGAACATTTCTAAGATTCAATACTCTTTCATCCTTAAAAACCTCCAAATATGGATATAGACAGAACATACCTCAACATCATAAAGGCTATCTATGAAAAACCCATAATTAACATCATACTCAATGGGGAAATATGGTTTTTCTCTAAGATCAAAAACAAGGCAAGGAGATCCACTCCCACCACTATTATTTAACATAATGTTGGAAGTTCAAGACAGAGCAATTAGATAGGAAAAAAGATATAAAAAATATCCAAATTAGAAAGGAGAAAGTGAAACTATCACTATTTACAGATGACATGGTAATATATAGTGAGAACCCTTAAGATGCCAACAAAAGTTGCTACAAATACTAAATGAATACAGTAAAGTGGAAACTTACAAGATTAAAACGCAGAAATCTGCCACATTTCTATATGGAAATAATGAACAAGAAGAAAGAGAATTTAGGAAAAATCAATATGATTATCAGAAATAAATAGATGGACTAAATTTAATCAAAGAAATGAAGATAAACTATACTCAGAAATCTATACGACTTTGTTAAAAGAAATGGAAGTGTGCCCTGGTGGCCTATCAGAAAGGTCTTGTCTCCAGCTGGTATAGTCCCTTACATCCCAAGGAACCAGATTCATGGAGAACAACCAAGATGAACAACTAACTGAATAAAATAAATAAAATGCTTTTTTTCCCTCTCTCTTATCCTATTTTATTCCTGCCTGCACCTTTCCTTTAAAAAACAAGATAAGAAATAGAAGAAAATACAAATTGGAAAGCTATTCCAATGCTCATGGCATTAGAAGAATTAACATTGTTAAAAATGACCATATTACCTAAAGCAATATACATATTTAATGCAATACCCATTAAAATCTCAAAGACATCCTACACAGAAATAAACAAAATATTATGAAATTTGCTTGGTAATATAAAAAACCCCAAATAGTAAAACAATTATAAATTAAAAAAATATATAGATGCCATGTTTCCTGGCTTCAAATTACCCCTCAAAGAATTATTTACCAATCAGCATAGTTTTGGAGTAAAATCAGACCTACTGAGAACCCAGATATAAACCCACACATATATGGAAAACAAATTTACAACAAAGGAACAAAAGCTTCAATAGGACAAGGACAGTATTTTCAATAAATGGGAAGACTGGACAGTCACATGCAAAAGGATGCAACTTAACCACTTTCTAGCACCATACAGAAAATTTAATTCAAAATGGAAATAAGACCTGAAGTCATAAAATACATAGAAGAAAACATAGGCAATACACTCCTTACATAGGCCTAAGAGATGTCTTTCAAATCTAAATTCAAAGATCAAAGGGAATAACAGCCAAAATTAACAAAATGAAACTACACAAAACTAATTGTTTCCTGCACAGAAAAAACAACTATCATAAAAAATAAGACATTTCACTAAATGGGAGATATTTGTGCATCATAATAGCTGACAAGGGGTTAATATCCAAAATATATAAAGAATTCATAAAACACAACAACAGAATAAAATGCAATTTAAAAAGTGGGCAATAGACCTAAATAGACACTTCTCCAAAGAAGAAATGCCAAAAGGCACATGAAAAGATATTCCACATATCTTATTATAAGAAAATGTAAATCAAATCAACAATGATATATGATTTCATAACTGTGAGAACACTTATTATCCAAAAGACTGGAAAAATAAGTTGTGGGTGACAAGGTTGCAAAGAAAGGAAGCCTTTAAAAACTCTTGGTGGGAAAATATATTGGTGCCAACATTATGGGAAGTAGTATGGAGATTCCTCAAAAATTGAGAATGAAAATTCCATATGATCTCTATAGTACATTTATGAATATTTATTCCCCCCAAACCTTCTAATTGAAAGAGATATATACACCCCCATGATTAGTACAGTAGTCAAGAGCTGGAAATCTCCTAAGTGCCCATTCACAGATGAGTGAATAAAGAAAATGCAGTATACACGTAGAATGGATTACTACTCTATTAAGAAAAATGAAATCTTGCCATTTGCATCAACATGGATGTGACTGAAGAGCATTATGCTTGTGAGATGAGTTACATGGAAAAAGACAAACATTCTGTGATTTTACTCATGGGGTGGATAGAGAAATCAAACAAATGAAACAGTTTTTTTTAAGTCTTTTAGTCTATAGAATCAAATTAGTAGGAGGAAAAGGAGGAGAAGAGGCAGACAAGCCAGGCAAAAAAGGGTCAACTATATGGTGCAGGCTAGAATTGAATTGCTCATGGTACACTTATATACAAATATAGATTTACACTGATACACACTTTCAACCTATAAAATGTGATGCATTGTTCCCTCAATAAAATTTAAATTTAAAAGAGAAAATGCTAAGAACAGCATGTATTTCATTTAAAATGTCTTAGATCTTTGAGACTGCATTTATTTTATTTTAAAGAAACAAAATGTATATATTCATTTACATGAAATATTCATATTAATAATAATTGCAAAAAAGTCTCATTGCAGAATACCAAGATTGAAAATGATCTTTAAGTGAAACGTTGAGGTATGAAGATGTGTCAAACAATACATTTTATAAGATGCAGAATTAGGTTGGGCTTGATCTATGATGTATATAATAAGATTTTCCTTACCTATACAAAGTGAAAATACATTGTTTTATACTCAAGTATGTGCATGCAATTTCTTTTTCTTCAAAGAAATCTTTCTGTAAAATCAATCTCTCTGTAAAGGTTTTACTTGAGTAAATATTTAATCAAAAATAGTAATATTAACAACTGAATTTTTATTTTATTACAAGCTAAGTTTCTGTTAAAGTGTGTACCCCATTCCTTAATTCTTATTGACACAAAGAATTGACTTCAGTGTTAGCACAGCATCAAAGTTAATAGAACAAGGACCTTATTTCTACAACTAAATTTCTTTAGCACAGGAAAATTGTCATGGATAAAGTACTTTGCCTTTTAAATGCTTAAAAAAGAATTAGTTGTAACCCCTGCAAAAGTATTTCTCAGAGGAACTTTATTCTATAATAGATGAGAGAGGGTTTAATGTTTGATTATTTTTTCAAGGAAAACAAAATACTATTGAGATAATGTATTAGGCAATTTAACAACTGATAATTGGAAAATTAGCCTAATTTAATGGTATGGATCACTAACTACTCCTTCTGGAAAATAATTTAACCTGCAGCATTTCATGAAATACTGAGAGTTAGTTTAGGTATCACAGTTTCGTGATATAATGATAAGCTGTAGTAGTCAATTCCATTTAATTGAGTAAGTACTCATGAACACCTACTTGGCTTTTTTGGGCAGCAAGCCTACGCATGGGCAGTGCCAGCTCTGGAGGCAGAATCCCCGTGCAAAATCTAACTCTAGCACTTCATAATGTGAGACACTGGATAGCTTGCCCAGCACTTCTCAATCTGAGTTTCCTTAAAATAAAACAGATTATAATTACCACAGAGGATTAAATAAACTAGAAGCACAAGAGTCTAAATATATTTCACCTTCCCAAACACAGACAGCATATCTTCAATATCCACCATTTGAAAAGATGATTTATAGATAAGATTAAGGAGTATCTGAAGTCAGTTCCAAATTATTCTTTTTACATTTAATCAAGAAAGCCCAAGTGCTTATCAATTGTAGTATATCTGAGATAATACCTATGTATATTTCTGATAAATAGAATTAAAAAAAAAATATGTCATTCTAACTGTAACCAGAAAATGGGCCACCATTAAACTGAAAAGGTACAGACCTAAAAGGTATTTTATTTTTCTGCCTTCATTACCTTCAAAGATTTGCAGTTAAATCTTTACTCTCTGTCCTTTAAAGAGTTCCTTAGTGAATTATATGATTTTCTGCCAATTTTAGGTTTTAACTGCCAATCTACTCTAATCCAATTTGAAATGTCAACTTCATATTCAATTTATTGCTCAGATGCTTCCCCTGCCTCTCCTGTGCTTCTGATATGGCTCAAAGGAAGTGGAGAGGTCATGGTCAGCTTTTCCATATCTTCCTACCTTCCCTCTTCTGGGTCCATTTACTCCAAAATTTTAGAGACCAGGATTAGTGTTTAGAGAAAAGGGGCTAAAGATTTTTTTTTACTTAACCGATTTTACAAAAGTGAACTCTTGACTTTTGTGACATCTGCACTAACCTCAATTGTTGTGTCTTTGAGTGTAAGACCAATGGTCAAAGGTCCTCACATGGGGATTACATGTAGGATTGGGGGCAGTCAGTCAGGCATGGCACAACTTTCTAACTTCTGCAATTCCAACTTGACCTTCATCCTCAATTCACAGTTTATGTTCCAATGTTTGATTACACTTCTACCTCAGTATCTCATTCTAATTCCAGTCTCTTCCCGTTAGTTCTACCCAGAGGACACACCATCAAGTCTGCTTACGTCAATAAGTTCATCCTGGAAATGAGCTGCCAATCTCACCTCATTTCACTACTCCTAAGAGAAGATCTTGATCCTTTTGGAGTTAGCTCCCATTTGACTTGAGTAGGGGACAGAGAAAGGAAATAAAAAAAAACCTTCTCAAGTGGAAGACTCAGGATTCCACGAATGCACTAAATTTTCTAGGGGATTGGAGATAGGATTCAAGACATGATGAGAATATCATGATTTGGCTACTTTTTAGTAAGCCCTGAACAAGAATCTGGATTCCACTGCTATAGCTTTATTTCAAATAGGTCTGTAGTAGGTAAAATGATAGCCTCCCAAAGATGTCTATGTCGTTATCTCTGAGACTTACAAATATGTTAGGATATATTGCAATGGATAATTAAAGCACCAGATAAATTTAAAGTTACTAATCAGCTGGACTTAAGATAAAAGGTATTATCCTAAATATCATCCAGATGGGCCCAATATAATCACAAGGGTCACTAAATGTGGGCCAAGGGAGGCAAGAGAGTTAGTGTCATGATGTGATGTGAAAGAGCAGATTGTCATCACTGGCTTTGAAGATGGAAAGGAGCCACAAGTCTAGGTGTGTGGGCAGACTCTAAAAGGTTAAAGAAAAAAACAGAAAGAAGCACATCATCCTTAGAGCCTTCAGAAGGAATACAACCTGCAGACACCTTGATTTTAGCTCAAAGAGATCCATTTTGGCTTTCTTACCTCTAGAGCTATAAAATAACACATTTTTGTTGTCTTAAGATACCAGTTTTGTAGCAATTTGATTCAACAGCACTAGGAAACTAATATTGAGTCCTATAAATCAATTTTATTAAAAAGGAAAGAAATCATGACGCCCTCCTTCCTTTTGCATGACCTAGGGAGACCCACATTATGATTTGATAACATAAATGTTTTGCTTTATTTTGAAAATATAGCCTGATAGAATACTATGATAATCCAGCTTGACCTTTCAGACTCAACACATTTTGCTTCAAGAAACTGTAGAGCAAAGATTCCATTTACAGTTTTTTTTTTTATTGAGAGATAATAATATTTGTGTGAGAATATATTAAGTCATGGTAAGAGAACTTTTTATCTCTTTTGACATAACATGTAAGCTTGAACATACTAAGGAAAATTTTGTATGTCAGGCCAAGAAATTTGAGATGAATTCAGTAATCAACAGGTAGTCGGTGAATATTTTGAACAGAAAAAGAGACATTCTGAGATTGTCGCAGATGTGTTTTCATTCTGCAGGTTGAGGAAAGGATGATAGAGGCCATGCCTGGCCTAGAATGTGTCATCAAAGTGTAAGGAATACATAGAGGAAAGAAACTCCCAATGTGTGACCACACTCACCTGAAATTGAGCCTCTGTAGCACCAAGAAGGGAGGGGATTAGGATGGAAAACATTGACCACCTGGCCGTTTTGAAAGATACTGGAGCCACTGACTGGAAAATGGAGCAAGTAGAATTCCCATGGTCTTGGCCACATGCACCCAGAGTGGAACTTGGTATTTCTAAAATCATGACAGCTGTAGAGGTCGAGAGGAAGTGCTATAGATATTTACTATTCTTACCAAGAGTTAGTAGATTTTTTTTATAATCCATGTTTTCCATTTGCTATAAGCTACTGGGACAATTCCCAGAGATTTTAAAGTTATTACTATTTATTTACATATATATTATATATTTACATACATGATCTATTCGCATGAATATATTTACATATATATTCTTTTATCCATATATATAATCACATGTGCATGAGTAGCTGGGCTCCACATGGTGCCCTTCAGTAGGCAAGTCTGTCGACTTAGATTTTAAGAGCTACCTTGTCTTAAAACCACCTATTTGTCTCCCACTACATTTGCCAATTCTGTAAGAAAACACAGGGTATTTTTCATAATTTTATTTTCTTCAACTTCAGAAACATCTGATCTCAGAAGCAGTATATCAGAATGCTTTTAACAAATGTCTCTTGTGAGGGGAGGTATGCAATTGTTATTGTTACAATGTCTTTAAGACCAGTGGATGGAGAAGCCTTCTTGTCAGCCCTTGAATAAATCAGTCATGCAGTCGTTCCTCAATATTCTCCATGTTAAATTGATCCTGACTTTTATAATATTTCTGTAGGGAATCTGAAGACTGCTGAAGCAAGTTTTATGCTCAAGAATATACTTCTCTGTAATACATTGGTGATTAAATAACCACAATTGATAAAGCTACTGAGCCACCACTCTAAGTGCTTTTTAACCCAAAGAAGTAAGTGGACACAGAATTCTGCTACAGGAAACAAAACTGAAACAATTTTTCTACTCCATTAGTTATAGCAAGAAATAATTTGTAGTAGAAGGAACATGGTGTTCATTTCAATTCTGTCTTTAAAACTTTACACACTGGTAATTTACAGGCAGAAAATGTACCTATAATGTGAACGACAAAGAAATGAAGAGTTTAGCTTTCCAGGCCATACTACACAAAACAGTCCCTAAAAAAGGGATAAAAATAAATATTCGGGGCCAATCATGCCCAACACAGGCTTTACTTTCAATAATTATTTATCATTCTTCTTTTTTTCTAATTTCTTACATTATTTCTATCACTTAAATTGTTGACTGCAAATCAGACAGAATGTATTAATCAGTCCAAGTTATACTAATTACATGAAATTAGTTAATATAGTCATCAAAGTGCTGAAACTCTCTATAAATAGTCATCAAAGTGCTGAAACTCTCTATAACCTCTATCATAATATTTCACTACCAAAATAATAATATTCTCATTTTGACCATCTTAAATATGGCACTCATTTTAAGCTATAGAACTATCTGTTCAAAATGTATTTCTTTATGTTACCTAAGGTTTTTCATTAGAGGGGAAGGATTTTACTTCAAATGAATTATAATATAAACAGAAATCATATTTTCTATATAGACAGATACATAATTATTACCTCATATGATTACTGCAAGGTATATTTTTCACCTGAGTTAGCTTCTTGATAATCTTAGATATTACTACTTAAAAATCAACAGAGTGAAGGGGAGTCAGAGGAGGCCCATGGAGACAAAGATGGCTCCCTTAGCTGGCAAGGCTTTTTGAACAGCAATGAGCTGATTCTAAAATATAAAGAAAGTGTAGGCCATATAGTAGCTAAAACAATAATGACACAGAAGAATAAATTCAGTAATCACAAGTAATATTAAGCTTACCAATTATAGCAATTAGGATCCTGTGGCATTGAGGAATAGATGCAGATCAATGGAGCAGAAGCTACACAGATCCACACAAATATGCCCAATTGACTGGAGACAAAGATGTAATAAAATCAATTTAATGGAGGAATGACAGCCTTTTTAACAAATAATGCTGGAGTTACTGACCATACATAAACAAAACAAGGAACCACCACTTAAAGCTCATATCTTATATAAAATGAATTATACACTAAAATATAAAACATTAACTTATAAAACTTTTAGAAAACAATATATATACACAGAGACATACACACACACAGATACAGAAAGAGAGAGAGAGAGAGAGATTTCAAGAAACTGACTCACTCTACTATGGATGCTGGCAAGTTTGAAATCTGCAGGGAAAATTGGAAGTTTCCACAAGTTTCTGCTGCAATGTCAAATTTCAATACTGTTGGAGAGAGGAGTTTCTTCCCTTCCTGGATGCCTCAGTATTTACAACCTTCAGCTAATTGGTTGAGGTCCACTAACATAATGGAAGGTCATCTGCATTACTTAAAGTATGCTTATTTAAATGTAAATCAAATGTAAACATATCTTCACAGCCATACCTAGACTGGTATGTAGCCAAACAACTAGGAAATAAATATCTATATACCTCTGTAGAGATAATATATTGTATTATTGGTCAGTCTCTCTGGAGAACCCTTAGTAACATGGATCACTTACTTAAAGTTCCATCACGTTCTAATATCTGTACTACTCCTTTCTGTGATCGCTAAATATGTTTTTACTTCCCTTGATATAGTCACATTATGACAATTTGTATAATCACCTTTTTGCTCAGCCCTTCTGACTATAATTTCAATAAAGAAAGAAGCAAATTATAATGTTGCTAAGACATTCGGTATAGTAAGACATGTTGCTTAAAACATAGTAGAAATCCAATTGTCATTTTTTTTTAATTTGATATGGAACATAAACTCTGGGGTCAGAGTGGCTGCTTTCCAACACTGCTCCTATTCTCAACAGTGGTATATCCTTGGGGATGCTAATTTATATCATTAAATCTTAGTTTCCTCACTTACAAAATGTTGCAATATTATACTGATAGATTTTGAAAGTTAAATGAGAAGATAAATGCAAATCATTTAGCACCATGCTTGGCAGACAGTAAGCTCTCAGCATACATCATCTATTTGTTATCAGTATCTATTTTTATTTAACTTTTCCTCTACAATTTTAATTTTCTTAGCTGTAACTAATAATGATCAACTTGTCAAGGACTACCAACTACCTTATGTATATATCCCATCAACATTCTTTTTCTGATCTTTGCATATACCAAGGACCTGGGTTCGTGACCCAGGGCTGGTGGGTAACAACCAATATGAACAACTAAATAAAAATAATTGAAGTGCTTCTCTAAAAAAACAAAAAAGAAAAATATGTCACTCATCATTCAGCTGGGTCAGGGGCTGTTCATATTAATTAGGTAGAATTTCTCCTTTATTACAAGACCCTCAAAATGAGACACAGAATTTCAGCATCAAATCATGTATTTATTTATTTATTTATTTTGCTGCTAATAAGTCAGTTTACAACTCCCTGGTATAAGATATTATCTGTCACCCAATAACCTAGAAGATCTTGACACTTGTTTTTCTTTGGTTATAATTAGAAAAGTTACTGAACTTTCAATAGTGATACTAATGCTATCAAGATTTTAAACTGACAAGTATAGAAGACTCTTATTAGTCCAAACCAGGTTAAGACACTTCACACTGAGGTGTAAAGATTGGTGGAAGTATTAACTCAGATACAAGGTTGCTTCCATTTGGTTTAATACAAATCTACATAATGTAACAAAATGAACCAGATAACAGTGAGTGGAATTAGCACCCCCATACTTAAATAGTTGCTAGTTACCTGGATACTAATTCCTTACAATGTAACATTACTATTTTGGGGATCAGTGCTATCAATGTGAGGTAATCAGTTTTTTTGGTCAGAATTACATAGATCTTGGCGTTTCCTACTTTTTATACAATTAGGCTGAAAGGGCTATGTCAGCATTCAAAAATGTGCCTATTAAGATGTTACATTATTTCTTCCCTCTACATCTTTCCACGTTATGTGTTGAAAATATATCCTCTCCTTTAATTCACATTTTTAATGTTCAAAACTAAAAATGCAACTGATTGTTTATGGAACTAAAATCATGTGCATAGAATTGCCTGCAATTTTAATTCCAGTGCCAGAACCATCCAACACAGTTTACAAACAACACCATGTGTACAGCAAGTCAGGCCATGACAAAACTTGGAGGTACAAGCAGGTGTGACTGTCATAAGATATGCCCACATCCAAATCCTTTGACATTATTTCTATCAAGAGGTGGGGTCTATGCCCTCTTCTCTTACATCTCAACGGGTCTTGACCTGCTTCCTCAGACAGCGTACAGCAGAGTGTGGATGGGTAATAAACGATTAAAACATCTTCTAACATGTTTATTGAAACACTTGTGTTTGGAACCATGCACCTTGTGACTGCTCTGCTAGAGGAAGCCAAGACACGCGAAGTCATATTTAAGTTACTACACTCTGAAATGCTGTCTTTACAGGACAATGGCAGACAAAATATACAAGGAGCAACACTTCAGAAAATTCTAGTCCCCAACTATTTGGTCACCTTGATTTTCAGCTCTTCCCAGTTGAGACCCAGATACCATAGAGCAGATTGCAGTGATTCCTTCAGGCACCATCCAAATTCTTGATCTAACTCAAAACGGTTCTTAAAATGGTTCTTTAAGCCTCTAAGTTTGGGGTCCTGTGTTAAACAGCAAGAATAGCCAGAACAAGTGGTCAGATATTGATGACTTTTTTCAGCTTCCCTATGTGGAATCTATAGGGTCTAGAGTTTAGTTAAAGGGAATTGATGCCTTGAATGTTCTTAAAGCAGATGTTCTTAAATGTCATCATGTATCACCTCATACCACAATTTCCCTGGCTCATACATATTTTTTCCAAGTTATAAATATAGTTCAAGTATTTTAGAAAGTATTGTATTACAAAGAAACTATAGCAGAAGTGTTAAAATGATAATTAAATCACCAGAATATATGACTAATGTCACAATTCAACTTGTACACCCTAATATAATTTGGGGTATCTGTTAGGTTTTGCTACTTGTGGCAAAACTGAAACTTATAGTTAGAATATATAAGATTTCATCCTGAAACTTGGCCATCTAAGCTCTGGGGTCAGATAAAATTTTAACTGTGCTTTATCAGAAACACACAGGCTTTTCCAGCATTCTAATTATCCAATTCAAAGGTGTGGTGTTTTTCCACATGGTTCAAAATGCCTGCTATTGTTGTAGCTTTTATTTCACATCCCAGTCAGAAAGAATTCGGAAAGGGAAGAAGTGGGCTAAGCTACCTATCTAGCACACATGAAGGAAGTGTCACTTTCTGTTTCCACATTCACACTGGTCAGAACTAATATGGCAACACTTAGCTGCAAAGGTATCTGGGAAAAGAAGTATACTGGGAAAGCAAAAGTGTCCAGTAACGTTCAGAGACTCTGTTGCTAAAGACAAAATAAAGAATGCATATGGGATGCTACTAGGATTCTCCTACCACAAGGGAAAAGCATTTCAACTGAATACTTCTTGCAGAGAAGAGGTAACACCAATACAAATAGTAGAAGCATTTACTGTGTGTCAAAGACGGCATTGCTAACTTAGCCGGTGATGTTAAAATTTCTGGCCTCATTTCATAGACCATAAATTGATTCACCAAAGTTTAATAGCACTCCTAAGTTTATGTTGTTAATAAACATCAGAAACATAATTTAAATATGGGAAGGCTTTCTGGCCCCAACAACCTTTCTTTGCTTATGCAGAAGAAGAGAACCCTAGAGATAATTGTGAGTGGTCTTTAATGAATGAGCCTGTGTCTTGCACAGGTTCAAATACCAATTATAATTATGATAAAGATAATGATGGAATTGCTAACTGCATTGAGCATTACACATAGGTGCTATTAATTCATTAAATAAACTCTAAAACATTCTTAATTAAAATATTTTACATAGCAATCATTGGTTTTTTTCTTTAGCTGTTTGTAAAGAAAAGGACCTTGGTTTACTTCAAATATTCAAAATGATTGTCAGGACTTCTCTTGGCCTGCACATTAGTAACTTGTCACGTACTATGTAACTTATCCTTTTCTATCCACTTACAGCTAAGTTTTATTTTTTCTTTCTATGTAACTTGTCTTGATAGGATGAAAGTTTCAGTATTTTTAGTTGTTTTAACTTATCTGAAAAATCTGGAGTACTCTTTATCCAGCTTGCTAAACTGGAAAATAATTCAAATGGCAAATGTTAATTTTATAAGAAACTCTATGACCTTTTAACTTTTTCTGATGTATTTGAGAAATAGCTATTTCCAATATTTTACACTTGGCTGTTCATGGATTTATTTTTCAGTAGAAAATAAACTGCTATGTAAGCCTGGGAAATTTTTGAAAACTGCTGTTACCCAACACTTTTGGAACTTAAAACGTTATTGTCCTATTCAGGCATTATGGTTCCTGAAATCCATAAAAACTGCAATTCTGAGAAAATCTGAAGACACCAGAATAACACTATTGTGAAATGACCACATAAATAGAATAAGAGCAATTAAGTACAGCACTCAAAAGTGGCCTGGGATTCCAGGAGAGGGTGGTTTGAGCAGCCTACAAATTTGGAAACAGTTTGCCTGGAGGAAGCCCAATAGTGCTAAATGCTTTTGAAATGTAAAATAGTCTCAAGATTTCATCTTTTTACATTTCCTACCTGCTTTCTCAGTTTTAAGTAAATTCAAGTTTAAGTAGCATTCTTTCCTGGTAAGAAACAACTCTACTTTTCCTGGTATTAACACAGGTCTCAAAAACAGTAAAGCTAAGGTTATTTGCTTTTGTCAGATTTTTCTACAGGAAATCTTAACACGTGGGTCTCTGGGTTTTACAAGAAAACGTGCAAAAATAAAAATTAAATTAAAAATTAAAATCAGAATACTATTAAATAGTTATTAGACATCAAATTTGTTTATAGAAGTAGCTAATCAAACATGTTTCTACACACCTAGCTGTTTAGGGCTTAAACTCTAAAACTTCCTCTGTGGGTGGTAAAGAGCTGTATATTGCTAAAATGCATGCCATAAGCTTTGAATTCAATTTCAGTGAGATAGAAAGTTATGAGTCTGAGATGTCATAAAAAAAATTATGGTGAAGTAACTGTTAGCAATATACCTGTATTTGCTATATTTCTATACTCCAAGTTTTGATTATTTTTCAAATCAAAGTAGTCATTAAGAAAGAAATCCCCAATCTTATAAATGCAAATGCATTTCAAATACCATATACTATTGTCATACACATGGATTACTTTTAGTCCATATAGGATAATTCTGGTCCTGTATTTAAGATTTTAGGCATTTCTGTGTCACATGTAGAAGCCTGACTTTAATTCTATAAATAGTTACATTCTTAATTTTGAAACTGTTAATTGTGAATTGATGGAGGATTTTTTTCAAAACAAGAAATACTGTGCTATCAGTGCGTTAGATGGAGACGAGCGTGTAATAATACAATTAAAGAAGTTAATTTCCAATGGTCATAATATCACCTCTAGAAATTGCCTATGGCTGTGAAAAATTTAAAAAATCAAATCACTTATAATTATAATTTGAGTTATGAATGACGTTCAATGACAAGGCATGTGCTCAAAGCTGGCATGCCGTAAACTCTATCTCTTCCCCTTTGACATCATTCTTGGGGATTAGTTGGGTGACTGCCAATAGTACAGAACTAAACATAATTTTCAGCTAGTCAGTCAGGGTAGAAAACTGAAGGAAATGGAATATATATTAAAAATATGCAGGCAATGGATTTAGCAACAGAACTACTAAAGTCATTATGTCTGAAATCTGAATGGTTGAAAGCATGACACAGGCAATTTCCAAGCATGATAATTTCACTTCCATTTTAATTTGTCTGGGCAGGATATTCAGCATATAAGCAATTAGTTCCCCAATACATAACACAATCTAAAAATGAAAGTTGGATTATTTTATTTTTCTTGGATTCTTTTTCTTTTTAGATAGATTTATATTTAGCTGCTCTGAACCTTGTGACAGTTTCTATTATTAACCATATTGATTTCTTTGATGAAGAAGGCTTTTTAAAAATAAGCACTTATATTTGTTAAGCCTTATTTCTTATTCATAGAAAGAAAAGGTAATTATAAATTCCAGAAAAATTGGAAACTATTGTTCAATAGTATTTTCAGTCAAGCACTTTCTAAGTCTTAAAAACTGAAATGTGGCAATTTTCTGATTTTCAAAAATTATTTGCTGTATTTTTAATTTATATACTATGCCACTGATTATACAATAATATCAAATGCTTATTCAAACTATCATATGGAAGTCCACAGAGCTGCCACAGTGCAATACACTGAAAATAAAGTTAATGTACATTAGGTAATTAAAACACCCTTTGTTAATAGTGATCATTTGCCTGTGCTAGAAATGAGGTACATTTAGAAAGTCTGAACAATAAAAAAAAGGAAATTCTTTCACATTACACATACATACACACACACACATACATATGCAGTAAAATAAGATGTTAAAAGGGATAGATGAAATTGCATATGGGTACTTTAAAAAATTATAACCAAGGTTAAAAATTAACATGTATCAATAAAGATATAATCTTAACCAAATAGCTTTGGTGGCACTTTAGAATTCACCTCTAGCAAGATTTTTGAATTGGTCATTAGCTATTTCCATATATACTGAAACTACTCAGGCCAGTTAAGGCAAAGGTTGTAAAGACACATTTTGATTCCACTATATCACAAATGACCACCTGTCAAGATACAAAGAAAGGATCACCTATCAGAACACAGCTTGGAAACTTTTCACTGCTTGACTTGTTCCCATACATACATTATTTTAGTTTTCTAATAAAAGAGAATATAAAAGTTCTATTTAGATATTTCTTCCTTTCGTGCTCTTATCATACACATTTATATTAAGTGGTTTATTCAATGATCTATATCTTGCACACCTATATATAGGAAATATAAGTGGATAAGAAAACCAACTATTATACAACAGGGAATGATGAAAATTGTAGATAAGAGTATGTGTATCAGTTAGTCACTATTCAGCTCCAGCTAATTGTTGCCGTGAGCTCAACTAGAGCAAGACTATTCTTTCTCTCCTTCTTCCCTTCCTTGTTATTATCTTCCAGAAGTTCAGATTTCATCTGTAATCATCTTGCTTTGAAAATAACTTAAGCAAAACACATAATGAACTAAATCATTCCATATTTCCTTATTCTTTCAATGGCAGTATAATTTTAAATTCCCCTTTTTGCTTAATCTCTGATATTACATCTTCCATTAATCCTTGGTTTTCCTAGGGACCCTCAGAACCTAGTCTAGACTGGTTCTGCATTCCTGCAAGACAAAAGAGCATGCTGGTAAATTTGATTTCCAGACCAATCTTACAAGCAAGGAAACAAAACTTATACCCCACTTATGGCCACAATTTTCCCTCTCATTGAACATCTTAATAATAATCCTTGTGAGAGAAATATTTTTAAAAGTCAGGAAAAATTATCCTGTAAGTACAAAAAAAACCCAATATATGTACATATATATATATATATATATATATATATATATAAATCACCTTCTATCTTCTCCTTATGAATTTATGGATTAGGCTTGACATCTTTAAGGTAGGCCCTTCCATATCCAGCACTGATAAACTGGAAACCAATTTTTAATCTGTGAAATCTACATATGGACTAAATTTTTTAGGGAAAATACTAGAAGCTAAAGTAATTTTATTTCATTAGGTAATGTCTTTAACAGAGCAATACCAGAAAGCACTGGGAGAAATATATCTACCAAAGAAGTTTTGACTTTACACCCCAAATAGCCCTACTCATTTCCACTTGAAATCAAACTCAAGTGTCAGCAGAAAATTTTGCAAACCTCAGCTCATTCTGATGTTGACCTTCCTGTACTATTCTCACTGGTTCATGCTACATTTCTATATTTAGAGTTACTTGCCTTCCTTTTGGTTACCTGTCTTCGTTTTTGACTTCTGTGCAAATACATTTATAATCTGAACACACAATAAAGTTCTCTGCAGAGTTAATATCATTTTTCCACTATTTTTTCTTACCCATTAAATAATTTGAGAATTGTGTTGCCAGAATCATAGCACTAGGACTTTTGCTATCTTTCTGAGCTTTCTTCTGAGCTTTTTCATAACTGAAACTTTTGAAGTCTTCCTTCTGAAGTCTAGAATAGCCATCTAATGAATATTCCTCATAAAATATTCCAGATTCTAAAATGACCTGGTCAGTTTTTCCAAAGTCTTCCATCACTAACATTTTATGAACCAAATTCTCTTTGCTGATCAAAGGTAGGCCAAATATATTAGTTACTATAATCACTTCCTTAGCCCTCCAGGGCATGAAAATGTCAGGCAAGAATATGCCAGTTGTTTTGCTTATGTAAAATAGACTTCTAGAAGATGAAAAGATTGTTGAAGTTTCCGTGTCATTTCCATACTTTCCATTTGAACACTTTTGTGTTTGTGGAAGATACACATAGCTAATTGATTCCTACTAACTGGCCATATACTCAAAATTTTTTGCCACCTGCAAATAACATTCCCTACTCTTTCCTTTATCTCATTTAAGTGCACTCTCAAACTTTCATCCATATTGAGGTTACATATTACTCTGCAGAATATACAGTATCATGGTTTTACCTTCACTTCTGATTCCATAATTATGAAGTGTGGAGAACTTAGCTGAATATTCGTATCCTGGCATATATTAAGTTCTCATTAAATGTTTGTCGAAGGAATATAACATTATGAAAACAATTGTTTCCATGATTAGGAATTCTCTTGCATCTCTCCTTCTGCAGTTCACCACTGTGTTTCATATCATCACCGAACACACATGTACGTCTCAAAGTGTTCTTGGAGACTGGATTCATATGGGAGATAGGATGGTTCAAGATTGAAAGTCCCTGTAAAAGATGTTACTATGTACAGGACTTGAACTCATTATTTGTACAAACTTTTGAAATGTGGCAGAAAGGACATACTCAATGGATAATACACAGAAACCAATAGTAGGATATGGCCATGGCTTGTGTTAAGGATTTCAAGGATTAGAATTCTTAACCTCTCTGCATGTTGAACTATAAAGCAGACAGGGTGGTAATACAGCCAGTTTACGGGAAAGTTAACTAAATGAACTGATGTAGAATGAAAATATTAGTAATTTATTTCTTTTAGAACCATACTACATCTCAGGTATCTTAAGGTCATCTGAACAAAATAATAATATCCAATAATTTTAATATATATTAATTCCTCATTAATTCCCCACTAGGTAAAATAAATGTCAACTGCTCCAACAATGGATGATTTCATTTACTCTTGGGATAGAATTAAGATTCCATTTGGCGAATATGTTACCACAAATGACAATACAAAGGATAACTGCATTATAATAATGAAGCAAA
Organism: Solenodon paradoxus; assembly: GCA_004363575.1. Taxonomy (NCBI): domain Eukaryota; kingdom Metazoa; phylum Chordata; class Mammalia; order Eulipotyphla; family Solenodontidae; genus Solenodon; species Solenodon paradoxus. The sequence continues at coordinate 1,134,776 of RJWH01000154.1, read as the reverse complement.
CTTCTGTAAGAAGTTTTAGCACTTAAAAAATATTTGACCATTTTAGACATTTTTGCAGAAATGGAGAAGGGAATAATAAAATTTAGAGATGAAATAAAACAGAGATCAAAATGTCTATTCAAAGAATCAATGAAACCAAGAACTAGTTCTTTGAAAAGATAAATGAAATAGTCAAGCCATTACCCAGATTCACAAAGAGAAGATACATATTTCAAAATGATCCTCAAAATACTCTTATATTTGGCCAGGGATATGAAAGACATAGAAGATAATTTTATTACAAAGTCAATGAGAGCTGTAATTAGAACTATCTGGGATTAATTTCTGTCTTTCAAAAGAGAAATGATTAAGAAATTTTAAAAGCAGCTGCACAAAAGCCTATTTCTCTACAAAGATCCCTTATAGTAGGTACTTTTCCTGAAGTTAATTATTAGTTCCAATAAAATTTGTCATAGTGTTTGTTCCAATATTGTTTAAATATCACTTGATGTATCAAAATTTCATATGAAATATAAATATCTTAAAATTAAATTCCTTGAGAATATGCTATGTTTTCTTATGAACAATATAATTTATGTGAATAATGATGCTGTCCTTCACCCTTAATCACTACAAATCTAAGAGCTAAATACATTATCTCAAGTTGAATACATTCAGGAATTCTATGGTCAATATCTCTGGTACCATTCTAATTTATATTTTCATAGATTGTTGACTGTATTTATTCTTTACACAACTGATTATTTTTAGTCTATGCTACTTCAAATCCATTCTGAAATAGAATATAAGGGAAGAAAGGAAGGAGAAAAAAGAGAAAAAAAATGAATATAATAAACATTATATTAGCAAGTTAAGGATAACTTAAGACAATTAGTCAATCTGATAAACTGATCTTTATGACTGTGAAAGAAAATTCAATACTACTATAATGAAAGTATTTCAATTTTTTAAACATTTGCAGCTGTTTCCATCAAAAACTTCATAAAGATACTCAAGAGCTAAAAACTATGTATACAAAAAGCAATCAATAAGAAACTACTACCACGTAAAATATTCACATGGCTAATATATATTTACAATTCAATCAGGAAAATTATGAATGCAATAACTTAAAAATAATATTTCAGAAGAACTAGTAATTGCATTTTCATCATCAAGGAACAAAATGCATTGATAGTCTATCTCCCCAGATTTTCTTAGAAGCCCTTTTTGGTGGTTTAGTTTAATCAGAGAAGCTTAACAATTCCATATATTCAAATAAGAAAATTATTCTTTAGCTTAACAACAGGTAACATTTATCCCAGGTCATCTCAAGAAAGTACAGATTACTCCAGTTAAAGACAGGTCTGTGGAAAGAAAATAATCATAAATCCAAAAATGTACACTTAACCAATTAAAAGTAGAAAAAATGATGTGGCCTACACAATAATGGACGTGAAATTATTAATACAAAATATAAACTCAGACTATGACCTCCCAGTTATGTTAAAAACTGCAGTTTAGTCATGGTGCCCCCTGGTGGAGCAGCAGTTGGGTCAACTGCCTCTCAAGGATCAAGTCACATACCCTGGGGTTCAAGTCCTGGACCTGGGGGAAACAGCCAATGTGAACATTAAATAAAAATAAAACAAGCAAGCATGCTTCTTTCTCCTCTGTCTTCTTTCCCACCTGCCTACTTGCTTTCATTCCTCCTTTCAAAAAACAGAAAACAAAAGCATTAGCCATAAGTGCTCCCTCAGTCACAAAAAGAAAAAGATGAAAAATTCCTTGTATCTAATAGACAAAATTAATTTTAAATAAACAAATTATTTATCAAAATAATACAAAGTATATATCTATGCAAATATAAGTCACTTGTTATTTCCAATTTCATATGGTATTATTTAAAAGATTGGAGTATAAAGCTAGAAAGAGAACCAACACTTATTATTAATTCTACCTAGGTGTTTTGCTAGATGCTTTACATATATATAATATATATGTGTATATATATATATATACACACACACACACACACACACACACACACACATATATAAACTCAATTTTATGGGATACTTAATCCCATTGTTCTACACTCATTGTGGCAGCATGTATCATTACGGAACAGAAAGAGGCATAATTCACCTTTTCAAAGTGAAAGAAATAATGAGTAGATGGCACAATTTAAGATACAGATATGAAGGAGCCTGTGCCATCTCATCTCTATTGTCATATTTTTCTCTTCTTAATAAAAACTCCTTATCCCAGAGTAGAACTCTACTTGTTGTTACCCAACCATTCTAACTAAAGGGAAATTATATAACAGAGATGGGAAACAGTACAAAGCATGGAATTATATATCAATAATTTGTAAAAAAAAAAAAAAAAAAAAAACTACTTTATAAAAATTAGTCCAGTGTATCAATTTGCTAGTGTTGTCAAAGGAAAATACCACTGACTGGGTTTCTTAAACAACAGAAGTATATTTTGTCACAATTCTGGAGACTGGTAGTCTAAGACCCGGTATCAACAGAGTCATTGCTTCTGTGGCCCCTCTCCTTGACTTGTAAATAGCTCTCTATCTCCACATCATTTTCCCTCTATACATGTCTGTGCCCAAATTTCCTTTTCTTTTTCAGACAGTCATTTTGGTTACAGCCCACACTAATGACCTCCTTTAAACTTAATTACCACTTAAAGACCCTGTCTATTATAGGCTGTCACATTCTAGGGTACCAGGGTAGGAAACGGGGCTTCAACATATGAATTGAGAGGGGATGGTAGGTACACTTCAACCCATAATACTCAGCAAATCACAAAAGGACTGAGAAATTGGAATTGGCAATTACAATTTCTTCATGATGCCCCTAGCTTTCCAATAAAAAAATGGGACAAAATATATTTAACAAGATTGCCCAAAACTGATCTACCAAGCTTAAGATTTTTTGTCACACATGTTTTGCATACAACAAAATTATATGATTCTTGAGAAAGTCAACCTATAAGTGATTGAAAGTAGCACACATAGGGTTTTCTTTAATTATGTTGTTGCTCTTGCTTTATTGGGTTGTAACTGTTTCAATTTGTTCTTTCTTTCTAAAATAATATACTGATAGGACCACTGTCTGCATGAGATTTAAAAAAGGAGAATTGATGTATCTGTTCTTGATGACATTTATAATTCATTTTTAAATGTCAAGATAGTCATTGTGTTTTGTAGGTATTTGAAATTAACCTCTTTGCAGAGAGTAGAATTCACTATAATTGTATTGAAGAGGTAGGTGAAGAGTATAAATGACAAGAAATGTGCTGCTGAGTGGTAAGTGATGACCTCTTTATATCCAGAAAACAATCATCTCACCAGGAATGTTCTGTGGTAATATAACAATTAGTTCATTCCTTCTATAAAATATTTTACTCATCATTTTAAAATTAGGTGCCAAGATTTCAACTTTGAATGAGTCTTCTTGCAAGATTTGAAAGTATAAATGTACTCAAAATTGTGATAAATGGCATTTTTTATTTTAAAGAATATTCCTTCCCAAATCTGATCACTACTAAGAAAAAAAAATTACATATAATGTGTGACTTCTCAAGATATATCCTTAAAGATATTTGAGGCAATTATATCTGTACGAAGTAAAAAACATTAAATTACATTTCTATTTAGATATTTTTAAATACATGAAGAAAATATTACTAAAATTGAGCTTTATTTAAAGGGAAAATCATCATTCACTTTTGTAGCCCATTTACTGCTATGGGAAACATTCTTTGATGAGTATTTGGCTTGATTAATAACTAGTAATTGGAGACATTTGAAAGGATATTTAATTAAAAGTGGGGTGAGTTACAATCTCTGCTTCCCTAAAAAGCTTAATGTCAAGCCTTTCTTCCCCCATATTTCTCCTTCAACCGTTCTTTTCCTTGATAGTGTTTTGAATTCCTGAAGGTTTTCCATTTGGAAACAGTATATTAATTGGCTTCTCTTCTGTATTTACTTAGCTTATCTGCCCAGCTTCCTTTAATATTAAACTAGTTACCTACATCCTCTTTGATACAAAAGATTTGTATCAGATTTTTGTTTCTAACTATTCATATTGAATCATCAGAGATATATCTAAGCAGTAATTTACAAAACTTAAATCTTCAGTATTGTTTCGCATTTTGGTATAAAGACATTTTTGAGGTGACTGGATAAGATTAGCAGACTAAGGTGGGAGAAGAAAGCAAAATTTATAGTCCCTCTAAGTCAGAATGATCTGAATATAGTAGGATTTATAGCTAAGTACCTAAAGAAGCAAAAAGTAGTCACCTGAAACTTATATAATGCCTAATGCAATTTTACATTGACTAAAAGTATGTAAATAATGTTCAATTTTTTTAATTTTATTTTTTATTGAAGGAACATTGCATCCTAACATAGGTTTAGGGTATGTAGCAATGTAGGTTTATTTATTTATAATTTATATATTTATAATGCATTAATTTTACCACTAATAGTCTTTTTAAAAGAGAAACTATAAGCATCATGATGATTCATTTCTCTATGCATAAGTAAATTTAAAATAGGCTGTTTCTTCTTTTAAACAATGGAACTGGTAAGATTTATGCTGATTCAACAACTCAAACCAAATGAACTCTGTTCTAGACTTTCCCTAGTTAAAAAGGCACCAGTGTAGCCTCTAATGGTCCATTGCTTTTCTTAGTGAATCTAGCTAGAGATTTACCAATGAACTAGCAATTGATTTCATTTATCTTTTGTATGATCTTTTGTTTTCAATTTCACTTACTTCCACTCTAATTTTTACTATTTCCTTCCTTTACTGACTTTTACTTTCAACTGTTCTTCTTTTTGAAGTTCCCTCAGATGTGAGGTTAGATAATTTATTTGAAAGTTTTCTTGTTATTTGATGTGGGTCTGTATTCTATGAACTTTCCACTTGAGACTACTTTGGCTGCAATTGATATGTTTTGATAGTTCATCTCTGTATTTTCCATTATACTCAGTGAAAACATTATCCATGGCACTAGTTTATAGAATTAAGCAACTTTGTATATTCTGAATTTTAGACCGTTAAAATTTTATAAAAGAGATTTTGTTTACTATAAACAGCATTTTGAAGGAGTCAAGGTGCCTAGATAGTTACCAAAATTGCTATTTGTGAAACCACTAAAATATGTTTATTAATCTTTACAGAAATTTGCTGTGACTTTTTAATATACTTTCAAAACAATTTTTTTTTAAATATGTGTTTTTACTCAGGAGAGTTTATTTTGATTACTAAGATTAAAAAGAATAATATATACCATAACATGTTTTGTTCAAGTGCTATAAGGTTATTTTAGATCAGTTTTTCTTCAACATACAGGAAAATTGGAGCGTCCTGTCTAGTTGCCTAACTTTAGTGTCAAGAAGTAATTTTAAGAGCAACTTGAATTCAAAGTGGACAGGTGATGGCATTAAAAATCTGTTATTTTATTGCTAACTAGTAATTTTAAGTAGATCCTTTCAACTTCATATTTCTAGTGGATGAGAATGAAAAGTAAACCTTTGTATAAAATAAAATGGAAATCAGCATACTAAACATTAAAGAGATGATTACCATATCCCCCAAATTATATGTCTGCTCTCCTTGGCTCTAAGCTTTAATGATCTATTGATGCTAAAGTTGTGTGAACCCAGATTGCTAAAGAGCAGTTATTTTTCATTTTCATTCCCCTGTGACATTCTAGACTATTTTCTTTTCCTAATTTCATCTCCTCTGAAATTTCAGCAATATAGGTATATTGTATACCAGTTGATGTATAGTATGATCATCTGTGCATTATAAATGAATTAAAGCAAACTTTTTCACCTCCCAAGAACAAACTTTTACCACCTTAGCAGCAATATCACCTCTATTGGGAATGGATGGTACAGAATGACAAATAGCACATTACCTGGCAGAGAGTCACTAAAAATAGATTTACATATTTCAGGAGAGTTATTTAATACAGTCCACAGAAACCTCAGGTAATTCTGTTTGAGCTCACCAAAACTGTATGGAAAAATTTTGTTTATGGAGATTTATACTTAGGAGAGGGTTCACAACTTTCAATATTCTCAAACTGTTCCTGAAAAAGAAATTAAGAAGTACTGATTATAGACCAATAGAAAAATGGACATTGTTACCGTGGGTACAACTTTGTAGACTTATTATTCATCTTATAAAGGACTGGAGTAGTTTTCAATTCATTAATTGAATAAAGAATTCTCTATAATATTTCCATTTTCCTTTGTTAAAATAACAATCAATTTAGCTTACCAAATTTTTGCTGATTTTTGCTGCTGTATGCGTAAAGTGGAATACAAACAGAGCTTTCTTAGAACAAAAATTTTTCAGATGGTTTGCACTTTTGTCCAAGTTTTAGTCACAAAATTGAGGGTAGGATTACTAGAAATATATACATTCTTAACGATTGTCTGTGGAAACTTTGGGTGCTGTTATATAAGCTTTAAGATGGCCTTTGAGGTCTCTAAGTGGATTAGATGGTAAGAAAATCTTTTGACTCCAAAATGGTTTAGGGATGCTTAAAATTTTAGGAATTTAGTAAATAAACTATATAAAGCTAAAGTTCAACAAAGGTAGACTAACATATTATTGCGTTTGAAGCAAATTATTTTAAGAAACCCTTCCAATACAATATATTTGCCTGTAGCTCAGAGGTTAGCATAAAATGAAAGTAAAAGGGAAGTAGATACACTTTAATAATATTTCTCAATCCAAATTTCCACTAGTAGCAGAATAAATGAGTAAATGATAAACTATCTTACAGCAATGAGAATGACCTACAACTACATAAAGTAACATGAATGACCCCATAGATATAATATTGAACAAACAAAAAGTTAAATATAGTTTTCATACTTCATGATTTTATTTCTACAGATTTAAAAACAAGCAAAATTAATATCTGGAGATAGAAGATAGGAGAATGGCCGTTACACTGGGGTGGTGGTGGAGGGGAATGATCAGAGGGGGCATGAGAGAAACTCCTAGACCATTGGGAATGGTCTGCTTCTTTATCTGTACACAAGTATGTACACTTTGTGAAAATTCTTAGGATTTACATTTTTGACATATTTTTATGAGTATTTCAAAAAATTTACTCAAAAAGTATTTCTTTAGTTTTTTAAAATGTCTAGGTATAGACACTATGCAGTTAATCCCACTTTTCCTTATCTTTATAATAATAAAATAATATATAATATATGCTTATGATAAGTATATTTTTTATGTTAAAGGTATTGTGACAGGTATGCTGATTTAGACCACAATTTAAAGGGAAAAAAATAAACAAACAGAAAACTCAAGGTACCTTCTCTTACTTAAAATGATTACTCTTCAATTACTAATTTGCACTTAAAATAGAGTTAGCAACACCTGGAACGGCTGGGTAAAGCATAATAAACTAACTAGAGCTTGGGATGTGCACTAGATCTTGGGTAAAGTAATTTACCACCACTAAATTTCATTTAGTTTATTTGTAAAATAGGATTGATAATAATAGCACATGCTTAGTAATATTGCCATGAGTATCAAACCAGATAATACATATAAAGCAAGCAGCCAAGTACCTGACATATTTTAGGAATCTCAAAGAAATTAACTATTATGAGCAGTATTGATAACAGATTATATCAAATCAATTTCAATCAAAGATTAAAAACCTTTTTAACTCTTCAATTATTCATGAAAATTAATTGTGCTCATCTCTGTTTCCAAAAGTATATCACATTTTAATTATGTCCTACCTCTTATCTAACCCTGAATATGAACTGTGTCCTGTTAATCCAAGAGACCCTAGGGAAAATTACCTGCTCTCTTTCTAGTGTCTGCCCGCATTCTACTTTAGCAGCGCTACACTAGAGAAAGTTGTGCTTTTTTCCAATCACCTTAGTAACTGGGCTCAACTCTGGTGTATTTCTCTAATCGACACGGTTACCTAGGTGATGAAATTATTAAGGATAATAATAATAATTATTATTATCCCCTCCCTGATGACTCTCTCCTTCCTTTCCCCTGATCCTTCACCCTAGCATATGAGTTGTTTCTGTTGCTTTTCCTTACCACACTAGTCATTGAAAGTGTCAAGGTCAACCAGAGTGAGCTGGAAAATATTTAATAACTAGCTTTTGGGGGGAAGGAGGAGGGGAAGAAATGCTCTGAACTGTAGCATTTGCTTATTAGTGCAGTTTTAAATTCCCTCCTACTATGATCTGTATAAGACACCCCTGAGCACAGAGTTACGAAGAGATGCATAGAATCTGTTCTGAGAGCCAGTAGCAGCAGTTCTAGCCCCACTATACTAATTCATCTAGGAGACCATTTATTAAGTGCCATTTCATTTTGATCTGTCTTTCTTTCCTCCACTCTTTCCTACCCTCGTGCGTCCCTTTCCCATCCTCATTCTCTCTCCCTCCCTCTTCCTTCTCCCTTCTGCTTTTCCCTCAATAGATGACTATTCTCTTCCTGTAAAGTCACCTTGAACCTTCCCAGGCTATGTAAATGCCCTTTCTCAGCAGATTGTATGGAAATACAAAACATCCACCATGTGACAAAATGATTTTGTTTGCCCTGTAACACCCAGGTCTACACTGGAGAATCTGCACATAGGGAACACTATGCTTAGTTCTCTTCCTTTTATTCGGCATGCAAGTTCTTTTAATAGAGTAGTCAACTCACCAAAATTTTTAAAAAGATGCTATAAAACTAGTCCTTGTTGAAGATTAATAAGGTAAATAAAAGCATATCTTTAAACTAAACTTTAAAAATATTAAATCTATGAGAATACAGTGTTGGTACAATTGCCCATGATAATTTAACCACCCAAAGAGACAAATGTAAGAGTTCTGTTAGAAAACTCTAGATAACAAAGCTTATTTCTGCTTCTTTTTTTTTCCCCTTACCAGAATAAAGGACATTGTCAGAAAAATCTCAAATATTTTCTCAGTGTAAAATCACTTATTTTGTTGTTTGATATTTGAAGTCTTCTCTTTTTTTGCAGTAAGACAAATTCCCTTTGTGAATTATATATCAAAAAGTTAAAAATCTAAATGAAATTTCTTCATAGTACTACTGAATGAAATATTTCTCTTAACCACTGTGGTGAAGGCACATCTGTCTTTGCTTGACTCCCTTTTCTCAAATCTTCACAAGGATCAGTCTGTCGTCTTCAGATCTGCTGCCAACATGACAGATTAGACAGAGCATTTCTATTTCTAAAACGAGGTCCCACACCAGTCTACATTCACCAAGATTGGTCCTACCAATTTGACATCATTCTCTGTAGAAAGAAAACTACAGCTTTTCTGAGTGGTATTCCAAAGCACTCCAGGTCGTCTGTCCGTATGACAGGTGTCATTTAGCGTTTGAAAGCTTTTGTAATTTTTTTAAAAATTTAAAACTTAAAACTCCTGCTTACTCACAATGAAAAGAAAATGGAAACTGGTTATTGTATATTTACTACTGTTCCTATGAGGGAGAGCCAACTACAATAAATAAATTCTCAAGGACAATGCTTGTATTCCAATTATCGTTGAGTCTGAGAAAAGGGCCCCATCAGCGTTCGAAGATGTTCATTAGGTAAAAATTGTAGTATCCAACATTTGTAGAATTCACATGAGGTGAGTCTTTTGCTAAAAAGCAATTATCTGAGGTCAGTATTGTTAGTTTACCATTTTATATATTTGCTTGTTAAACTTCATCAATGACTATGGGAAACAATGAAATAGTTTTTAATTGGGAGTTGTCTAGCTATTACCAGCTAATGAGTAGCTATTACCAGCTAATGAGTATAAGTTAATCAAGACCAGGAACAGAATGAAGTATAAATGATACCTAGGTTACAAAATTAGAGAGGCACTTATTCTTGGGGTCTTGCTATGCAGAGTCCTGGTCCTGACACATGAGCAGAAACAATTAAGCCATATAGACTAGTATCCACAATACCTGTCAATGCAGGTTGTTGCCAACTGACAGATGTCCCTCAATTACTACTTCAAGTCCAGGAAATAAGCCACAAGTGGTCAAGAATAAACTCAGTGCTACAAGGACAATGTCTTAACATTTCTCCTACTTTTGTTGCAACATGGGGGGAAAGGGTTTCATTCACAGCATTCCCAAGCACTGCTGCTTAGGTTTCAAGTTTTACTCACGTTTAATGACACCACTTCTGTAGTCATCATTCACACGTTTAATGACACCACTTCTGTAGTCATCATTCACAGTTCTGATATTCCTGAATGTGGACATTAATTCAATGCAATCAGTAGAGACAGAAAATAACTGATATGATCGATCCTCTACTTGAAGACTGGGAGAGTAAAAGGCAGAAAAGTGACTCATCTTTTGATAATTCAGGAATGATTTCCTTAAGTGATCTCTATTTTGGATCTTCATTCATGATCAATTCTTCTCTTTTTGTCCATCCATCCATTAACCACTCACTTCAATAAGTATGTAGAGAAATTTTTATGAACGAGGCACAATGCTTAGACAATGGGATCCCAAATGTTGGACAGGTATTTTATATTTTCTTGGGTTGCTATTGGATTTCTATTACCCATCCCACCAACTGTCCAGATCAGTCTGAATCTTCATATTTAATCTGAGATCTCTGCTTAAGTTCTACAACCATTAAATAAAATGGTTATACTGAAAAAAAAAGATAGCTATTCTGCAAACTTTGATTATGTAAGATCATCTCTCTAAATAACTTCTGAGAAGATGTATTATCTTAATTAGCTTTATTTCAAATATTTCCAATTACCTTAAGCTTAGGGGATATACTAAGAGAAAATTTTTTCTTTTAGTAAATATTACGGAAAAATTTATCTAGCAAATAGTATCTTTAGTTGATTAATTCTGCTCTAGATAAAAATAGCATGCAACAAACTTTTCTCAGACAACATTTGAACAAATGCTGTAAACACAAAATGAAGCAATTAAACCCTAAGTAAGGGGGAACAAAGAATTTATACTGCAGTCATCTGAGGAAAAGTGAAACAATTGGGTCACAATGACTCTTAGAAATGAACAAAAAAATCAGAATTAGAGCTATGAAACTTACACAGGAAATGAAATCAACATCTTCTTTTCTTTGGTGTACTTTATTATAAATATTACTATATTTGAAATTAAATATACTTCTTAAGACTTAATCTTTGTTCCTAAATAAAATGATTTTAAATCCATCTTCCTGGTGTAGGAATGTTGTGAAACTCATAAGAAAAGCATCAACTTCCCAAAGTCATCTCACTTCTTTTACAGTATACAGATATTTTCTTCTTTATTGAAAGAATAAAGTTTATATGATCTCCACTCTCAATTAAAAAAAAAAGAACTTTCCTTATTTTGATCTCTGAAAATGAAATTCCTCCTACAGAACCGTCTCCAAATGGTAATAATCTTTCCCTGTATACTCTGAAATTTTCTTTTAATGCCCTTTATGCATGTAGTTTCAAACAGTATATATTTATTGGTTCTTTTACAGAGGTGGATATAAATTTAGGGGGCCACTAATTCTAGTTAAATATAAAAAATGTTACAAATGCTTTTTTTTTTTTTTTCATTGAGATAACTTTGGTTTACCAAACCATTTGAATATAGCTGTGCAGATTCACTCCATCAATATATAACACATGATGACTACCACCAGATTATTAACAGACCCCCCAATGTCCACTGGAACCTCACCACCCCTTGCTCCTACTCCCCAGTCTCCATTCCCTCTAGCAACTTCAATTCTGTTGTCAATGTCCAAAAGTTAGTTTCTGTTTGTATTGTTTGCTTTGCTTTTTTATATTCCACATACCAGTGAGATAATCTGTTATTGGACTTTCTCTATTTCACTTAGTGTAATTCCCTCTGATTCCATCATGTCACGAATGTCAAAATTTTGTCTTTTTTGTGGCTGTGTGATACTTCATTGTGTATACATACCCCATCTTCCTTATCAATTCATCTATTAATCAGCACTTTGGTTGTTTTCATTACTTGGCTATTGCAAACAATAGTTCAGTAAACATGGCAGGTGCATGTATCTCTTTAAATTGATGCTTTGTTGGATTTTGGGGGTAAATACCCAGGAACTAGACACAGGATCATATGGAATTTCCACTCTAAATTTTTTGAGGAATCTCCCTACAACCCATAATGGTTGTACCTATTACCAGTCCCAGCAACTGTGTAAGAGGGTTTCATTTTCTCCAAATCCCCACCAGTACTTCTTGTTTCCAGTCTATTGGAAAATAGCCCTTCTCACATGACTGAGGTGATATCTTTTATTGTTTTGATGATCATTTTCTCCATAAGAGATGTGGAACATATTTTCATGTGCCTGTTGGCCATCTGCATGTTTTCTTTGGAGAAATGTTATTCACATCTTCAGTGCATTTTTCATTAGATTTTTTGTTTTTCTGTTGTTGAGTTTAATGAGTTCTTTATATATTTTGGATATTAACCCCTTGTCAGACATATGATGTGCAAATATCTTCTCCTACTCAGTAGATGTCTTTTAATTTTATGAGTTTCTTTTATTGTTCAGAAGCTTTTTATTTTGATGTAGTTCCTTTGTTTATTTTTGCTTTTATTTCCTTTGCCACTGGAGTCAAGTCCCCAAAAGACCTCTCCAAGGCCAGTGTCATGGAACATAGTGTCTATGTTTGCTGATTTATACTTTATGATCTGACATTAAGTCTCTAACCCACTTTGAATCAATTTTCTTCTGTAGAAGGTTATAGAATAATCTAATTTCATTCTTTTGCATGTGACTGTCCAGTTTTCTCACATTTTTTTTTTACAAATTCTTAATTTTCATTTTGAGTACACATTCTTGTGTGAAAAAGTTAATCAGGTTAATTATGAGGGAGTTGTCTTGTCGCTAGCTGATGGCTTCTGCCTACTTGGTCATAACTCCTAAAATATACTGTTTTTCCAGTCCTAAATTATTGTTGTCACTTCAAAGTTGTTCCACAAAACTGCTATTTTGTAACCTTTCATCTCCTTCAGTATCAACAGCTCTATCTACATTTCTTCTCTAGCTGCTCTCTCTGGTTCTTTTCACTTCCATAGTTTTCTTGGGAAACAGGGAAATTACTCACTTCCTCCATTCAACAAGGAAGATACAAGAAATGCAATTGAACTGCCCAAGCCATTCTGTCCTTGACATTTGAATCAATTATTTTCTTCTAATCTCTGCTCCTCAGAAGTTTAGAGAACTCTCAGGATTACAGACAGGAAACAGAGCACAAGTTCCACTCCAAAATTGATAAATTTTCTGAAGCATTCTATTGTCAATTTCATACCCCTCCCCAACTTGGAGCTCAGCCAAGGAAGCCAGCCTCTTCTCAGAAATCCTTCTTTCACTCTCCTCTCTGACTCATATCATTTTCTGGAAGAGGAATAGAAAATAATTTTTAATTTCTGAAATCTGCATGTTAGGTTTTCCAATGTAAAACTTGAGAGTGTTAAATATTTGCTCTCTGCTTGGGGCAATGACTCTTTAAGAGCAAAAATCTGAATAGGGTGTAGCCCTTAGGCAAAATAAGAATTATAAGCATAAATTATCAATAAATATTCAAATATAATTCAATCCTGATTAGTATTTATGTTTTTTTTTTCTCTCTCTCTCAGCACACTAAATCTATCCAGTTGTAAAGATTAAAAAAGAAAGAGATAAGAGGATTAGTTTCAGCTGCTAGTAACAGAAAAGCTTCAAAAAAAAGCAGCTTAAATATGCTGTTTTCTTCTTACATAAAAGAATCCAGTTACAGGCAGTTAGGGGTAGGAATGCTGGCTCCATAATAGATTCCCAAGCTTCTCCAATGCTAAGTTCATCACAAACTCTAAGAAAACAGTTCTAATACTATTTAGCAACAGGGAAGAGGAAATTACATGACTTCTATTCTCACTATCTCTAATTAGAAGAAACAGAATCAACTAATTATGCAAAATTGTCAGTCACAATCTTTTTGCTTCAAGTTTCATAAACATGAATCAGAAACTAGTTTAAGATGCCTCACTAATACAGGGAACACATATCAGGCTCTTCAAATGTTCCTGGTGAACACATGTCAATAGATTTGAAGAAGAGGGTCAATTATCCTCCATACTTTCCACTGGTAGGAGATGTGAGTAGAACATAGTTTTCCAACCGAGTTTCAACCAAATCTTGTTGAATTTCCATCAATCTGACTGTTTTAAATCTTTGTTGTAGATGATCCATTCAGTAGATTTACAGACTGCTTTGAAATTTCAATTTGCTAATGTGACTCATAGTACATGTAATTTGAGTTCCGTGGAAACTTCCAGTTTAACACCCTTTTCACTAGGCTAAAGAGAAAAATCATAATTCTTTTCATCCAACCATCCTATTAAATTTTACTTTTAGTTCAGAGACATTAGTTAAATTTCTTTATTTTCTTAGGTATTCAGTTACATCGTCTGAAAACAAAATTCTACTACATTTATTCCACACAGTGCCTTATTCAATTTCCTAGAACCACCAAAATAATATTAAGCTGTCAAATGGCCATTGGAATTCTTGCCTTGTTCTGAATTTTAATGGGATCATTAAAAAATATTTCACGACATATATTACATTTCCTAATATTGAACGATATATCCTATGTATGAGATAAATGGAAATTTCCCTTAAAAAGAAACTGCAGCCACTTCTTCTTGTATTAACACCTCTTAACATAACTCAAACTGCTCCTTCAGTAATGTCTGAAATTCTTTTTTTAGATTCCTTTCTTCAACCTGATTTTCTTCCATCTTGTAGAATCCCCCACTTTTTGAAAATGTTATGGATCTGTATTACTACATAGATTACTTCTCTATCCATAGAAACTATCATAACATCTGGCGTAAAACAAATATCCAGGAAATATCAATGACATAAGACACTGCTTTCTAAATGTGACAATGTAAAATAAACTTAAGATGTAATTACAATTATTCAGGCGTATTTTATTATCATTTCATTTTTTTCATATGGTTGCCATTTTTCCAAGACATTTTATTGAAGAGATTGTCCTATTGTCTACTATTGGCAGCTAGTCAATATTAGTTAATCTTGACTTTTATTGCTGTGTTTTCTATTTTATTCCATACTGTTTTGATTAGTACAGCTTTGCAGTATAATACAAAAGCAAGTGTGATGCTTCAACTTTGTTCTTATTGCTCAAATTTGCTTTACTATTTGGTTTTTTGGATGCTTCCATATAAACTTTATATAAGCTTTTTTTTTTTTTTTTTTTTTTTTTTAAAGGAAAAGTACAGGCAAGAATGCAGGCAAGCAGAGAAAGGAAAGCAGGAAAAGAGGGGTGGAAGAAATACTTGTGTATTTTGTTGTTCAACCTGTTTGTACTTCCAGGCCCTGGAACTCAAATCAGGGACCCAGGAGGTATATGGCATGCTCCTGACTGCTATTCTACCAGGGCACACCCATACAAACGTTAGACTTTTTTTTTTCTATTTCTGTGAAAAATGACATTGGAGTTTTAATAAGTATTGCATTAAGTCTATAGGTAGCTTTGGGTAGCATGGAAGTTTTAAAACTTTGAAGTCTTCTAGTCTATACTTGTACATATTTATGTATTCCACAGTTATTTCATCAATATTTGATTGTTTACAGCATATTTTTTTCACTTCCTGATTAATTTTATTCCTAAGTATATTTTTCTTTTTGATGTTATTGAAATTGGGATTGCTTTCTTGCTGTCTTATTTCAAATAGTTTCTTATGAGTGTATAGAAACACAACTGATTTTTGTATGTTGATTTTGTATTCTGCAGCTTTACTTACCTATTAGTTCCTACATTTTTTGTGGCATCTTCAGGGTTTCCAGGGTTTCTATTTACATGATCTGAAAACAGAAACAAAGCAAAGCCAAACCAAAGACCAAAAATAAGGAAGAAGACAATGTAGCTCATTCTCACCAATTCTGTTCAACTTAATACTGGAAGTCTAAGCCAGAATTATCAGGCAAAAAAAAAAAGGCATGGCCTGGTGGAGCAGTGGTTAGGTCACTTGCCTCTGAAGAAATGCAGTCCACATATCCCTGGATTTAAGTTCTAAATCTGGGAGTAAATCATCAGTGTGAAAATTAAATAAAAATAAAATAAAATGCTTCTTCCTCTTCTCTCCTCCTACCTGCCTGCTTACTTGCCTTCTTCATTCCTGCCTGAATCTTTCCTTAAAAAAACAAGAAAGAAAAGAAAAAAATTCCAGTGCCCTTTACCACCACCTGGAACTATAGTGGAAGGTGTGGTTTGAAATACAATGTCAATTTAAAAAAGGAAACAAAGAAAAGGAAAACAGTAAAAGTAATTCCATATAGTTCTGGTAAAACTATTCTTCACCTCTTTTTTTTTTAAGTACATAAATAGAATTTATTTCATTATTTCTTAATTTTTAAACTGCCTTTTGTGAGGTACGATTATTTGTAAAAAGCACATAGTTATTTCTTTCTTTTAAAATCAAACTAAATCTTTTAATAGGATTAATTTATTACATTTATTCTGATTACTAATATATTTATATTTATTTCTACATCTTATTCTAGGTTGTTTTTTTTTTTTAATTTACTATGCTTTTTTGGTATTTTGTTTTTTTTTGTTTTGTTTTGCTTTCTTTTCCTGCCTTCTGTTGCTTTGCTGGAAACATTCTTTTCTTGTTTGAAAATTAAGTATTCCATTTCCTTGAAAATTTTAACATATGCATTTAATTTTTTCTTCCTAATGAAGTATGAAGTAAATCAAATCATCATCTTTTTTATAAAAACTCAAAGATATCTAACAAATATTTTAAGTACTCCCCTTAGTCATTTTAATTATTATTCAGTATGTATCACTTTGTTTTTATATCCTCAAAAATAACTCAGTGATCTTTATAAGTTCAGTACTTTTAAAAGCTGTTCACCATTTATTTTTGCTTTCCAAACTTTTATTAATGCATTATTTTTCTTCTGAAGTACGTCCATTTTTGTGTATCTTTCAGTGAGAGTCTATAGAACCAACTTATTTTTACCTTCATGGTTATAAAGTGCTTTGTAATTAACCCTTATTTTTGAGTCATAGTTTTGTTAGGTAATATCCATAGAAAATATCCATATTTTCTCATAAGAACATATCAGTATCAATATGTAGAGCTACTGGATTTCTAATTTGATTAGAGGTATAACATATGGCCCAGAAACCATATATCTTTAGGACAACATTAAGTAGATGAAACTTTATATCCTGAGCGTAAAGAATACATTAACCTAACCAAGTTAGTACAAAATTCTATAGGGAGAGTCTCTACTGAATATCAGAACTACAAAATGAATATGATTATTTGTCTTTATCCAATGTTACTTGGTCTGGCCTCTTACTATATAAAATTGATGTTTATTTTATAGAAATCTTCATTTCATTAGGGCCATCATTTTAATGGACTAAGAAAAAATATTAGCATAAACCAAGATCAGATAGATTATTTCACTAATCATGGAAATGTTAGTTGTACAGTTAAAATGTTGCTGGTATTTTGAGTTAGTGAAACACGCTAATTTGTTTAGAACAATTTATATAAAGAATTAACTATAATCTCACTTGGTAAATCTTCAAGTTTAAGAAACATTCCTAAACATTTCTATTCAGATAATTACTCAGCACATTGCATACATCTGTCAATTACTTGTTAATTGACTAAAATGGGACTACATAACTACGCCATCTGTCACTAACACTCATTCCAAATACCAGTTGATCTCTTAGTGCTAAATGTAGATGACCTGTTCATTCAACTAGTAAATTCCATGTGTTTGATTCAATAATGCTACATTGCTACTCGTAGATTCACCACACTTCTGGATGTATTTCTGCCATAGCAGTAATTGTGTCAATAAACATCAAAATTTAAATCCTTCAACTACCAAATATAGCCTCAAAATAGATCAGTGTGCCCCTTAGAATTTAGTCATACTATTTTACTGAATAGAGTAACTTCCTTATCTATTATTTTTAATCAAGATATTAATAGAAATATTTTTTAAAACCCCAAACTTGCACTCACATAATTGAAAATCTATTAGAAATAAAGCCACAAAAAGATGAAAAATACTCAGTCATTTTGATAATAACTCTGAAAACAAAATAAATCTTTACTCATTTAAAGGCTAACTAGAGCTCCTCCTCAGGACTGAAGCATTCGTTTGTTTTATTTCTGGAAGTGCTGAGACTTAACAAATCTCATATTAGTCTCTCGCCAAAAAATGATTTCAACTAGAAAGCAGACTAGCCCAAGGTCCATCCTCTCCGGAGAGGGGCCTGCTTCTGCTGACTGGTAGATCCAAGAGCATAAATCCCAGACACTTTATCTCAAGACAAAAAAAAAATTTGAAGAATTATCACAGATGGAGAAACTTCCTATGTGGTTATATGAGGCCCCAATGGAACTAAAGCAGATGTCATCTTCTGCTTATAGTTGTTTGAACTCCTTCCCTGTTTGCAAGAGCAATCCCAATCCACCGTCTACTTGTAAATCTCAGAGTCTCAAGGTCTATTCTCTGGGAAACCTGCTTTATCATCTCATTTTCCTTGATGTATGTGATTTTTCACTAAAAGGAAGGTAGCCTCTCATATTCTACATGAAAAAAGCTTCATGGTATATAAAAATAACTAGAAGGAAAGAGCTGAATTACCTATGTACTATAATCTAGTAAACAGGAGACATTTGGAAACACATTTCAGTTATTAGCAGGGATCTGTTCTAGAAAAACTCACAGAAACTTGTTTTTTCAGAACAGAGATGGGATTTCTATTAAATGAAAGTAGCAATTCCTCAAATAAACTAAAAATAAGATAGTGCATTTTATATATGATATATGCATAGCTCCTGAGTAAAGGAGATGACTTTTAAGAGGAATAATTACCTCATAGCCCACCCACGAATAAAGAAAAAAAGAAATACCATAATACCATAAAATGTAGCATCTTAATAAAAGCATGTAGGGTAGAATATCTCTAACTTCGCTATAAGGAAATTCATAAATCTATAATATCTTAGGCTCTGGCATTGAAGTAGGTTGACAATAAGGAGAGTTGAATTAAATTTAAGTCCATTTTATGACAAACTGGTCTCCAGTATGATTATTGAAATGGTAGATCATTTTTATACTTGCTGAAATAGCAAAGAAAAATAGCAGATTTATTAGAAATACCATACAATGATGATTCTGAGACACTTCAGCACCTGCCTCCTGAACAATTTGGAAATCTCTAAGGAAGGATCTCATTTATACTATCTAAGCATTGTTTCAATCATAGGTTATGCAACTATAATTTGTTATATAAACAAGGTCTATCAAGCCCAATATAAATATACTTACAGATGTTTCACTGATTCCAGCTGTTGAGAAAGAAAAAACTCCCCATTAAAGAATTAGAAACTGATAAATCAGCACAATGTGTTCAAAACTTGTCTATTCAGATCATACACAAAAAAAGTCATTGCATTTTTGCTCTTCTAAGGAGTATAAACTCACTAGTCATGGTAAACTGTGATGAATCACAAACAGCTGTGCATTACATAATAATATATGGACCAGAAGCCACCCTCTCTAGGAGATAGCTGTGTTATTAATCATGTTTAAGGTTCAGGGGTACACTGAACACATTTGTGCTGATAAACAAATATACTAAATTAATATCCCACAGCTCAAGTTTGATTTTCATTCTTAATGGTAAAAAAGAAAAACATAACTCTAAAATACAATTTCTATGTTCATTTAATTCTATAAATTTTAGTGATTATATTTTATTTATATTAATCAGTTTATGTATGTGTGTAATACTATACTAATGCTTGGATCCACCAAAATTTAATTAATATAAGGGTCTAAAACATATCACTGATTTAATTTCTTATATCACACTAGGAGTGATCATAGATTTATTCTTCAGTCAACAGTTAAATTAATGCTATCAGCTATAATGACAATCAGGCAGGAAATTATGATTGGGGACATATTAATCTATCTTTATTATTAAAAAAGAACACAAAACACAGACTTCTAGAAATAAAGCATGAGCCTCAAACTTTGTGAATAGACAAAATTCAACTATTAAGAATGACAACAAATTTTATAAGTATATGATCACAGGATCTCACTTTCATTGAATACGAAAGACCATGACTTACAAATAAGTCATTCAAGAGGAATATTTTGCTGCCTCCAATTTGTGCTTTGCTTTTTATTGTCATGGGAAAATATAAAGGTGATTAAGGCAAAATCTTGACCTCAAAAGCTTCCAGTCTGTAAGAGGAAAGGTAAATGAAGAAATGATGAAAATAAAATTATGATAAACTCCAAGAAAAACTCCCTCCAAGAAATTGCTATGATAGCACAGATAAGTGAGAAATCAACACTGCCAAAACCAAGGGGAGGTGTGACTCTGGTTAGGACATGTAAATGGAAGAGTAAGGCAAACTTTTCCAGTCAGGATGCAGAAGGGAATTCAAAATAAAGAAGCATGAAGGGCTAAATCAAGGAGGTATGAAAAATTCTAGAATCAACCAGGGAAAAGTAGGTGACAGGGGATGCTTTACTGAGAGCCTAAACCCAGTATTGAACTATAGTTCTATCTAATCTCCTATATTATACACCATGTTTTATGGCCTTTATATTAAAAATAGCATTTCAAATAATGAGGGTTCCAAATCAACCTGGTTACTAAATTACAAAACAAAACAAAACAGAAGTGTGGTTCTACTTCATAATTGCTTGATCATTGGGTGTCTGATTAAGATGCAGCATAGAGCTCCAATGAGTTGAATATTAGGAGATCTGGGTGCCTACCATAGACTAGAGAAAGCATGTCACTCACTGAATGTCAGCTTCTTATTTATCAGTAAAATGCTGGTTTGAGATTTAATTTTGCCTTAAGGTTTCTTGCAGCTCCAAGAGTCTAATTCCTCTTGAACTGAGTTTCAATCCTAAAAGAAAATCCATTAAAGGAAAATTGTTTTTCTAAAAAGGAGAAGAGCAAGTTAAGTGAAAATACAACTGGCAAAAATTCAGAGGTCAAATAGAGAACACCTTAAATATGAGCAGGAAAAGTCATACTCTTCAAATGATAAATCATGATTTTTTCCAAATTTATTTGCATGTAGAAAGTTCTTGGAAGGTAATTTGAAGTCTATGGTGTCATCTAGTTATGAAAATATATATTCTCAATTCCGTTTTAGGATATTTTGATAAGCAAAATTGCTAAATGCTGTTATCTCATTCTTACAAAAGGCTGTAAGAGAAAAGACACTGGCTTTGGAATCAGATTTATCTTTCTATCTTGGTTCGGTGATTCCCAGCAGCATGGCCTTCGGCAAACATACACCTTCTTTCCAGGTCTCAGAATCTTGGTATGTAACAATGGGATACAAAAGTTGAAACCACCTCATGGAGTGGAAGTGAGGAATCCAGTGGGCAGTCTATGTAATACAATAGTATATATCTGATAGAGAAGGGTACTCAATCAAGACTAATTACTTTTACTTCCTAAAGGTGTCTACAAAACATGCTTTCTATAGGTTTCAGTCTATATTAGTTTTAATTTTCTTTTTTAGATTAGGCCTAACTTAGTTCTTTAAAAATAATTTTACAAGTTGAAATTACTCGAAACAATCTCATATAACTTCTGTTTCTTATTACATTGATTTTAAACCTCTGCTTGTGAGATAGATATGTATATCAACCTGAATATTTTTCTCTCTTTTTCTGTAAGCAAACAGGATTTTCCTCACAATTTAGTGCTCATATCAAAGAAAGACCATTTCTTCTTTTGAAAAAAGAAAGTTAAATATTAGACTTCAGGTTAATAAGGCCATACAAATTACAAACCAAGACAGAATTGTTTTAGATTTGATATTGCATTAAACTGTCTTATGCAGAGAATGCAATTCACGAGTAATTAATGATGATCTGGAAGAGCTTCTTCCCCTAATTCCACATGTGGGAACAATTAAGTGAACTTTTAATTATAAAACTCTTATTATAGAGAAACATGTTATGTGCAATCTTAATCTTAAATCTTAAAAATCCAAAACATATTTTGTATAACCATGTCTTCGCAATCATTTTGGAATAACCAGTATGTTTATGATCCCATGGAGGAGTACAAAAGCCTAAGACCCACCAGCTACTTATCTAAGCTTATCCAGTAGGACAAATAAAGCATTTACCAAAGGTAAGGAAAATATAAGAGAGCATGATAAAAAGCTTATAAGTGGAATTAGCAATGAGTGCTATGAGAGACCAGAAGAAGAGACTCAGACTCTCTCAAAACATTTTTCACAAATATGGCAAGGCCGGAACTTACTCTAAAAAAATAGGTAGGAGGCTGACAGATGGTGAGGAGGGAAAATGGCAAGCAATACAGGTAAACAGGATAACAGAAGCTACTTCATGGCTGTGTGAAAAACAATAAATTAAGAAATAAATTTTAATCTAAAACTAGGATAGTTTATTAATTCAACCTTTTGGAACTCTCAATATAAGAACCAATCAAGAAGAACTCGAGAAAATGCCAAGCATTTGTGAGAACTCAAACTTATTTCCACAAATAAACCATATGACTTAAAACACAATTTTTCATCCAGCACTTAAAAATCTTACCTGGTTATCTATGCCTTAACTTAGAGGGAAATAAAAGGCTTTCTGGTTATGGAAAGGAACAGTCATCTTGTCTCATCTGTTTGATAGAGATAGAAATTGTTACATAATCTGTAAATCTTAAATAAATAACAAGGCATTTGATACTCTTCTAAAACATAACTTCTTTTTCTCAAAACAAAGAATCATATGTTTGAAACTTTTTCATCTTTTGTCTTTCTTCCCTATTTTTTCTGAATTGCCCCTCTAGGTAGGTGTTGCTATGGAGTACATGACAAAATTTTCAAAGGAATGTGATAGGTTTCAGCCAATCTGAAAAAAAAAAAAAAAGTTCACTTTACAAATAAATATGCACTATAAAGAAACTTTTATGTCTATCTGATGCAGTGTTCATACAGCCTAAAGATCTGGGTTCATGACCCGGGGTCAGAAGGAAGCAACCAAGATGAGCAACCAAATAAGATAAAGAAAATGTTTCTTCCTCCTCTCTCTTTCTGCCTGTCTAGCTCTGCTTGCCTTCATTCCTGCCTACACCTTTCCTTTAAAAAAAAAAAAAATCTTCCCTTAAATACCAATATTTTCTCAACTTTATGTCAAGTTGACATCAAAAGCATAAGATACTGAATTGTTTTTCCTGTTTGGAGCAATTCAACTGCTCTGTCACTAATACAGTTTGTTTCAAAGACTTGTGAGACAAGCAAAAGAGATCTATTTTGGCTAACTTCACTTGCAAGAACAATTAAGGGAGTCTTGCTCAGGAACAATGGGCAGTGCCTACGTCAGACAGGATCTGTCTAACTTGAGGGCAAGATTATGAGTGTCCACAAGCCGAAATAGTCCATCTGCAACCCACTGCTTTAATTACCAGGGACTGCAGAATAAATGACACAAATGATACAATGTTATGGCTTAAGATGCAGAAAATTCTTATTGACCTTGATAGAATTTCTCTGTCCTAATGTAAATGAAGTATATCAATTTTCACAGATAGCATTAATGCAATTCTAATTAGAATTTTTATCTCCTGAGAAATAAATTGTAAATGATGTCATAATAAATAAACATATAACAGGTTATTTCACAGAATGATAATTATGGTACTCTTATTCATTCTTTTTTTAATTATTTTCTTTCATCTCTTTTACCAATTTTGCTTTTTTCTGATAAAATTTTTATCCCAAAAGTCACACACATATTTTAGCCTTTTAATTAAATGCACATAAATTTTCTATCTTCATTTCTATTTCAATTTTTTGATATTTATTCTTAAGGTTTAATGTGTAGCATATATCTTGCTACAGCATTAACCAAAAAGAACAAATTATAAAAAATAACATTATATAGGATAATAAAATTGTACTAAGTAGCATCCCCTATCAGGGGTCAGAGAATGTTTTCTGCACAAATCCAGAAAATAAGTATTTCAGATTTTGTGAGCCATACAATCTTTATGGCTGCTACTCAATTATGTTATTGTACAAAAGCAGTTGCAGACAATATATAGGAATGGTTATCTTCCAATACAATTTACAGATAAAAACAGGGGATAGGCTGCATTTGTTGGTGTCAGTAGAAGCTTGCTGGTCACAGACATAATTGAAAATAAGCTTGTAGATATAAAGGATCCTTAGAAATTAAATCCTGCTAGAAACACTAGGAAAGAAATTCAACCTTAAAGTGTTTCTTCGGTAACATTGAAGCTCCAAGCAGTACTTATTTATTTTCTTACCATGCTTTCTGGTATTTGTTTTTCTTAAGAATGGAAAATCTTACCAAGCTGTAATACTTCTTCAACAATTTTAAAAGTCTTATCAAATCTAAGCTCAGGTGTCTAGGGAAAATGAGAGGGGACTAATGACACGCTATCTTCCTCATTGACTGACATAAAGGTTAAAGTCTCTTTATTCAACATCAATATTCCAAATGCATAAAGACTACAAACGAGATTTTTTTAAGCACTAGTTAATAAGTAAAATGATATTAAAAAGAAAGCAAATCTATTTCAAAGCCCCAGAAGTAGAAGCAAACACCATGGAACTCTTTTTTAACATCTGCTGAACATTTAGAACATATTTCATGTGCTCTAACACAAGGAACAAAGTGGACAGGGTCAACATCCTCTGACTCAACCATGCTGACCTGTATTTATATTTTCATGACTTGAAGAAGTCATATCAGAAGAAATTGATGCCTTCCTCTACTTTGCATCTCAAGCATTAAGACTCAAGAGCCTATAAGGCATATACATCACTTTCCTTTCAATGGGCACTTAATTTAGTAACAAATAACAAAGAATTTCCATTTGCAAATAGAGCTTTATGTGACAGTATGAAAATGAACTTAATGGTCTTAAATAAATTCTAGTGAATATCTTTATTTAAATGCCATATCATCAGATAACCTTGAAGGAATGAGAAATCTATTTCTTTAATATAAAACATGCAAAATAGTAGTTATCAACAAATGATGATAATAAATGGATATAGGGATTATTTATATTATACAAATGATTTGAAGTTTACCTCTTTTTAAATTAAAAAATAATTAAATGAGCCAAATAGTCCTAGTGTTTATGTGATTATTTCAATATTCATTTACTTCCCTATAGTTCTTCCTTGATTCATTGAGTCACTACAAATATACTCACCAACCCAGGTTCTGGTTATATCATGGTAAAAATATAAGGGTCATGCTCTTCACAGTTTAATGAAGAATTAGATGTGCAGAGATACTATAAAGTGAATGAGTGTTTTTGTTATACT
Source organism: Solenodon paradoxus (assembly GCA_004363575.1). Classification (NCBI taxonomy): domain Eukaryota; kingdom Metazoa; phylum Chordata; class Mammalia; order Eulipotyphla; family Solenodontidae; genus Solenodon; species Solenodon paradoxus. The sequence goes on along the minus strand of RJWH01000154.1, from coordinate 1,109,331 downwards.
ATAATTACTTGAGTGTGATAATTATCTTGTATAGATAGACAAGGGATGCAATGAAAGAGGAACTAAAGGCAATCCTCAGATTGAAGAAACAAGTTATGAAAAGGCCTGGAGATCTCCCTAAAATATTAAATATGGAAAATGACAGGAATGTGTTATGACACAGCAGAGTACTAGGGAGGAGGGAAAGCGAAGAACCTGATGAGATTAGATTATGAATACACAACAGAATGACTGAATCAAGCGGAGAAAAAGTAGATGAGAGGAAAAGAGACTGGCTAGAAGTTTCCAGTCTGTTTTGTTTCCCTCTCAAATTTAAATACAGATACCCATATTGGTTACTGCAAGGAGCAGGAACCTAAAGTCTCAGACTCTAAAATCTGATCTTTTTTTTCCCCTTAACATTCATACATTATCAAGACTAAAGACCATAGAAGCTGTGTTACTAGAAGAGCAGCAACAGCTATGAACTTGGTTGTATTGCATAAATCCCTTAGGGCAATGCTGTTAGGATCATAAAATACAATTAAAATGTATTGTTTTCTAACTATTTGAATGATTTTGTAATACTTCCTTGTTTCCTGCTCTACAAAAACATTAAAACCCAAACATTTCATTGACCACACCCATGTAGCCAGTGTCCCCTCTCCTCTAATCAGCTATGCCTCCTTCTCCATTGTTTCTTCTCATGTCCTTCTTATGCCAACCTACAGTAAGATGAAGGAGTGGGAGAGCGGGGAAGACAGGAGAGTTAATAAGAAAACACAAATTAGAGGCTAGGTAACAAAAAGAAAATGATGTTTTAAGCTGTTTCTCAAATCACTGTGGGAGTTAATTTTCTAAATTTTGTTTGGAGCCTGATTAGAGAAGGGATCCAGAACAGGCCTCTTTAAGGTGTTCAGTACAGGTCTCTTCATGGCATTTTGGCATGCAGATTATTTCAAGCTCAAGTCATCTGAGGCGCTGGAAACTTAATTATCCAGAAGCATAAAGATCAGGGATACTATCCAGATGTAGGATGATCTCCAGAAGTAACTTTTCTATTGGAGAAACCTTTCTATATGGCTAGGCAAGCAGGTACTTATAGAGCATCTAATTGTGTGAGTTTTCCTTTCCTCTCCTTGATGCCTCCAGCTCCTACATCATTCTTTAGTTGAGAAAAAATACACCGCTCTTCCTACTGAAAATGAAATCCAGTAAATATGTAATCAAATCTATCTTCTCTCCTGCTAAATATTTGATGTTGGTTTGACTACTCAACAAGACCTAGGACACAGAGATTGGAAGAAATGTTCTCTCTGCCCCAACAGAACATCTCTATTTACTTTTTATTGTTAATGATTAAAATAAGAATTAATATTTCAATCATAGCTCTTTCCTCACTCTTAATATAAAACAATCAAAGATGTGTTTCCTGATTTTATTTACATATAGCAAGGAAAAATCTTAGCTATGTTGCAAGTCATCATTTTTCCCCATTCACTTCCAACCATAATATTTTATTTTCTATTCTTTCTTTGACATGAAATATTGCCTTTCTCTCCCTGTCATTCACTCTTGCCATGCCTTTTTGTCTTCAAACATCTAATCATGTATTTGTTCATTGGTGAAAGAGTCTCCCTAAATTTGGTACCATCCACAGATTCCCATTGCTTGTATTATTATCGTCTCAATGTGGCATTTATAAAGGCGAATGGCAATTCTGTGTCTTTTTTCCAGTACTACATCATAAATTTCTTGAGAACAGTGATCAAGTATGTGAATGTACTGCAAATTTTATGTATATCATTACTTAGCAATATGGCAGGCATGCAGTAAATGTTCAATAAATATTGAATCAAATAAGTAATTAACTAAACAAAAAATATCAGTGAAATCATGCAATCTCTAAGCAAATTGCTATGCAAATTTATTAATCCAAAATTACTTTCTTTTTTAAAAATCTGAATTTTATAAAATACAAATATAAATTCATGAATTGAATCAAAATCTATGCCTAAATTTGCTTCCCAATGATTTAGGGTAAGCCAAAGGAATTAGCCCATATTGATTTAACCTTTAAATTCTAAAGCAAAATTAAGATTTTAATATATTTGCAATATAATATATTCAAAAATAGATAAATGCATGCAAATTATAAATTTTTGCTTTAATATAATATGGATCGAAAGTTTCAGCCCTTGCAATTAGCATCAGTATTTCCCCAATACAAACCAAAATTAAGCAATGAGTTAAAATATAACATGATACAATTTAACTATGCTTCATTGAGGGTTTATTTTGTTATTATTCTGTTTTGTTTGCTTGGCCTGAATTCTACCTACCAGAAATGGTTAGCTTCACAGAACACTCATAATTACTTAAGTTCTTGAGTAAATTATTCACTAAGTATTTCTGTTATTTCATAGAGATTTTTTCCTCCTTGGTTGCCAGGGATGTGTCTATTATAGGTCCTTTGAAGACCTCTGGTGGTGAAAAGAAGCATTGTTTCAGTCCCACATCACAATTCATGAAGTTACATTGTTCTCAAAGCACTTTCTTGCTGAGCTTTCAATTCTGTTTTGCATAAGAATAGTTTACAAACGAATTGTTTCTCAAAATATGTACTTCTGCTCCAATAATTATTTTAGTCTTAATTTTCTCATTGTAAATTGAACAAAATAACAAAAGCATCAAGAGCAACAACAAAAATCCAGTTCATTAAGTGAGTCGTGAGGATACTGTCCCAATGAAGCTGTCTTCATTTTGAAGAGGGCATTAAAATGAGAAGTACATGTATTCTATACTGCTCTTGAATATAGAAGCTAGACCAGAAAAGGAGAAAGTTTCTAGTTCAACAAAACAAGTTTCTCAGTCAAACATGGAAAGGACTATTCACAAGGCCGAACTTTTAAGCTCTAGCTGAATAACCGTTTCTCAAGCAATCTCTAGAAGGGAGAATTACACATGATAAAGTCACTTCTACAAGTTTACTTGCTTCATTATTTGAGAATTTTCCATCTATAATTCAGCCCCTCCTTGCAAATAAATTTACATCAATGACTTGCTTTTATATGAACCATGCACTATTATAAAATTTGTTTATGTGTACATTTAGGCAAGTCTCCATGTCAGTGCGGAACTCAGTTTTCTCCTATACAAAAGTAAAAGGGTGGTGCTTTGCTAAAATGTGAGCATTAGATTCCATTGGACTTGAAATAGACCTGATGTTGAGTTCCAGCTGCTGACCCAGAGAAAGTTACTTAACTTCTCTGAGATTCGAACCATTGTTTACCTTATGGGGGGAATCCTCTAATCTTGTGTAGTGCTTTACTTTCTTCTAAAATAACACCGACAAATCCACAACTCCTTTAAATGACTGCTATAAAATCAGTTTTACTTTATCACTGTAATCTTTCCTCCTACAACTTTTAGCCATTTGCAATGGTAACTCTTAGAAAACTGTACCCTCTTCTTTTCTATTTCACATATCTTCAAGTGCTTAAGAAATTGCTTATGTTCCTCCTAGTTACCCAAAATTGCCCCACCTTTTCTCACTGATATAGTTTCACGTTTTCATACTGCTACCATCAGTCTCCTCTGAGCTGCATCTGGTAGGAGTAGGGTAAATTAAAACAGCGAGTAAGCATCAAGATACTTCTCTAAAGCTTCTCTAATAGACTTAAAACTTCATCTACCTTGAAGGATTCAGTCAAAATAAGATAACAGAAGAGGAATAGATAACCTTTTAAAGATCATTCCAGCATCATAGTGTAATTGCATGAATCTTCCACATAGAGGTCCCCACTCCCACAATCTGCAAAGAAACAACCTGAGTCATAAATTCAAAAATCAATGTGCAGGTTCATCTCACACATTCTGGAAAAATTCTTGTAAAGTCATTTTTATTGAAACCAAATTTCCCAACCAGCAAATGAAATAAAAAGGCTTTATCTCTTATGTCTCTGTAAAAAAAATCTGTTTTGTTATAATATTTTACTATAGATATTTATGCCTAGAGTGGACTTCTTTTATTCCACCATTATCTACTTACAGAAAAAATTATCTTTCTACCTAGCTAAACATTATAAGTTAACTTCATAATTTCAATTTTATGACATAGACAATATCATTAGTGAATGGATAATTACAGAATGCAGGCAAAAAATGATAAGAGAAGATGAAATTTCTGAGAAAATGTGCTATAGTCAAGAAAGTGCCATTTAATATTTCAACAGAGAATATTTAGACTTTCTGGGCGAAAGTCACTATGCATAGTTTGCTTCCCAGAATTGTCATTTGTTACCACATTAATAAAGAATATAAAATGTTTCCAAAGAAATTTAATATGCAAACATTAAAAAGCTTCATCCTAGTTTAAAAAACAGCTAACTAATATTTTGGTTGGAATTCTGTCTTGAGCTCTCACTACAAAAAGGACTACAGGTGTAGAGACTGAATTGAAAATTCACTTTGGGGAAATTAACCTTCCTGTACATCCATTGCCTCATTTGTGATAAACAAATATACTTTGAAGAGTTTCTGTGAGGGCTGAAAAAGACAACATATGCAAGATTCCAATAAAACATAGTAGTTATAATTCTTAGTCCCTTCTACTAACTTACAACTAGAAAATAACTCATAAAATTCTGTACCATTTTCCTCTGGGTTGGTTCAAAATTTGGAACTGTAACCGCTAGGTTTGACTCTCTCAGTCTGGGAGAGAATGCCTGTGCACCAAGGCTTTCTGGGTAAGGTTGGTTTAGACATGCTACTTGCCAGGGCCTCTTGGTTTCCTCCTTGACAGCTCTGACTTTCCCAGTTCTGTAGTTATTCTCTTGGAGGACAGGACATCCAAGAGGGATTTTTATATATTGAAGGAGTTTAGACATCTGCTCCTGCTTTGAGGCTACTGGTCTTGTCTTGAATAATAGCACCAGTCCCAGGTGCTACTCACTGAAAGTGGTGGGAGAGCCACTTGGTACCCAAGCAGTACCAAGTATCAAATTTTCACTTGAATTTCTCTACCTTAATCCACGTGATAACTATTTCTCGCCCACCTCTGGAGCAGTGTTTCCTAAACTGTATTGATGATTGAAGTCATCTGCTGACCTAATTAAAAGTGAAGATTCCAAGGATCCTTTCCTAAATATTTGTTCATCAGAGTTCTATTTTATTAGCAATTATCACCAATAAGATTTAATACTAACAATTTTGAGGATCATCTGTCTAAAAAAAATTGTCAAAGTTGGGTTTGTGGAGCGCTTACAGAAATATCAGCGATGAATCTTATTAAAAATCTAGATGCCCAAACTATATCCCATGCTTATCACTAGTACTCATACTAATATTGCTAAGATGATATTCTCAGTTCCTGAAAGAGCTGTGTTCACAATAGTGGAAGAAGGGAGATCATCTAGGGTACAGTCTGCTGTAACACTCAAGGGCAGGGATGATGGTGACTGGAAGCAGAAATGCCAAGAATGAAACAGATTTTGTATGCTTCTTAAAAATATATGAAAACATGTTTGATTTTGCTTTAATTATATAAAATGTTTTTTTCTCCACATTTAACATTATTGGTAGATGATATCTTGCTTTCATTTTCACAACTATAGGATATATTTTACAAATAAAATTTTATTTTATTCTTAATTTTTTTGAATAATTACACTAAAAATTATAAATAACACAAAGTACTGAAAACAAAAGGAAACTGTCATCTCCACATTGTATAATATCTACAAGAACCAGTTGCTATAAACAAATCACCAGAATTAATTATTAAGACTTGGATAAATGACATTAAAATTAGCCTACAAAACTCACAATAGTTCAAGTCTCCTTTTCATAGGTGAGAAATAAATATCATTAAAAACAATTATTAAGGTTAGACAGATTTTTTTACTTAGAATAAAGAACATTAAAAAATTTCCATCATCTAAATTCTCATATAACTTCAAAATTGGTATTTTATTATAAAATTAGAGATTGTCTTTATTATAAAAATACAATGGTTTAGGAATAAATATAGAAATTACAATATTGAAATGTTTTTTAAAAACTTTAAAACCTTGATTAAAAGGTTTCTCTTAAAATGTTCTACAAAAAGTCTGACTAAAGTGCACACTTAGCAAGACTACTCTGGATTCTGATGATAGCTAAAACTATTAGAATCAAATCCTTTTAGAGCTTCACTGTCAAATTCATGGTTTGTCTGATTATGTCTACTAAAAATTTGTCACCATGTAAAGAGTGCTAAAATTTAAAAAACACTATAGATTTAACATGATACTAAGTATCAGAGATAAGAATACTTTATCTACCAGGTCTGCAATTGTGAGATTCTTAATTAGAATGCCATCATTAGTACCTTCATTGCCTGCATTATTACACTTTACTCCAAATGACCAGGTTTATATAGGGTTTCCTGATTGGGAAGAAAATTAATACTTTTCTCATGTACTCAAAATTAGGTCCCTATTAAAATAATTAGACTTGGATATTTAAAATATCCAAATTGAATCAAAATAAACATATTACCTGTGAAAAACAATGGAAAGCAAGATTTAAATAAATTTTAAATGAAAAGATTATCTTTTAAAAAGTCCTGAAATACCCCTTAATAGAACATACAACATTTTCAAAGATTACACAAAGTTGGCAAAAAAAAAAGCATTATCCTAATTTTTAAATGACAAAATGTAAGTTCAGAGAACTTACATGTCCCGTCAAAGACCACATTATTTGTAGAGGGAAAAGGTGGAACTTGCATCCAGTTATTCTGGCTTCAAATTCCTAAGATATGCTTCAGTGGAAAAGTAACTTCAGACACCTTGTTGAACAAAAGCACAGATTCAGAATCCTATTATTGCACTATATACCCATGTCCTTTTAACAATTTAGTGACCTTCAGAATGTCCAATAACCTCACCATAGGTTAATATCTGTAAACCATCCCTCCTCTTTTTTTTTTTTTTAGTTTCAGCCTATAAACCAGAGCTATCCCAGGGAACTATCTCCATTGATGCAATGTTGTAAATCTGCATTATCTAATATGGCAGTTAACACACTCATGGAGTTTTGAGAACTTAAAAAGCAGTTAATATGACTGAGGAAATTAATATTCAATTTTATTTAATTTTAGCTAATTTAAAATAGTAGTAGACAACATATCTAGTATTAAAGCTGTTTTGAGACCTGTATCTTCTAATGTACAGCAATGGAATGTACAAGTGTAAAAAGAAAAATAAAATCAAAGAAAAGGTTGAAATCGGAAATCTGATAACCATCTCTATCGTGCAGAATTGGAGTCCAAACACAGCAGGATACAACCATGTAGAGCCAGCCAAGCTTGGAGTCTATGAAGGAAGAGTCAGCTGGGAATTCCCAGTTCAGGAAGTAAGGAAGTAGCTCATGACAAATTAGGCAATAAGAGAAACTTCATCACATGCAAGTGTTGGTCAGTTGTTCTTATTTGTGACCAAATTCTGCCAGAGGTTAAAACACAGATTAAACAAGAAAAGTAGAAACAAGTCGGAATAACCTAGAGGTCAGGACATGTGCCTTATTGTCAGTTGGACTTGTGACTGGATGTTCCACGTTGCCAGGATCTCTGAGGAAAACAAGAGTCCCCAATTACAAATACTAGACCTAATTCTAGCATTGGAATATGTCACAAAACTGCCAATAAGAAGGGGGCAAAACTTCCATTCAGTGTAAGTCTAGAAATGATGACTAAGGATCTAGCCTACAACGTAAAAAAATAAATGCTAACACATTCTCTCAAGAAAAAATAAAAATATTGCAATTTGAAATTTTTTAAAAAATACGTATACTTAGCATCCTTACAGACATAAGGAAAAGATAGCATTCATCAAAACAGAACAGAAAAATTATGAATCAAGCTTGAATAATGCAAAAATAGGTGAACTTAAAGAATAAAGAAATGTCTAATTCATGGATAATTAAAACTTGAAACAGGGTAAATTTCAGTCCAAATTATCATGAAGAGAAAATTAGTAAATTCAAAGATTATGTAGAAAAAGCAATCCAAAAAATAGACTAAAGAGATAATAATTAGAAAATTTAAAAACCAAGTCAAAGACAATAGTTTGAAAAACTCAAAAATATATATAACAGCAAAAAAATAAAAGAGAGAAAGAAATGTAGTAAATACAGGAATAAATGTCAGTAAGCACACACAAAAAAAATGACATACATAAGTTTAAAAACAATTGATAAATACAACAAACAAAATCTGTCTAAATGCTTGCTTGAATAAGTATAGCTCAAAAATGACAAGGAAATAGCAGACTAATATTCTGCAGGGATATAATAACCAATAATAGCTAACATAATAAAAATGGAATTCTAGCCAGAGATTTTTAATAAAAAAGGAATTGATATATTAAAAAGAATACTAGGACAAAAATAACCATTTACATGTAAACGCATGAAAATATTACCTTAAAATCCATACGGTTGTGTTATCTATTGGAATAACAGTTTGATAAGCTGCCTTCAGCTGGAGCAGTTCACATACATCCCAGGACTACCAGTTCATGTGTCAGGGCCCAGGGGAACAACCAAAATGTACAACAAAAAGATAAATAAATAAATTAAGTAAAGTGCTCACTCCTCTCTCTTCCTGTCCGCTTGCCTCTGCTCACCTTCATTCTTGCCTGGACCTTTCCCTTAAAAAAATATATCCACTAACAATTGCAGAATTAGAAGCAATTGATAGAATTTACAAATATAGTTGGAGGTTAAATGCACTTCTCAATAAGTGAATGGAGTCCATTTCTAACAAGAGAAGTTAAAGAATATAATAAGCTTAATTACACAGATATCACTTAGGATCCTACATTGAACAAATATTCTTTTCAAGCTTTCAAGAAAGATTTTTCAATATTTAGTTGCACTATCAAAATATGAATTATATTCATTTATGAATTATCAAAAGAAAGATTCTGGCTTGATCTTTTCTTTGCTCAGCCAATAAATACAACAAAAAGGATTCAGAGATATAATGCTATTCTTTTCTGAATATACTGGCAAGTTTTGTTTTCCTCCATTGGAAAATACTGACTTTTGCACATTAACAGGAGTTTGTTTCTATTTTGAAATTATAGAGAGGGAAAAAGAAAATATTGCAGGGGGAAAAATTCTCATTACAAACTAGGTACTATAATAACAAAACTCCTGGTCTGAAACAGCAGTAACATTTTATTTCTATTCTAAAGGATAAAGGACATAGGTAAATTCTGAAGATTAAAAATGTCCAGCCCTACTAGTCATTGACATACCGCTATTCTTCCCAAGATACTTAAGTTCCTCCTATAGTCAGTATATATAATTGACTAAGAGAAAATATGTTGCCAAAGCAGCCAAGATTTACAGTATGTCTATAACTGTTAGCAATTACCAATACCCATCCTCTTTAAGAAATGACTCAATGTGAGGAGGGTACCATTGCCTTATTCTGATGAGTTGGTACTTGTTTGGTTGAGTGTTTTTCATAGCGACCACAATTTATGTTAAGGACCTAATTTGTCTACAAATAAATATTATTCTGGTACTAAAGAAAACACTCAGCACACCATTTCAGTACTATACCTTTCTCAATTCATTTTTATATAATCAAAAGTTTCATAACTATGCTTAGTCTAATCACTCTCTGATGGCTATTTATTTTCATACTCAAATATATCAACCATATTTTGAAGTTAATTGACAATGCAATAATATAAAAGACTATCTGAAGTGGTTCACCTTCTCAACTTACTTTTTGACTTAATACTCTGCCACGGAGGGACATACATATAACCTAAATCAATGGTGACTTGTTGATTGCATTTATATTTGCCAAGGCAATATATACACATTTATTGCTAACTAGATTTTCATTTTAATTATATGACAGTCCTAAACAATTCAAAGTTGGCTGAAAATTATAAACATGCAGCAGAACATTATGCAAATTATAGCATAATTCACATAACAAAATTGGACAACAGATACAACTCTAAGTGTATTTTTTGTTAGCAATTTTCTTCTAGACTGGGACTTGCCTTGCTCTTCATTCTTTCTGTGTGTAAGAGTATTACAACTGAACCTCACTCATGATGATTTGGTTCCTTCTACCTGCTCTTAAATTTCTTTCTCTGTCCCTTGCTGACATGTCAAGACCTGTGGCCTATTCTGTGCAAAATCTTTAGACCATGACGAACACTCGGGTCCTGGTACCAGAATCACCTCATGCACATACTGAACAGGCTGGCCCTCCAGAGCCACCTGTAATGTCCATCCCTCCTCTCACTGGCTATTGCTAAAATCTGTCCTCAATCACTCAACGGCTACAGTAATTCTATCAACTCTCCAGGTCTAGCAACTCCAATACCACTTGAGGTCCAGAGCTGACGGAAGTCTATTCAATCTGCACCGTCAAGGAAAACAGTATAGAAGAGACCATATTTTCCCTTTCAAAATCTGCTTTTATTTTTAGGAACTGTTTATTGCATTCTCCAAAGAAAACTGTCTTAATAAAGGAGGAGAGGAAGGAGACAGAGAGGAAAAATGGGAGGGATTCAAGAGAAGAAGACATTAAAGGGAAAGCTATATTAAAGACTGTCATTAATGGTAAACTTATAGAGATAAAAAAGATGTTAGAAGTCAACTCTGAATTGACTTTCCTTTTTCATAATTAGTGAATTATCCTGCTCTACTTGAGAAGGCAATTGGGAAATGAGATATCATAATTTACCCCCTAGCAGTTCAAGGAGCTTGCATTGTTTACTCATGATTTATTGATGAAAGGATCAATAGCACTTTCTGTTTCCAGCTATTATTTCAACAAATGACAGTGTAACCTTGCTTGGACTCAGTGCCCAGACACAAAAAGATATGCAATTTATCAGTCTACCTTTCATCGACATTGTGTCTCAAACTGATACTTTCATGGACAGATTGCAGTCAGTGAAGCACAGAATTGGTTCCCACTCTTCCTTTTGCTGGAATTTACTTTATGCTTCACTTGACAATATTTAGCTACAGACATTTTATAAAAAATACAATCACATAGACTTCAGACTAGGAAATCTACTACTTTCATATAGTGTTTGTCGCTTAGTTAAAGTGACATTGCTTTATACATAATTTTCCAGGTAATGATTTTTATATTGGTCATTGATAAAAATAAATTTGTAAAGTACTAAGTAAATTATATCTAATATTATGTCTCAATATCATATACCTTGTACTTTATAATAAGATTTTGGCAATTTCCACTGCCATCTCTGAGTAACTTTTCTTGCTCTATTTGAGAAAAAAATTGCCTTCAAGTTTCTTGATAAGCTCTATTTTCCTTAGGATTTGCTCTCTTGGTAACACATAAAATTATAAAGAAATACAACATGTCAAGACAGACATAGCAAAGCTATGCAAAAAATAATGGAAGATGAGGGGTTCTTTAATTCCAGCTGTTATGAATGATGGATTAATTATGGGACATCAAACCCATAAACTGTTTTGCATATGTCTAAAACTACATCTTTAAAAAATGTATGACAATATAGAAAAATATTATGTGCACTGGCAAAAAAACAGTAACAACAGAATTTGATATTGTTTGGAAATAAGTAGAAAAATTCCTAAAGAGGGAACAGATCAAATACTGAAAGGAAATATACTGAAAGTTAAAAGGCATTGCCTATGAATGATAACATTTAGAATGAGCTTTTCCTCTTATTTTTTATGTATTTTTCAAATTTTCTATCAGGGAAAAGAAAAACACATTTTCAGTGAAAAACTATACAGTTTTCCTCCTTTCTTTCAGTCAAATATCCCCAATAGGTCTTTATTACTTTATAACAATGTGAATGCATTTTCTGATGTGGGAAATAATCTCACAAGGTGGAGAACAAAATTTTAAAATTAAATGTTCATTTCTTTTAAATTATAATTTTGTATTCCTCACCATTTGTGTGAATAGCATAAAGTTAAATTAAACACATAAAAGCTGGAAATCTTTTCATTTCATTTAAATCAAGCATACTCAGTGCATAGTATCAAAAGTGTTTTTCCCAAGGTATCAAACTACCAAATGGAAAGCAATAAATGTTCAGTAAATAAAGACATTGCTAATATTGCTACAATTTTATATGGCAGATTTAGTTAAGAAAAGACTAAACTAGCAATTATTTCCATATTTAATAAACATTTGCATAGGGAATAGGTTATGTATAGATGAGTCATTTATTTAGTTTGCTAAACTTCCCTTGTATTAAAAAAAGAAAATCTTATTATAAGTTATTTCTTTTCTTTAAAAAATTAATGCTTTTTGATAGTCACTACCTGAGAAACTTTTGGTGTGTCTTAGGGTCTTCTATGCACACCATATAACACCTTATATCATGTGGGCTCTTAGTTTAAACATGTGAAGAATAGCACAATATAATTACATGCTATTTTAGATACCCAGGGTAATAACTTGCAATTTAAAAAGCAACAATAATATTAAGAGGACTAACAATCTTATTTTAGTTCTAAATATAATAGAAGGATTTTTCTGTGATAACAAAGATTAGAGTGAAGTTTCAAAATAGTTTAGAGTACAGTTTATTCCAAAGCAATCAACAAATTTAATGAAATTCACTGCCATTTCATATAATAAAGCCAGACTATCACTTTTAAATAAAGTAACTCTCCTATGAATTGACTATGCCATATCTTGATCTATTTCTGTGATAGAGATTGACAAAGGGGAGAAAATATCTCATTCTTAGTCAAGAAACTTGAGTTCATATTTATTCATATATTTGATTTTTTTTAATTCATGAAAAAATCGATTTAAAAAAATTCAGGTGTATATGTTATCAAATACATACTACATGGTCAAGGCAAATTCATTTTTTAATATTTTGCATGATAACTGAAAGCAAAGTAGTATGGTTATAATTATAACCATGTTTGGAGAGATTACTAATTAATACATAATTTAATAATAGCCTAAAATCTCATTTTCTAACCACAGTTTTGATTCTCTTCTCCATATCCTAGATTTTCTGAAGTGAAATGCAGGCTCAGATCTATAGATTCTTGATCAAAATAACATTGGTGTACTCTAAGGGAAAATACACTGTTAAGTGTGTTTTATGTGGGAGGAGGGTAGGATGGGGACTGAGAATAGAAAAAAAAGTAAGGGATAAAACTGGATTTCAAAATTGACTTAACTTATATGAAAAATGAAATACATAAAAATATGTAAATAAAAAATGCAAGAAAATATTTCATTAATCCTTGAAATTTTTAGCAGTATTTGAGTTGAGAGTAATCACTAATTTGATATGGTTAGATCTTCCTTAATGATTAAGAGTTTCACAATCTAGGAATATTCATTTTGAGTAGAAATAATCATCCTTCCTTCTAAGTGTAGAAATTAAAGACTGAACTTTCAAAATTCTAACTGAAACATGCATTCCAGAAATAAAATGCATTTCTCTCTCCCGTCACACTCCAGACTCAGTCCAGTGCCATAACTCTACAGACAAATTCACTTAAATATATCTTGCAGTATAGTACTGGTTACCTACATTATTGTGAAATTGATGCTCTTGTCTGTGGACTAATTTGCAACTGCATCTCCATTGCAGTGAGTTTTCTTTATCTAAATGTAATTGCCCTCTCTAGATGCCATTATCCCTGAATCTGCATGTGTTCACGAACTGGACCTTCTCTGACCTTATCCTTTTGGATTTTCATGGAGGCTTCATTAGTACATAGGTAAGACTGATTAAATCACTCATCATTGGTTATTTAAATAATCTCCAGCTATTCTTCCTTCCCTAAAGGGTGTAGCAATGGGGTGTGTGAAGTGATGGCAAGTTCCAACCTTCTAATTATGGGTTAGCTCTCTTGGCAACCAGTCTCCATTCTTAGGTTATTTGGGGGTTTTCCAAAAATCACCTCATTAACATAATAAAGGACAGGAAATCCCAAGGATATCAGGAGTTCTGTGTCAGGGACTGAAAAAAAAAATCAAATACATACTTTTTGTAATTAACCATAACATCACAGTAATCTGTTGGAAATAGAAGTTCAGATGTTCGGAAGAGGGGGGCATTAAGTCATATGTATCTGAGTATTCAGGACAGTGATATAGCTTAGAATTTTTCACTGGACACCTCTGGTACATACAGAGATATTACCAGAAACCATAAGTAAAAATGAAATAAGCCAAAGTAACTTAACAAAATAAGAAGACAGAAAGGTCAAATACAAAATCTGAAGGTGACCCTGTAAATTTACACATAAAAACACATGCAACTCACGCATGTGGAGGTGGCTGGTTTAGCAGTAGTGAAAAGAACAAAAAATTTCCCCTGCACCTGGTTAAATTGGTTGCCTGTAACAGCATAATTGTAAAGTAGAACAGTACCCTTGGGAAAGTGTGCTGAAAAGATCTGGAATAAAGCCTGAAACTACTCTTCTGAATACAGTGGGTATGAATATATCATAGCCTTTGGTAACTGCTACCCTTTAAGGAAAAACAAAAGTGACATTTAACTAAAATGTAAAAATCTTTCCTTAGAAAAGTCACAAGTGTCAATACAATTTGGTGGGCTAGAAAAATAGTACCTAAGATGACACACATTTTAATTCAGTCTGCTAATGTGTATCTGATCTTCCTCTTCTGAAATGAGTCTTATTATTTAACTACCTACACCTGAAAGTTAAATACTTATAACTTGAAAGATAAGGGTAATATGTTTATTAAGTATGTGAAAACATAAAAGCCCATTATTCATACCCAGTTAAGCCTTTTGCTTCATCCCCATTACTCAGCTCTATTTTACATCACAACATAAGAGGTAAGAAATTCATAGTGATGGTTTGAAATGAAATCAGCAATAATTTCTTAAGTTGGATAATTGTGAATGAAAGCAAAAAGTAAAAATTTTAATTACAAATTTAGAATTTTAAGCTGTTTTGCTTTATACAGAGCCATACACTTATGACATTTTATTTTAGTGACTACGGTTTAACATAGACTTTGGAACTTCCATACAACTCAGCTTTGCATATTCTCTCTTCATTTCTTCCTCTCTAGTCTAATCAAATAATCAAGTCAGTGAGTGAACAACTAACCAGTCCTGTATTAGATGGTGGGATGATAGGCATGAACTAGGCTGGTGCCTGCCCATATATGACTCACTATCAATTTTATAGAACACAGTTCCAACTGAATTTCTATATGACTTCACTCCATTATGACTTCTTTTGGTAAATCCCTGATTTCAGGAATTTACAATTTGACATTTTAAAGAAAGAGTCCTCTCTTAATTGTGGATACTATACCACCTGCCCCATCCACCCCTAAAATCACTGATCTACTAGTCTGTTCTGATTCTACAATTAGTTCAACTTAACATTTGGTAACTTCAACATTTGACTTTTTTCTTTATTAGTTCTAGTTTCAGAGGAAAGAAAAGTCTTTTGAGAAGAGGCATTGGAGCTGGAACTCAAAAGGAACAAAAGTTTGTGAGTTCATTTTCAACTGAGAAAAGGCATGGAGGTCGACCTTAAGAAGGCAGAGCAGGATATCCTAGATAATTTTCAAATACTACCAATCCCTGGGGCTCCAAGGGTAATGGGGCACCATAAAGATATTAGAACTAAGCATGGATTTTCAGGGCTTGATTACAATGGTAGAAAACAATGGTTTGTTTTTATGGGGCAATATCTGCTTGAAAGTATGTAGCAGACTTAGTAATAGAGTACTTTATTCAATCCCCCACCCAGTGTAATGAGTGCTCTCATTAACACCATTTTAAAGAAGAATTTCACACTTAAATAATTGGGATTTGAATTCTGCTCTTTCTTACCCCAGAGCTTTTGTCTTTACAGTATATTGCTTGGACAAGTCATGACACCTTCTGGTATCTTGGGAATCTGAGTCCTATTTCTCACACTGTTTCCATGAGAAAATAGGTTATAACTTCCAAAAAATTAACTTTCAAATGAACTTTGGACATAACCTATTTATAACCAGATGAAATTGTCTCTGTGTTTAAAATGACCTCTCTCCTCATGCAAGATAATATTTCCTACATAAATAGCAAAATTGAAAGAATGTCAAGTCTCAAAGAGAGAACATGGCCCTTATAGAACATATTTTCTAATTCTAACCTGTTTGGAAAACGTAATTAAGTATTGTTTACTTACAATTTTTCTTACTTATAATTTCTCCAAGTTATATCTTGAGGTATTCAGTATCTTCAAAAGAAATTATACAAAGAGAGGCCATTAAAAGATAGTTACACAACATGAACTTACCCTTCACACTTACCACTCTCATCTAAGTTTGGCTTCTGATTTTCTAAGAATCTTTTACTTTCAAAACCTGTGCCATTTAAACCTTGCTTTTGCAAAATTTTCTCCACTTGATAATACATGAATGAATTATTCTCTCTCACCTAAAAGCCACACTACACACACACATGCACACAATCACATTTTTAACACTTTCATTAAGCAGTTTAAGTTCCCCTATCCAAGAAATATTTGAAATTGTGCATGTGCTGGAGACTATGCTGACTGCTGGGGTCCAGTGCTGGGCTCAGGATGAAAGCTACCTGTAATCTACGTGTTTTATTCAACAGAATGATGGTATGTTCTCTTTAAGTTAAGGGTGTCCTCTGAATGAGACAGTTGTTTCCTTAGACCTTACTTAGACAGTCTCACTATTTAAAATATGAGAGATTTCATGTTTCTCCTATTGTCCTGTGAGGTTTTACAGCTATTGATTTAGATATACACTTCAAAACAGTAAATGCTGCAGAATATGGAATAAAAAATTGTGAAAAACAAACTACTACAAAAAATAATATTGCCAGAGATTTTGTCAAAATAATCAATTAATCAATCATAAATCTACAGATTTCATTGGGAAAAAGACGCAAATCCAGTGTCCCTTGAATAATTATTGGCATGACATTTTGTTTTTAATATCTACCATCTTTATGAGAGCTTCATAGTGAAATATTAATTGTAGTTCTTTCTGGTTATCTATTTCTCTAGCACTGGAAATAAATGTTGAAATCTGTATATTAATAAAATCAAAAGGTTTCAGATTATTTCATTAAAAACACTCATAGTTTGGTGAAATTTTGCACCAGAGAAAGAGTTCATGTTGCAGCAACGAAGGAAAAGAATTAATTGACATATCTATATCTAGACCATCAAATAATAAATGCAACATTGACTTACAGAGCATTTAAAATTGTATTTATTAATATCTGATGGAACTTCTATAATTGATAACCACTCTGAATATAATTCTAATTTAAAAAAGCACCAAATTTGTGATTTTTAATATTAATGTGAAATATTTGTCATGTTGATTTATTGCAGAAGGACTTCACTCAAGGAACACAAAAAAAACCTAAGTTTGTCTGCACATGGAAATCCCATTGAAAGACATGGCAGATCTGTGCTTACTACATGGAAGGAAGGAAGAAAAGTCATAGATGTCCAAGCTGTCACTTTGCTAACACTATGTTGGTCACATTAGCACTGTGACTAGGAGCAGGGAAACTAGAACAAGACAACACAGCAGCAAATGTTGTAATTATCATTTACTAGTTCTGAGACCATGGATGATTTCATCTTCAAAATGAGAATAAGATAAAAATATTGCTCACATAAAGCACTTAGGCCAGTCCTTGGTAAAAATAAGTGCTCAGTATAAGCAAACGACTTAACACAAAATAAACTGTCAAAGTTGGTGGTATGCTACCTTATAAGGTTTATTGCATTTAATTTCTTTAACACCAAAAAATAAGTCCATTATTACCTTCATTTTATTTGCAGCTGGTATTACGATGGGGGGAGGGTGGGAACAGAGAGAGACAGAGAGAGAGAGATTAAACTTCCTAAAACAAAAAGACTGCAACATAAAGAACATATTTTGGCCTGTGTTTAACAATTCTGGATGGTATAAAAACATATAAATGAATGAAATGAATATTTATAAGCAACTATACTTCATTATAAACATTACTCAGTTATTCAAAACATGATTATAAAGTTTCATTATTTTCTGGTAATGGAATTGCTGCTTTCTTGTCATTCATTTCATGGTACATATAGTTGCTGTCAAAAAATGAAAATAAAATCACACTGCAGATCAATAGCACATATTTAGAGAGTATTTTCTACATGCATGGCACTGGGAAGGCCCTTGTTTGGGAAGGAAAGGAGAATGAAGCCAAGAAATATTGTTGTTAACGATTTAAAAGAGATTGTGCCAACAAGCCCTGCTGGGAGAAATTAAAAATATGTGCTCCATCATTATGAATAATCAAGACAGGTTTTAAAAGCTTAATCATAGTTAAAACTTCAAAGTAAGAGAAAATTTTCATGGTTGTTTAAATAACCATACACAGATTAAAAACATTTGTTATATTAACTTTTTCTTGGGTATTTTTCTTCCCTAGCTTTCCTCTGAACTCCTTTGCATTATTTTGCTTCTCAGATTGCGCTATATCTCCAAGGACAAATAGAGGTGAAGAAAATTTCCTCAGAAAATATAAATTTCTTCTGAATTATTAGTTAATCTCAGACTACTCACATTGTAGATTGCTTTGCCTCAGACTTGCATTTGACTGATTTATCAATTTATATGTAGAAAAGAATTTGTGTATTTCTAGAGTACACATATCATTCTTTTGTTCTGATGGACCTCATTTCATACCTTTTTCATACAGCTGATTTCTACATTTTTCTTAAAACATATCTGGAATGCATTGCAAGATTTTCAAAAACTCAGTGGTCTTAGAACTGGAAACATCTGGATTTACATCCTACTTTTCCTCTCACTAACTACATGGCTTTAATCAACTCATTTAGCTACTCTTAGATTTCCTCTTCTCTAAATTGCAATGATAATCCTTAAGTATTCTATAAAATGTCTGTAAAACACAGATATCTGTGAATTTTTAAATATTTGATGATATCATTAAAGTCTCTCTGGTCCTGATGTAGTTTATTTTCCCTCTCTTTTCAAGTGATTGCATTCACTATGAATTAATGGTCTTGCCTTTGGTGCACATCTCAGCAATTGGAACATTTATTTCACTGTGTTTAGCCTGTGACTGTAGTAACTGGGGAGAGAAGTCAGTTGCTCTTTATTCCTTCTTCTCTCAACTATATTGGACCATTATCTTAAAGTCACTGTATTTGCAAACACTGGGACAGCTTGTAAGGCACAGGGAGCTTACTGGTCCGGTATGTACCACTTGCTTCATTAGTGTTTGTGTGGCAACAGACCCAGGACTCTGAACCCCCTCAGCTTCTCTCCAGTTCAACCTTCAGGAACACGTCTTTCCTAGGCCCTAGTTTCCAAAAGCAGTTAAGACCATTTTGTTTTAATTAACTTCTTTCACTCCTTGTTGCCAACCAATCACAAACTGCCAAATCTGTCAGAATCTTTCCACCAAGTGGAGGCCACTATTAACTCCAGGTCTGTCTGATTCTGTGGACCTCCTACGCATCCCTCTCAGTGGGATTCTTTTTCTACCATGGCGATGTCATCTTGGGAGGGTTTGTGCCACTTCTGTGTACCGTGTGGCCAGCCTCCACAGGTCTGCCTGCTTCAGAACAGACTGGGCAGCTATCTCCTCAAAAAGCTCACCCTCGAGTGCAACAAACATGGCGAGGCACCTTCACAGCCCAGCAACTGTTATCATTTTGGAGCTCTTTCCCATGGTGTAAACTGAAGGGATGATAGAAATTCTGTCTTCATCGTGTTTGTAACCCCTTATCTGGGACAGTATTTGGAAAGATATCTGGAAAGTGCTAGGAGTTCCATAAAAATGCATTGAGTAAATTAATAAACGAATGACTATGAGGCACCAACTTCAGCAACAATAATAGGGAAGAAATGT
Source organism: Solenodon paradoxus (assembly GCA_004363575.1). Lineage (NCBI taxonomy): Eukaryota > Metazoa > Chordata > Mammalia > Eulipotyphla > Solenodontidae > Solenodon > Solenodon paradoxus. Next base: position 1,089,409 of record RJWH01000154.1, on the reverse strand, counting down.
AGTCTTCAGATAGAAAATTTCCTCAGAATTTGAAAGCAGTTATATAACAATACTTTTTTCTCCCAAAGGTAAGAGCAGATGCTGGCTACATTTTTCTTTAACAGTGATTTTCCTTTTTGCCTGAGCAAATCACACATCAGAGCACCCACATGCAGTGCCTTGCCACAAAGAAAAAATATGCTATATAAAGCATTCTGATGATAGAAGGGAAGAAAAACACAAAACTGACAGTAGGGATAATAAATGTGTTGATGTCTATAATTTACTGCACCTATGTGATAATCCATAACCATTGCCAGCTATATTTCCCCCAAAGTTCAATATACTAAATCAAAGAGTTAATATTCTTAAACTATTCTGATTGATGATGAGTGAAGCCAGTAGGAGATTCAACATATTTGTAGCTCCAAGGTTTGCAAATAAAACTTCATTACATAGCAAATTATACTTTTATTCTTTTAAGTGTTCTAATTAAAGAGATGCATTTATTCATTAGCCAGATATTTATTGAACATTACTGTATATCATGTATTGTACAATATGTTGCAAACTGAACAAAGAGCAAACCTAATCCATACTCTCAAGGAACTTCTAAGAGCAATGAAATACATGACAATGACATAGTAAAAGTGTACATGGGGGTAAAAATGAAGGAGAGCTTAGTCCATGTGGAAGAGTCAGGGAAAGGCACACAGATAAAGGAAAAGCTGGAGTTATATCTTGAACCCATCTTCTATTCAGGTGAAAAATAAAAATAAAACTCCCAAACATAAAGGCAAAGAGCTCGGGACCAATTTGGTGCAGGTAGTGAAAGGCAGCTTCTTCAGTATGGCAAAACCTTAGCATACAAAGAATGATAGGCCAAAATAGAAACCAGGGGCCTTGCATTTCTTGCTAGGAAGCATGATTTCATTCTGGGGTAAAGATCTCTCTTCTTCTGATTGCACTGGGAAGGCTAACTAGAGGATGGTGAGATTGAGTGCAAGGACACTTAGAAGACCCTTGAATCTTCTGCGTGAGGATTGATGAGAATCTGAATTAAGGCAGAATTGGTAGAGAAGAGATAAATGGTGAGTAGGAAACATCTTCAGGATTTGAAAGAGTTGGTAACTGAATTGGCTTTTAGGAGGGAGGATGAATGTAAAAAGATTCCTAACTTTCCAGGTGGGGGAATATGCAAACTGCAGTGTCATTTCTTGGATCCTGGGATTGGGGACTATTGAAAAGAGTCCCATTTGGGGGCATGTTGAATTTGAGCATATATGGGACACTCAGGTGATGAAGTCTGCACTTTGGCACTCAGACACAAACTTCTGGCTGAAGAAAAAGGCTTAAGATAGTGCTTTAGGCACACATAGTCTTTGAAGCTTTGGTAGAACATATGAAATATTTAGAATATTTTAACAAAGCTATTACCTCCAATTAGTATACTGCTTAAATCTAGATTTTCACAGATGAGGGTTCATTAAAAACAGTGTTTCATATACTTTTGTTTTCTGCTCTAAAACATGACGTAAATATGATACACTATTTCCAGGAGTGGAAAATTATTATACAGGATTTTCATCTTTGGAGACAAGCTCAGTTATAGTGCAATCTCTTGGGAGAAGTACAAGATCTGAGAGGTCCCCCAGATAAATCTGACTTCTCTTTCCAGGGATTATCACTGATTAAAAGACTTGACTTATTCTTCTGTACATAACAAAGCAATTGTTTTAGCAACAGAAAATTCATTATATCCTAGGGATGTCTTGTTTGTGTTTTTTGTTTTTTTTTTATTCAAATGCAAGAAACTGAGAAACCATGGGTTTTTATAATAAGTATTAAACAGGTAATCTGTTTTCATCAAAACTGCTTATTTAATGTTCAACAAAAGGCGGTACACACAGGTCCACCGCACAGATGATAGAAAATATAATATCTTACCATAAAAGTTAGTGCTTCTTGAACAGAAAGCCCTTATATTTTACTGAAAGCATTTTAAAAATACTATTTCTACAACTGGAGGGTTTTGTAGCCTTGTTTCCATTATATTAATTCTCATTTTATATTCACATCCATATACATATACTTAATTTGAATTAATAAAACATTTCTACTTCTCTTTACATTTTAGTGTATATTTTATGTCAAAAGCTAAAAGTATCTATTATAGCTCACTGATTATAATCTTTTTAAATTGCTTTGCTGGAAAGATGATTATTTAGGTGATTTTGTTATTAAGACTCATTTATGCTTGCTCAGTGAGTTATGGCAAAAATAATCACACTATGTTGAAATTGTAATTGATTTTGTTTCACACAAATAAGAACAGAGAGCTCAGAAATAACCAAATAAGAGTCGAACTAAGATATTCAAAATTCATATGCATGTAAAAATATTTGATTTCTTTAATGGTTATTATAAGGAAGAATACACTTGGGTATCAAGAATTTGCTCACTACCTTCTTAAAGTCTATTTTGTCCAGATGTTTCCAAATACACTTACCACCTTTATCAAATTTAATCCCTGTGAATTTAAGATAATCAAAATAACTCTACATTGCCCTTTGCCATCATTCTTTTCCTTCCCACCTCCCCTTCCCTTTTCATGTCCTCCACCTCCCAACAGGGAGACATTGATACTCAAGGAAGAGAGGAAGAGAGGGCGCGACAGAGTTCTCAGTGTCTGCAAAAGTGGGAGGTGAAGGAAGCAGGATACCGAGGAAGCGACGCGTACAACAACCACAGCAAGTTGTCCCAGATACTGGGGATTGTGGTGGCTAATAGCATGGACCAGGAAAAAATCTGGAGGATGCAGGAGGAAAATAGATTTCATTGATCAAATATGGTAATGTGTGTCATCATTAAGTTTGTACACTGAGGAAGCAGGTTTCTCACCATTCAAAAATGATTTATAACAAAAGAGGGAAGAGTAATATAGGGAAAAACTTGTGAAAGTCTTTAAAATTGACAAAAAAAAACAGTCTTCAGTGGAAAACTAGCAGTAAACCCACCCTTCTGGGGCATCTGTCTCTGGTGGGGCGGGGGTCTTTGTATCTTTCACTGTCTTTGAACTCTCTTTGAGTTCTATAAACTGTAGCTCAAACATCGATGCAAGCCATTCTTGTCCATTAACATGCAAATGAATTTTGTCAAATGGAAATAGAATTGCCCTTTCCCTCCATGGAATAAGCCAGTTTGTATCTACTTTTAAATGTATTTTTAAATGCATTTCTTACTTGCCTCTCTACATGTGGTTCTTGACTTCCCCTTTAACCAGTTGTCATATCTTAATTTTCACTCATTAGTTTGAGTTAAATAAGATATTGGAATAATGTTCATTTTATATTTGTATGAGTCATAATCTTGTTCTTTAAAAATTTGTGTTTTGACATTATTCAAAATCTGGAGGGGTTCAATTAGAATTGAAAGTAACTGCGTGAACTCAAACAATTTCAAAATATATAGCCATATTTAGAAATAGTCATAAAATAACTAGTTCACACACACACACACACACACACACACACACACACACACACACACACACACACAGGAGTTTCAAGATTTATCCATGGAAGCAACATAGAAGTAAAGAAATTCTAGCAACTCTGAAAACACATCTTGGTTTCCAAATCCCATTCTCTTTCAAATGGACCCAGGATGGCTTAAGGGGAAAATAATGAAAGAAGAAAATAAACCTGGGACACTTTTATTCAATAAAATATGCTCAAAGTGTGAAGGACCTCTCTCAGGCTGAAACGTGTGCTATTGGAGCATACAAATAAAACAGGAGACGGAACTGTCGCATGAAGGATTAAATACAGAGGTGGTGATGTGTTCTAGGAGTCTGATGGCAGGAGTGGTATGATGTGCACACAGATGGAGGTGTGAGTTCAATATCCTGAAAATCAAATCATGATTGATGCAAAAAAATAAATAATAAAAATAATTTTAAAAGCCAAAATTAATAACGAGAGTACAGAATTATAATCTATTGATAAAATAGGAAACAAGTGTTCTATATTTGTAAAACTAAATAGGAGGGCTTTCTAGAAACCTATTTCACACTGATACATAGAGACGGATAGGCAAATATGCATATATAAAAGCCTACAGACAAAGGAGGGACAGTCCTATTTCAATAAAAGAATGATAAAAATGAATAATCAGCATTTGGTAACTTAAATGAAAGAGTGGCCATTGATAAAAATGGAAGCTATCAACAGATCCTAAGACTGTGAATACAATTTGATAAAGACAGTGTATTGAGGTAGTGTCAGAATAATTGCCACAAAATAGGAGTCAAATTTAAAGGAGAAAAAGCTGACTTTATAGTTGAGAAATTTGACAAATGCCAAATTGACCAGGTGATCAGTGATAGAATTATCTCAAACTGTGGGAGCCCTCACATGGTATGTTGAAAATGAGAGCCCAGCATCGTATTAATGTTTATATATATTCCTACTAGGAATGCAGACACGTATTCTGGAATTGAGAATCTGGTCCTGGGGAAAATCAATCAGACTCAGGTTGAGGGCCATTCTATTTAATTAAATTTACAGTCAGAGAAATGGGGGACAAGGAAAGACTGGAAACTATTTCAGACAGAAGGAGACTGATGACACCTAACAACTCAACGCAACATGTATTTCTGGATTGGATCTGGCCTAGGAAGGAAAATATATTGAGATGATGTTTGGCAAAATTTAAATAAGATTTATGGTATGAGAGTATCATATTAATTTTGATTTGCTCTTTTGAAAGTCTATATGGTGACCGTGTAGTAGAATTTTATATCCTAGGTCAATATATTCTAGAATCTAAGCATAAACTACATGCTAAATAAAAGTCTAACATAAATGCATAAAAATGACAAGAAGGCAGTGTTCTATGTCTGGAGTACATTCTGAGCATGAATTGATGAGGCTCTAGGAGGAAAGAGATGCACAGTTGAAACGGGCAATTAAAGCAGTTTAGTCAAGAGACTTTTAAAAATTGTAGGGCCTATAGAGAAAACCACAAAGGATCATGCAATTCCTTCAGACTAGGAATATCAAGATTCCTTAGAAAGGTTCATTAGTGATTTAAGGAGACACAATGAAAATTAATATGTTCTTACATTTATTTGACTCCAGTGATGGCAGTCACATCCGACATTTCCCTGGGGCTAGATAACTCCAAAATCTTGACTCTATCATTCACTCTAGAGCTTACAATGACGGCAATAGAACTCTCTTTTAATAACCTGTATCCTTATTTTGCTTTGGTTGACCAAGCAACCAAATATTAACATAGTTTACTTCTTCCATTTTCCTTGAGCCTGAGTGGGCATGCTATACTTGATTGATTATTCAACTTAGCCTGCCAAAATTTGAACTGGTCACTAGCCTTTTTTTGGGTAATAAACAACTATTTTGGCAAAAGATTATTTGAGCGATCATGCAAAACATAGAGATTCCAGTCATTGGCAGCACTAACTTGTAATGCAGAAGTCAACATCTGTTCTGATAATCTGCATAAAATCGGTGCTGAACTTTTCTGGAAGTGCTTAGTGACTATGTAACTAAGGCCATCCAATGTTATTGCTGTAGCAATCAGTGCTAACATTGCAGTTTTTATCTTTGGTTTCATGAAAAACAACTTAAATGAAATCGTTCTAGAAAGATAATTGATTTTGAATAGACAGGCCATTGGCATCAACACACTGGTTACACACGGCTGCTGTCCAAACCACCCTTTAAGCAAAGGTTGCAGCTAACACATCAGCCTTCTTTCATTTGCATCACTGATTGCTCTCTATTAGTTAGGATTTGCCTCCAAATTTTGACTACTGTCAGAATTAAAAAGCGCCTTCCCATGGCAAAGATATCATAAATACAATCAAGTTGCCATTTTGCTATTTTTTTTTTAACCCTGTTTCCAACCTCAAGTACTTGAGTAAGTATATGCTTCAAAGGCAGACTGTGGAACCTATTAAAATACAAATAAATACTTGTCTTGGCTTAGATGAATCACCTCAGCATTTTATTTCACAGTATCAATATTGCCTCACTTATACGAGCAAGTATGTATGTGTGTTTGAGAGTGTGTGTGTGTGTAACATACAGGGTGAGGATGAAAAGTGGAGGGAAGGAGGGAAGGAGAGGTGAAGAAAGGGAAGGGAGGCTGGAGAGGGGAGAAGAAAGAAGATGAGAAGAAGAATATTCAGAAATAGATAATAGTATAAATTGGTATGTCCAAACATAATTAGAAAGAATATAGTGGTCACGAAAAATAAATTAAGAGCAGTCAGAAAACATCCATATGTTACAGGTCATTCTTTACTATATGTGTCCTGTTGCTGTTCTAACTAAAAGGTCACAAACTTTGTGGCTTAAAATAACAGAAATTTAATCTCTCACAATTTTGGAGATCAACAGTTTAATACAGCTACACTGGACTCAAATCAAGGTGTGAGCAAAGATAACTTCCTTCCAAAAAGGTAAAACTTACAAGTTCCAGGGACTAAGATGCAAGTATCATTGCCGGAGCAGGGGGCTAATTTTCGGCTGACAGTGCCCACTAACACACTCTTACAAACACTCCTCTTTCACCATAACCAGTTATTAAAACCTTGTGAAGCTTTCTTTTGGACTCAGAACTAGATCAATCTGGGGAAAGGATGAGTCTGAGAAGATGAGATAGGTCTTCATTAATTATTTATTATTAATGATTATAATTATTTAATATATGAGCCATATATATGAAATGCAGTATTTTCTTTTCCAGCTAATCTGAGAACTCCTTGAAAGAGTGTCTTCTCATCTATGAATCCTCCAAACTTGGTCTTTCATACATTGAAATACTCAGTAAGTGTCCATAGAATAAAAACCACATGAAATGTTCCCTCACTGTGGCCACAGTCACCTCATAGTACCCGTTGAAAAAGTCAGTAATGGAGGTCATGGTTACAGCCAAGTTAACAGCCCAGTTATTTAGTTCTGGGGTTTTACACCACTAATCCTTTAGGCCTGTCTTTCTTTGTCTCTATTCGGTGTTACCAGCCCCTTCTTTTTTCTCTTTCTCCCTCTCTCAACTACAGCAGCCAGAGCCTGGCTCCTTCCCCTGAGGTGTGGCCTCCAGCCACAGAGCTCTCCAGGGTAATGGCTGCTTCCAGCAGTCCTTGAAGGGGGAGAAGAAAGGAGCTAGAAGAGAGGCTCTTCACTGTTAGTCAAGACACACCATCAAAGCCTGTGTTCTACCTTCATCTGTGTCCTGGTTTCTCTCTGTTACATCCTTTTTCCAAACTAAGAGAAATTCCTCTTTTCTTCTATAAATCAGCAAGTCACACTGAGTTGGTCAGGGTACATTTTTTTTTTTTTGGCTTTTATCTTCCAGAATAGTGAAAGCTTTTGCCCTGATCTGAAGTTTGTATTAAAAGAATTTCTCTGACTTCTGCTACCATTCAATCCACCTAGCATGAGTGACACACTCACCATGGTGCCTATGGTCCCCTCCACACTCAGCCCATCATTCCTCCTCATGCCTCATTTTTCATTCCTTTATTCTATAAGGACTTCCTTTTCAGCTTCTATTTTCTTAGCCTACTACCCAAAGTAAAAACATATATTCAGTTTAGGAGGCAAGGAGTTGGAGAGACATATCGCCAAAGTGAAATCATGTCATGTTTGGGTTACACATTGCCTCACAAGGACAGCTTCTCTCAGGGTTCCCTCCCAGAGCACTGTTACACTGTGTGTTTGTGAGTCTCCTGTAGGATTTGGCTTTCCAGTGGAGCAGCTGCAAGTGTTTTATTGGGGTTACAATTTTAACCAAGAGACTGTGTCAAAGAGTTGATGTGTTTCTACAAGAGCAAAAAGAAAAAGGCTAGTACAAATTGCAAGACAGAAAAAACAGAAATCACCTCAGTTCTCACTTAGAATATACGGCATCGTATAGACAAGAAGAGATCATCTCACAAAGATGAATCTGTTTCATTGACTTAAGGGACCACTAAGGTCAACCTTGTCAAAAAAATTATGAAGAACTATTTCATAGGGGAATGAAAAGTAGAGGAAGAAACAAGCAGCTGGAGAAAGGAAAGTGGGCACAAGGAAATACTAAATAATGAGGGCAATTGACTGGCCCAAGATCACATGACTTGGCATGTGGTAAAGAAAGGACTGCAATTCAGATCTCCAGACCTCTAGTCCAAAGTTACTTTCTCTACCCAGAGTTTTCAATCAGCCTGTCAAGAGTGGGCTAGAGACAAGAAATACAGGTTCCTTTTGCACAACCAAATGGAGCCTGACTTGAGGTGAAACCCATGAGCCAGTTGTCTCTGACCAAAAATAGACTCATCCTATTTACGACAATGTGTTGAGTAAATATAAATTTCTTCATGTGTCTCTTAGGATATAAAAAACGGTTTGAAAGCACTGTGGATTCTACACCATGTTGAAACCTGGAGGAAAATTTGTTGACAAAACGCCCTCATTTTGTCAAGATTCTTCAACATCCCTTCACAAAAATGCATTTCCTTGTGAATCTAAAATGACACAGTGTCTGTATCTGGGATCCTGAAGCCAAGTTTCCACAAGGTTCTGTGACAGGTATAAGGACAGGTGACACTTTTGAAAGACACTACTATACTGAAAATACCTACATTAAGGAAGGAACCCTTAAAATTGTACCAAAAAATAGGGTGCACCGTGGAGGACTAGAGGTCTGTCACACCCTGGGAGCAATCTCATATACATCCCAAGGTCCTGGGCTCAAGACCTGGAACAGGTGAAACAACCAATATGAACAACTAAATGAAAATAAAGTGCTTCTTCAAACTCTTTCTCCTTGCCTGCACCTTTCCTTAAAAAAACAAATTGCACCAAAAATAGTACTGACACCTGAAAATTTTCATACATTTGGAATTGAGTAATCTGAGATTGAACACTTTGAGCTGACTGACCTGACACTAGCAAGTAAGCATGTAGGGAATCCCATTTTTTGTTTCTCTCTTCTGGCAGGTAACAGAGACCCTCTAATGTGGCTGATGTGAGGGGCACTTTTTATCCCAGTTAGTGAGGAAGTTTTCCTGAAACAAAAATGAAAGCCTCAAAGCAATCTCTGAAGCAACATTTGAAGAGTCAATGGCAAACACAGCTTAATTAGAGCCAAGAGTCCTCCATGGGCTGTCTAATATGGGCAAACAAGGCAGAGTTTCTCAGCACTGTTTTGTTTTAGTTGTCCTCTTTTCTGATTTCAGTGGCTTTAACCCAGATAGCTTATGTCTGTTTAAAACATGAATCCAAAATTCCTTCATATTCTTGCCATTACTGAGTGGGGCATATGCCCCTTATTTTCAATCTTGGTGAATGTTTAACTGCCTTGCTCAGTGAATTACTATACTGTGAGATTTCTGAGACTACATCAGCCTAGGCTGCCCTACCTTATAGGCACTATTTCATGGAGAGCCGTGAGACAGCATATACAAAGTCCCAGTACTCTAAGGGCACCATTGTGAGGAAGCCCAGATTATGTAGAGAGGGCATGTAAATGTGCCCCGGTCAGTTAGCCACAGCCAAGATTCCAGCCAAGAGCCAGCATCACTTGCCGGACATGTGAATGAAGATGGTTCTAGACGATCCCAGCACTTAGGTATTGAGTCACTCCCAGTATTTGAGTCTAAACTCAGACCTTGTGGAGCAGAAATTAGCCATATGGGTCTTTATAACCCCCAAGAATATTATATGAGTTATTACAGTGCTCCACTGTATACGGTCATCATTGATTTCAACTCTCCACTCAAGCCAACTCCAACTTAAATGTTTTGTTACTTTCACCCATGTCTGATGCCCTCACTTGCTGATATTTTACCATTTTTAAATGGTTAAACATTAATACTGAAGGTTTGTAAATGACTATATTTAATAAGCATCAATTCATGATGTCTTACCGATATTTCTGGATTATTTAGCATTCAAATTTGCTTTTCGGATGGAGAAATGACTTATGGCAAATGACTGATGGAGGTGGAATGATCAGAATAGCAAGAGTCTAGCTCCCTGGCTTTGTCAGTGCTCCATCCCCAGGGAATGCTTAGTGACTATAATTATAGGACAAAGGAGATAGGTGCAATAAATGACCTCTATTCCTTGCTGCTTATTTTAATGCTTCCATGTTCTGTACTTCTCCCAGAGGAATTAATTCCCTGACTAAAAATATATCCCCTTCTTCACAATATCTATGTAGTTCTACAAAATATTTGACAACACTAAAACTGTCCTATTTTTGCTGGTCACAAGTCCTTTTATATAGGTTGTCAAAGATTTGGATTGAAATATGCTCATTAAATACTTTCTCTTTTTACTAATCATAGTCAGAAAAAAAACAACAGATTAGCATTTCCAGCCAAATGATTAAGCAGTGATTAGACACAACAGTAGAACTCTTGGGAAACTTACCTTTTGGTATTGCAAAGCCATACTTGTACAACTTTAAGTCCAATTTGGCAATAAGGAATAGGTCAATAAGGAATTGATTTTATACTGCAAAAAATTCCAAACAAGTTAATTTTCACTTGAATCTCAAGCATGATACTAACTGGAAAACATTTATTGATGAGCTGCTCTGCACATCTTATGATTAATGCCATGTCATATACTGTCAATAGAACCAATAAGATATAAAGTAAAAGGGAATCCATAATGTAGAGCTCACAAAACTGCTATGTTAATAAACTATAAAGTATGAACTGTTCATTAATGACCTATTTATGTCAATTATTTTACCAGTACAGACGATGTTCTTTGGATTTTTTTCAATTTATGTAAATGAGATGATACTATCTCTTTCGACAACTTGCTTTTCCCTCCTTTGTTTTCCGGATTCCTTCATGTTAGTACACTTATCAAATGGATTCATTTAAACATGCTTTCCTATGTTTATGTGAACATGTATAAATTCACTTATCTATTTCTTTATTGATACACAAGCAGTTCAGAAGACTATCTTTTTACATATCTTCTTGTGTACCTGAGCTAGTGTAGAATTAGGATACTGATCTAGAAATACAACGGCTGTGTGACAGGCCATGCTCCTCTTTGACTGCACTAAATACTACAAGACATAATTCCAAAGCATTGCATTAATTTAAATGCCTGTCTGCAGTGTATGAAAGAAATCTTTCCCTACATCCAAAACAATGTGTACTATTTAGACATTCTAATTTTTTCCAATTCAGTGATAATGACAGAGTAACTCATTGTTTTCATTTCAATTCCCCATAGTTATATTAACATTAAGGATTTTTATTGGTTTTCTTATTTTTTATGGACCATATGGCTTCATTTTCTCTGAACTATTTTTCTTAGTGCCTCTTCTATGAACATGACATTCCTTAGAAGACTCAGATTTTAAGGTGTTAATGGGGATTGGAGCTCTTTTCCAGCCTTTATCCCCAAAGGTTTTATGTATTGTCCCTGCCTTTCCCCAAGTGAATCTTAAAATGTTCAACCTCCACAGCCCGTATCCAGGTATGTTATCACCCAAGTTGTGGAAGTATGACTCAGAGCTCACTGCCCTGGCTTTGAATGCCTTGATGGTTCCTTCTCCCTCCCTCCCTTCCTCCCTTCCTCCCTTCCTCTTTTTCTCCCTCACTTCTCAATCATACTTAAACTTTTTAACGTTTTGTGGTACATTTCTTCATAAAGAATCTGTAACGGAGAAATTTTTTGATGCCTTAGTCTACCATGTTGTTTGGACTAGAAGTCAGCTACTTTTATTTCATCTTCAGCCAGTATCTCTATCTATTGTCCTTCCTGACTCCCTTTTCCCATCCAAGATGACTTTGGAAAAACACTGCATTTCAAAACTTTTCTACTCTTTTTTTCTAGATATTTTAGAAAACTGTCTATTAGTTGATCTACTGTCAACTATGTAGGAACACTTGTGCTAGCAAAAGGAGAAGACGGTGGAAGAGATTGTGAGAGAGACAGAAAAGTAGAGATTGATGTTTAAATGTAGCTGTACTGAAAATTGGGAGCCCTTCCTTGGTATAAAATAAGGCTACTTCTATTTGACAGGGACCCACAGACACTTTTTAGTGTAACATTTAGTTTTTTTGTTCAAGTTATTGAAATTCCAGATAAAGAAAGATTCCACCTAGCAGTGGACTCAATCTAGGAGACTCTTACTCCTCCCCCACCCCCGCCCCAATTTCTCTCCTGATTGCGGAGCCCCAAAACATAATATTCTAGCTTTCAGAAAACTTCAGTTGAAAGTCACAGAATTTGGGGCTGAAAATTACCTCAGGGATCCAGGAAACAGAGCATAGGATGAAAGTAGCAATTAAGGCGTCACAAAACTTGCGAATTGTGGAGGCTTTTAGAATTCAAACATTCTGTTCCCTATCTCAGGATTTTTTCTACTACCTGTGTTCATTTCCTAGGGCTGTGAAAATAAAGTAGCACAGATTGGGTAATTTAAAACAATAGAATTTTATTATCTCTGGGTTCTCAGCAATATATTTCCTCTGAAACCTGTCCCTTCCTAGTGTCTGGGGCTGACTGGCCATCTATGGCATTGCTTAGCTTATAGCTGCAATGCTTCAGTCTCTGCCTTTGTAGTTCCTCTTGTGTCTGTTTCTTCTCCTACAGATACCAGTCATAGACAATGAAGAGCCCACATAATATCAGTATGATACCAGTAGCATTACTGATCTCATCTGAACTAATTCTGTCTTCAGTGACTCTGTTTCCAAATGTCACATGCTGATACGTTAGGAATGAGGACTTTAACACAAGGGGTGGCATACAATTCAGCACATATTTACACAATGTTGAGAATTTGTGAGAAATTGCTTAATGGTAATGGACTTCCTTTAAAAAAATGAAGGAATTTTGCATCACAATATTATGTAAGTGTAAAGTATGCATCATCATAAATCAACACTTAGAATAGGATTTTCCCAAACCATCAATGAGAACTTGCGTCTTTTCATATAAAATATATGTTGATCAAGAATTTATCCATTTCATTTTTTTAAGTAATTTTAAAGCATTTTTTATGGGGTGCCCCCAGAATTCACATTTATTTAGCACCACAGAGGGTAAACCTCTGGTAATAGCGTCTTTGCAGATATAATTACTGAATTAAGAATCTTGAGATGAAATCATCCCGGAGTTAGGGTGGGCCTGACACAAAATTAGTGTCTTCATAAGAAGAGAGAGAAACATAGCCACAGAGAAGGCAGCCATGTGAAGACTGAGGTAAACCTGCAGCTATGTTATACAAGCCAAGAAATGCCAAGAGCCACTACACCAGAAGCTTGAAGGTACAAGAAATGATTGTCCTCTGGACTCCTCAGAGGGCACGAGACTCTGTCAGAACCTTGATTTTGGGCCCATTGTAGAAGAAAGGAAGCCACACCCCAGCTTCTAGCCGCTGAGGACTTGGCCACCCAGCCACCAGGCACTTGAGAGTCTTTACTGGCTGTCAGCTACTGACTAGATAAAAGGACCTTTTCTTTTCACCTGAGAATGGAACCCTATGTACACTTTACAATTATGTGATTCCTGTGTATTATCCATGGGAAGAATTCACAAAGGAATAACTGAATTCCGTTTGTAATCCCTATTCTAATTCACATCTTCCCCTCTCCCTCATCAATAAAAGTGTATCCCAAAAGTATTTCAGGGCTCAGATTCTATATCTGGCTCACGCGTAATAAAACTGTCTTCACTACTTCTAAAAGAGCACCATTTGGATTTTGTTGGTTGAGAGAGCTATATAACATTTGGTTCCTTTGACCGGGAACCCCAGATGTGTTGGCTTTTGGGAGCCATCTCGGGGCCGGTGGGACGCAACAAGACTCCAAGGGAAGGTGCAACCTGCCACAGTTTGGCAGCCCCACGGATCGGACACCTCTCGCCGGTCCTGAGCAGTACACTGCCGGGCTCTGAGGAGGAAGTGAATGCAGGAATGGCTGCTGGAACAGGTAATATCCCGGGATAAACAAAGGACCCAGCTCAGGCCTGCCCCAGTGGGCAGAAGGAAAGACTGATCAATTTCCATTTCAAGAGATTACTGGAAATATTACCAGGATCTCAGTCAGAGAAGTCCAGGGAAGGGAATTGATAACTTCTGAGTGAGTGGAGTGTGAATGATTTGTTGTCCCATGGCGCGAGCTACGTGACATGCGTGAGCCAGTCCCTGCGGTTCCATTGCTGTCATAAGGCATAATGCTGACTCGCGTGGATATCCACGCGACCTGGTCTGGGGGTTATACGGATGCACCTATAGCCAAGACAGCTTTATTTTTGTAAAAAAAAAATGGCCAGGATGGCGACTGAATGAGCCGCTCTGAATAAAGGCAACCCCCGTCCTTTGTGTGTTTCACACCATTGCTAAAGGGTGGGGATCGGAGGGAATCAGAGTAAGCCAACAGTTTTGAACTGTATGTTGAGGAATTTTAAGGACTTTTCTGAGGATTTCGGTATAAAATTGACACCAAGAAAGATAAAAACACTATGTGAAGTAGATTGACCCGCCTTTGGAACCAGCTGGCCAATAGAAGGGACTTTAGCAGTCCCAGCAGTCCAAGACATTTGGAGAATAGTGGCAGGTGACCCTGGCCACCCAGATCAATTCCCACACATAGATTCTTGGTTAAGAGTCGCCCAAACAATACCCTCGTGGGTACGATTCAGCTCAAGTAGGAAAGGTGAGGCTAGGACTCTTTTGGCATCATCAAGAGGCTCCCAAGAGCCTCAGAAAACTCCAAAATGCTCCCTGGAGGGCACTCGAGCCCCGGGCAGACCATAAACCCATCCTCCAGGGCGACCTCGGAGACAATCTACTGCCTCCCCCTTATATTTCTCCAGCACAGCCCACAGCCCCGCCAGGATGAGATCCAAATACTCCACCACCATCCATCTCCCCCCAAAAACCAACTCAAGATCCCGGTCTCCCAACCAGGGCAGGTGCCTATGCCCCAGAAGTCAAAACTTTGCCCTCCAGATGCCCCTTCGAGAGACGCAAGGATCAGATCAAATAGAGGGAGACGGCACCGTCCGTCCTGGGTGCCCCATGATTTATTATCAGCCTTTTTCAACCACGGACCTTTTAAATTGGAAACATCATACTCCCTCCTACTCATAAAAACCCCAGGCTATGACAGACCTCCTCGAAACTATTTTCCAAAGGCACCATCCAACTTGGGAGGATGCCAGCAATTACTCCGCACACTCTTTAACACAGAAGAAAGGCGGCGTATTATGGCAGAGGCTCGTTCTTACCTAGAAGCCAACGCACCTACCAGAGTGGCTGACATAGTCGCCTGGGCTGAACAATAGCTCTGGAGGGATGACCCGACTGGGACTTCAGTACGGAGGAGGGACGGGCCAATATCCAATGATATCCAGGCAGCCATCTTGCAGCGGGTGGGAGCTGGGGCCAAAAACCCACCAATATATCCAAAACTACCGCCGTTACCCAGCGGCCTGATGAGCCACCGGGAGACTATTACAAATGGTTATGTGAGGCAGTCTGAATTTACACCCAGTTTGACCCAGAGGCTCCAGATAATCAGAGGATGAAAAATGCCACCTTTGTAGTCCAATCAGCCGCAGACATCCGTAGGAAGCTCCAACAGCTGGAGGGTTTCACTGGAATGAGTATCAGCCAGCTCTCAGAAGTAGCCAACAAGGTCTTTATGAATCGGGAAGTAGTAGCCAAGAGGGAGTCTGATTGTAGATTGAAAGAGAAGGCCACGCTGTTAGCTGTAGCTCTCCAGGAAAAATGGCCGCCAGAAGGTGGAAGGGGGTGGAGACTGCAAAGCCTGAGGGAAGGCGGGCCCCAGCTTAGAAACGACCAATGTGCTTACTGCAAGGAATTTGCTCATTGGAAGAATGAATGCCCGCGAAAGCAGACTGCCAATAGGCTGGACCCACGTGAAAGATGGCGCAAAAGAGAAGGGCAGGGCTCGAACTTCCTTGGAAAGGCGGAGGCTGACATGGATTGAAACAGACTGGGCTCCCTAAATTTAGGTCCCCTGTTGCCTATGGTCAGATTGAAAGTAGGGGGCCCACCCATAGAATTTATGGTAGATACTGGAGTAGAGCATTCAGTTCTAACAACCCCAGTGGGCCCACTCGGAACTAAGACGGTCACCATTATGGAGGCCATGGTGCACCGGGCAATTTGCCAGCCCTTCTTCAAAGCCCAAACTTGTGAGCTCGGGGCCACGTGGTAAAACATGAGTTCTTGTACATGCTGGACTGTCCCGTACTCCTGCTTGGTAGAGATCTACTAGCCAAACTCAGGGCCCAAATTTCATTTAGTCACGAGGGAACAGCAACTCTGCATGTGAAATCTGAAACCACAGGGCTTATTCTAACCATTGCCACACCCCAAGAGAGGAGTGGCGTATTTACAGCTCTCAGGAATTGGAGGAAAACCAGCCAGTTTCTCTCTGCTTTTCCATTGGCTTGGGCAGAAGGCAATCCACCAGGATTGGTGAAAAGAAGACCTCCAGTCATAGGTGAATTAAAGCAGGGGTCCCTGCCCCAGTGCCTGCGCCAATATCCTATCCCCTGAGAAGCTAGACTAGGGATGTAAGAACATTTAGACCAATTAAAAGAAGCGGGTATTCTCAAAGAGTGTCAGTCACCCTGGAATATGCCTCTGTTACGGGTTAAGAAGCCTGGGGGAGGCTACCAGCCAGTACAGGATTTAAGAGCTATTAACAAAGTAGCTGTTTCATTGTATCCGGTGGTCCCAAATCTGTACACTTTACTGAGGTAATTATCTCCAGAAGCCACTTGGTTCACGCCTAGATCTGAAAGATGCATTTTTTTGCATCAGGCTGACCCCCCAAAGCAAGCCCTTATTTGCATTTGAATGGACTGATCCAAACACAAGTAGCAGATGCAGATGATGTGGACAAGATTACCTCAAGGCTACAAAAACTCTCCAACATTGTTTGGGGAAGCTTTGGCTGCAGACTTAGCAAATTTTCCCTGTGAAAGATTTCATTGCACTCTCCTGTAGAAGAGCCATTCAGCCTCTTTGTTCATGAGGAAGACAGAATGCCATTGTGAGTACACACTCAGGCAGTAAGTCCGTGGCAAAGACAGGTGGCCTACCTGTCTAAAAAGCTTGATTCAGTAGCGATGAGATGGCCTCTTGCTTGAGATCACCGGCTGCTACCGTTCTTCTTGTCCAGGAGTCAGATAAGTTCACTCTTGGCCAGGAAATAAATGTGAAAGTGCCTCATGCAGTAATGACTCTGATGAATAATCAGGGACATAGATGGCTAATGCCCGGCTTACCCAGAACCAAGGGCTACTCTGTGAAAACCCTCAGTTGACTCTAGAGACCGTGCAGACTCTAAACCCCGCCACATTTCTACCCTCAGAGGAGGGTACTCCGGAGCACAGCCGTGCTGAAGTGCTAGATGAGGTGTATGCCAGCCGCCCAGACCTGCGAGACTCCCCATTGCAGAATCCTGAGCTCACTCTCTTCACGGATGGAAGCAGCCATATGAAGGAAAGGGAAAGGCGAGCTGGCTATGCTGTAACCACAGAAACTTCTGTAATCGAAGCTAAAGCGCCTCCCCAAGGCTGGTCAGCACAGTGGGCTGAAATTCAGGCTTTGATCAGAGCCCTAACACTAGCAGAAGGGAAAAGAGTTAATATTTATACTGACTCCCTCTATGCCTTTACTACTGTGCATATACACGGAGCCATCTACAAAGAAAGGGGACTATTAACCTCTGGGGGAAAAGACATTAAAAACAAAGAGGAGATTCTGTAACTACTAGAGGCTGTTTCGCTTCCAGCAGAGGTCGCCATCCTACATTGCTATGGACATCAAAGAACTATAAATTTTAAATCAAATGGTAATAATTTAGCTGATAAAACTGCAAGATCAGCAGCAGAGGGCAGAGCTGGAGAATCAGCCTGCCTTCTGGCCTCAGTCCAAAGACCAACAAAACCTCAATATGTCCTACAAGAAGAATGGCCCAAATCAGAAGGGGCCATCAGAATACCAGGGGAGTGGTGGCAGCTTCCAGATGGCAGAATATATGTTTCCCACGCACTCGGGATCCAGTTTGTCACGGACTATTAGCAGCTAACCCACCTTGGGAAGACATCTTTGGAAATGCTTCCTCAAAAGCAGTTTTACATCAGTAAGCTCTCTGCCCTCTGTAGGACTATCACAGAATGGTGCATCAAGTGTGTTAAAAATAAGGCCAACACTGTCCCACGTCCACCCCCAGGGGTTCAGCGGATGGGCAATGCTCCTTGGAGGACATTCAAGTAGACTTCACTGAGCTGCCCCGGGCTCAAGGGTACCAGTACCTGCTCGTCTTGATCTGCACCTATTCAAACTGGACAGAGGCAGTACCTACCAAAACTAAAAAGAGTAGGAAAGTTGCAAAAGTGCTCCTCAGAGAAATAATTACCAGGTACGGCATACCCCTACCATCCATAGCGACAATGGACCAGCATATTTGTAGCTGATCTAGTCCAGACAGTTACAAAGGGACTAGGCGTGACATGGAAACTGCATACTGCCTACTGGCCACAGAGTTCAGGGAAAGTGGAGCTAATGAATTGTACCCTCAAGGGTATGTTGGGAAAACTAGTTCAAGAAACAGGTCATACTTGGGTGGACCTTCTGCCCTTAGCTCTCTTCCGGGTAAGATGCCCACCCACACCCCCCCAGAAAACATGAGTTCTCTCCATTTGAGACTCTGTACGGAAGGCCCCCACCGATCTGGGTGGCATCTCCAGGAGCCTTCCTCAATTGGGGGACAAGCATCTGTGGGACTGGACTTCCAGACTGTAGGTGCCACCTTTCAGGCTATAAACAGGTATGTACTAGAGAGCCCCGGTTTCATTAGGTACCCCAGTTCATACATGTGAACCTGGGGATCAGGTTTGGGTCAAAGATTGGAAGAAGGAACCACTGAAACCTCAGTGGACAGGTCCACATATTGTTGTGTTTGTTACTCCAACTCCTCTTAAAGTTTCAGGTCTAGCTCCGTGGGTGCGCCACTCGCCAGTGAAAACAGTTTATCAGAGCAGAGAATGAGCCAACCAGGAAGGAGACCCCACTGGCCAGAGCTCCGCCCAGACTGCCCAGCAGCTGTCTCCCACCTGTCTCAAGCTGACCCGCTATTCCTCAGAGACTTAGAGGAGCTGATGACGTGCCAGGAGTCTCCGTGTTTATCTCTGTTCATTGTTCTGTTCATACTCTGGGCTTTACTGCGTCCAGTTGCCCTTATCAGTCAGTCCTGCTGACCTCTTCCGTAGATTGCTGCCTGTCAGCATGTATAGATCATTGGAAAAGCCAACCCTTCTCGAATTCCACTCTGGAATATTGTTCCAGTTTTATTGCATCCCTTAAACCATGAACCTAGTATACACTCTGTTCGTGGTGTTAATTCACCCATCCTGGACACCCCCCCCCACACCCAGCCCCAATAACAGATCAACATACACCTAACCACTTCTTGCAGCTAACCCAGGCTATAACAACTATTTTTAATTTATCCAGCTGATGGGTATGTGGTGGGCCAGGGCCAGAAACAAACTGGACATGGGTCGCCGCCCCCCCTCACCTTCAGTGGATTGTGAGTAAACTCTCTAAGGTCGATCATGGGACAGGTTGGTGGAACCCAGAGACAAACCGTGATTGGCCATTGGTAGAAACCACCCCTGGAATATTTCGTCTAAAACAGACCACTGCAAGGTCAGAAGTCTTCCTTGGCCATAGTCATTGCAATTGGATATATGCCAGGAAGGCAGTTCCCCTCAACTGTGCACCTGCAGAGGGTAAATGGGACAATTCTGGCATCTCAATTAATGGCATCCAGACCGTATGCCAGGTGAAAGATCCTAAAAAAAAAGGAAACTTTTTGTAGCGAGATAGTCGGGAGGAAATCATTTTATAACACCAATGCTCAAATGTTTTTTCTTGAAACCGTTTCTGTAAACAGTGCAGTGAAACAGGCATCAGCCATTGTATATCTTACCAATGGGCTTGGAGCAACTCCAATGGTGAGGATAGTCTGGATTCACTTGGTATTGGAGTCTAACCCACCAATATAAGAACCGTACTTGGAATCCTAGCACTAACCTATGGAACTGTTCATATGGCACCTTTAGAGGCTCACCAATCCTGGGATCCCCTTTGGGAAACTTAGACGATTACTATTATCCAAGTTTGAGACTCCATGACTGGGAACAGATCTTTGAAACCATTGCTTGTGCACTAAACGGTCACTATTGAATCTGTGGTGAAACAGCATATACCTGCCTGCCCCAAGGTTGGACAGGAACTTGTTACATCAGCATAATTAGGCCTCAGTTCTTCCTCCTAGGAGACTCTATACGAGAAATGTTGGGAATTAGAGTTTATGATGAGTTATACAGACCAAAGCATACATACTGGTCTTACTTTAACTGGTGATGACAATGGATGGGCAATCAATGGTCTCCTGAAAGAATAATTCAAGTCTAAGGCCCTGCCACTTTGGCACGAGATGGCAGTTGGGGGTACCGAACTCCCATCTATCTCCCGAATTGATTGATAAGGTTACAAGCAGTAGTAGAGATAATTATCAATCAAACAGCTACTGCACTAGACTTATTGGCAGATCAGGCTACCCAAATGAGAGCTGCCATCCTCCAGAACCAACTAGCCTTAGATCACTTATTAGCAGAGGAGGGAGGAATTTGTGCTAAGTTCAGTTTGACAAACTGCTGCCTGCAAATAGATGACAATGGAAAGATAGTTAAGGACATTGCCAGAGGTATGCAGAAAATAGCCCATGTCCCAGTCCAGAAATGGGAATCCCTCTTCAACTCTAAATGGCTCTCTTGGTTCTCCTGGGTCAGAGGATTCAAAACTTTGTTAGGAACTATGGGACTCATTTTGGGAATTTGCATATTGCTTCCTTGTTTTCTGCCTGTCATAATAAGCTTGATTCAGTCCACCACAAACACAGTTGTTCAACAGGTCACAACGAAGCATGTCTTGTTGGCGCGGCAGTATAACTCCGTACTCCCTAATGAACAAGAATGCTAACTATACTGTTCTATATTCAGAAGGTCCAAGATGCTGCACCCCCACCACGACCCCATCCAGCAGGAAGTATCAAGATCAAGTCTTTGCCCCAATTCCCCATCTATGGACTTTGAAAGCTAATTATCATCAGTTTGAAACAAAAATGGGGGAATGTAGAAGAAAGGAAGCCACACCCCAGCTTCTAGCCGCTGAGGACCAACAATGGCCACCAAGCCACCAGGCGCCTGACCGTCTAGACTGGCTGTAAGCTACTAACTAGATAAAAGGACCTTTTCCTTTTCACCTGAGAATGGAACCCTATGTACACATCACAATTATGTGAATCCTGTGTGTTATCCATGTGACGAACTCACAAATGAATAACTGAATTCCGTTTGTAATTCCTATTCTAATTCACACCTTCCCCTCTCCCTCACCAATAAAAGTGTATACAAAAGTATTTTGGGGCTCAGATTCTGTATCTGGCCCACGCATAATAAAGCTGTCTTCATTACTTCTAAAAGAGCACCGTTTGGATTTTGTCGGTTGAGAGAGCTATAACACCATGAGCTCCAGAAGTGTGAGAGACTACATTTACCTTGTTTAAAACCACCAACTATTTGGCAATTCACTGTAGTAATTAATAAACTAACAATATTCATTTATACAGATTCATAAAAAATTAGATCATTACTTTCATTGTTGAACAGATTATTTTCAATTAGAAAACAAAAATTAAGTTTAAATTTGTTTAAAATGAACACTATAGATACTTCCTTGTGCAGTTATTCCATATTTTACTTAGACTGAATTTCTATACATGGAACTTCTAGGTCACAGGATTTTCAAACTCACGATATATACAGCAAATATACTCTCTATAAAATACTATAGTCAAGCGTTCTTCTTCCAGAATGTATGAATCTCTCTTTTGTTTTCCCCTTCAAATACTGAATATAATTATTTATCATCAATGTAGGAGATTAAAACCCTCTAATTATTCTTTTAATCAGGCTATTCTTTAATTGTCAACATTGCATGTTTTTCATACATTCATTTATCATTTGTAATCCTCCTAAGTGAATTATATATCTAAGTTTTAATTCTATTCATCAGTCCTATATATTGTAGACAGTTTTTCCAATTTATTCATTCTTTTATTTGAGTATTTTTTAAAATCCCTCAGATATTTTCAAACTTGTATATACTTTATCTGTGTTTTCTGCTTACAGGATTAGATACATATCTTTACCTCAAACATACTGAATCATATCACTTATTCTTATTTTGTCACTATAATTTCATCTTTCCATTTTTAATCCATGTTTTTTTCTACTAAAACTACGCTAGAAATCTTTTTTCTAATTAGCTAGCTAATATGACAATGTCATTTGATGAATAATCAGAAAGCTAGAAAAGTGACCAGAAGACAGCGAAAGGGAAGCAAGAAGGGAGCACAGCTTTTTGAGGAGTGAGACTCAGGAGTGGCAAATGCAGCACAGTTGCCAAATAATTTAAGGAGAAAAAAAATGTTTTGTCTGAGAGACCTTTCATGATATGATAGGGAAAGGGCTTGGTCAGAAGAAATACTACCGTCGAGATCACGGCATTTCATTCTCGGCAAGAGCAAGCGACCTCATGCTCCATGAGTACTAGGTTCTGTTTGGGCTGATGCCACATTTTTTTTTTTTTCCTTAGAAAACACAGCAACCTCTTTGAAACAGACTGTGAGTTCAAATAACTTTTTGTTAACCAAAAATACATTTTAGTCATTTTCAAGTTGTTACATTAAATGCATAATAAATGTTTAACCTTCTATTTCAAATGAATTTGACTCAATTGTGAAACTTAACAAATAACAAATAATAAATCATCAGGACAAATTTCATGGGAAACTAAGCAGTGCAAATAATAATTAAAACCTTTCTTTCTCGTGAACAATTTAAACTTGATGCCAATCTTCCCATTCCTCACAAAGCAAAAAAACAAAACCATAAAATGCTTAAAATCCCTTTGAATATTTATACATACCAGATGAATTTTGATATGAAGAATGAAACAGATGCATTCATACAAACAACTAGCTCATGGTGGTATAGTCAAAAAAGACAAAGCATGATTTCCTTCAATAATTGACCAAAAATCACTGAACTCATTGGCATTCTTTTGAAAAAATTACTTTTATTCTGTTGGCCATACTGAGGTATATATCAAATATTGACGACTTTCAGAGATTCTTCCATTTATTAGTATCATTATTATTAATATTAATATTACAAAGGTCCTTCACTAGGGAAGCAAAATATTAAACCAGGACATTTACTCTGCAGAGCTGTTCTGGAGATGAAGCGACATGACTCATATAAATAGGTACTTGGTACCAGTAGGTGTTCAGTGAATGTCAGTGTCCCTGCTCTTGTTTTTCACAGCATAGAGGAAATAATCAAGGGGGCAGTGACATCACATCTAATTCAAGTCAATAAGGAAACAATTGCCATAGAAAATTGACAAATTCTTCATTAAAAAAGAAAAATTAATCTCAAAATGGATTTGGAGGTTGACCAAGTTGGGAAATGCTGAGCATTGTAATTTTTTAAATTATTTTACCTTCTTTTTTCAGAATTTGAGGAGTAAATTTCCAAATTTCAGAGACAATATAGACATCAAACCCTCAATGAGGGCAAAGAATACAACTGACAGGTCTCTAAATAAACTAAATAACTAAGGTGACTGGGAAGAGGTTACCAGAAAATGTATTTCACCTTAAAATGAACACTAATAATCAGCACAGTTCAAAGGAGGAAAGTGGCAGCCTTGGGAGGTAATGCATTTTCATCTGTCAAGCACAGCAGGGAGTATTTGTGCAAGTCTATCAGAGGATATTTGACCATTGAACATTGAGTTGAACTTGATGACTATTAAATGTTCTTTTATTCTAAAATTTGATGCATCTAGCCTCAGAGCACACTGCTGTGGCAGCTGGAAGTTTGAAAGAGAAATAGCACAACTGAAGAAATTCAGTGAAAAGGCACACTAAACACCACATAGCTCACTATATCTTAAGAACATTACCATTTTGTGCTTTGGAAGAGGGATAATGTAAAAAGAAATATTTTAAATTAATGTTAATGGCAAATTGCATCTATAGTAAGGTTTGGAAGGGGTGATTCATCATACATTAGAGGTAGGAGGATTTTAAAGATCTTGTCCAATTACCTGAATTAGATGAAACAGAGTTCAAGGAAAGTTGATTGTCCTAAGTCACTTAACTAGCGATGACAGAAGCAAATGACAGAAAGCAAGACTTCTATATAGACTCTGAGATTCAAAGTCAAATTGACTTTAAAGTTTGCTTATATTTTCAGGCAATATGAGAATTAGATGGGAAAAAACTTTTTCTGGCATCGTTCTTTCGAGTGACATTTAAAACTTTAGGTTCCGAAGGTTGTAACAAATTATTCATTACCAGAGGATAATTGTATAGTTATTTTTACTTCTTTCAGGGCTTTCCAAATACACAGCTCCTTTATCTTTCCAATTAAAAATCACACCCAGGTGGTGAGATACGGAAGTCTTACAAATATATGAAAAGTCATGATTTAAATAAACATTTGTGTACTTGTAAACTAGTTCAACATTAAGTATATTTACACCCACATCAGTTAATCTATATAATCATCATATTCAAAAATGTTATATTGGAAAACTTGTGATTCCTTTTTTCCCATGTAAATTAATTTCAAGTTAAAATTACGAAGATTCATGTTGATGTGTTTCTTTTAGTTTGTAAGTAGTTTTGCTATTCAGTCAACATCTAAAAGAATACAGAATATAGAAATTCATAAATTTCTACTTGGAAAAGCAAATATGAAATAAAACTTTAAAATTGTTTATTATACAATGATTTCAAAAACAAAATATCATAAAATACCTATCTATCATATACTAGAATGGTAACAGTATGAAATTATCTTCTTACTACATTTTTATAAATTTTCCTTAAAGTTATAGATTTCACAGAAATAGCAGTAATAATCTTATAGTCTACAATTAAAATTAAATTTAAAAATATGAAAATATGATTTTCTTAACTAAATCAACTTCACATCCATCCTCTGCTTAAGTGGATAAAATTAATCAATACATAAGATATTATTATTACTTGATATATAAATTCATAAATCTTATTGGATGCATCTACAGTGGGCTGTTGTAAATAAATTTTATCCCCATTCCTTTGGGTAGTCCATAAGTAACTGAGCAATCCCCTCAAAATTCAAATGAATATGAATACTGAATACTGATTGCTTTAATGTCAATGTAGTACCTGGCATTAAGACATTTACTCACCATATGCTTTTCCTTTCCTTCCTAGCTTCCTGTGCAACTATTCAAATTATAAAGGAAGTTTCTGCATCTTATTCAGCATGAATCCAGCTGGATGACTTTCAAATTAATGTGCAACCGATAAGAACATTAAATGCACACATTTTTAAAAAAGAGAAATACTATACTTAGTTTATGGAAGTCTTTGCTTTGCTAAGTTTACAAATAACTTGGTTTTCCAAATTGTTATTTCCTGTCTAATTTTGCTGGCTGAAATTGTTTTTTCAAACATAGTAATTGTTTATCCTAAGATATTCTGTTAACATTGTTGACCGGCAACTGTCACATTTTTTTGATATTTAAAAAAAATTATTTACTGAAATGTGTTAATTTCAAATATAGTTACAAACTTCTCCCTACTATGAGGTAAAATTTTAAATGAACAGTTGTTTAGGAAAATTGTACACAATTCAGAAATAAATATGATGCCACACATGTTGAAAGCCCTGTGCAAAAAGAAACTATGCATGATAAAATATGTACTATAACTTACAGTCCATAGACACACATTTTCACTAATTATTTACTGGCATCTTGTTAATCAGCTTTGAAAACATCAATTAGGGAGAAATTACATAAAGCTCATTACAAAGATTACTATAAATTGGGTATCTGCTGTTCAAAACAAGAATGAGGAAGACTCTTAAACACTTCGCTTGATTCTTCATTTCTTTCCCTAATTGTTTCCTTATCTCTAAGAGCCTACATTCAGTTAATGCAAGTCCATATTTACTCTCTTTCCACATTGTTTCCATTGTTTCTGGTTATGGGGAAGTATCAACACCTCCTCACTGGTTATGGCAAAGTAACAAAGCTCTTGAAGACAACATTCATTATGGATATTTTATTCTGAATCAACAGTCCAATAATTCTCTCTTCACTTCTGTTCAAAATCTTTTGATGGACAGAACCTAAGATTGTTCTCAATGGTACACACCTTTTCCTTTGTGTAATGACCTTTCCTTAGTTAAAAAATGGACATAAGGACTTAACTTCTAACCAGTAGTCTAATCCTGTTAGCAGACTTTCTAAAAGTTTTCTCTGGCAAGCTTCCCTGTGGTAAATAGTGAGAGTCTAATTTATCAAGGAACTGGAAGTCACCTCCATCCAACAGTAAGGAACTGAGGCCTTCAGCCAAACAACCTGCTAACAACTACATACATACATTTGAAGCAGATCCTTTCCTATCTGAGTCTTCAGAGTAGCCCCTAACTGTCATGGCCAATACTTTGCAGCCTGGCTCACCTTTGGGGATTTCCAATTTATCAGCTTGACAATTACTCATTATCTTGTTAGCTCTTTAATGGCTTCAAATGGATGTTTGCTATATTTAGTCAGATGCTATAGCAGGAAAAGTTGAACCAAATTATCTAGTCTACATCTTCGAAAGCAGAAACTGATGATCTGTTTTTGAGTTTTTCATGGATTACTTTATAGCTTCTTAGCTGGTTTCAGCCTCCATTTGGGCATCTTCTCTAGTCTAGTAAGATACCAACTCTGTAAGAACATTCTAGCCATTTTCCTCTGGGGAGGGTGGTGCTGTAGACAAATTGTTTGGGGGAACTAAGTGCTTGGTATAATGTCCAAATATTCTGTAGTTGTCATTTTTGGTTCTATAAAAATAAAAATGTCTCAACCCCTTGATAAGTAAACTATTAAAACAAAAACAAATTGGATTCACTTTGCCATTCACTTAGCAGAAGGGGAAGGGAATAGAACTTCATGTATTTTGCCAGATAATTTTATGTATCATCCTCCAACTCAAATCTAGGTTTTAATTATCTCAGATGAAATAAAATTCCTCTGAATTTATTACTGCAACATTTGTTGCTAGAACACTGAGATTTATAAAGCCAAAAAATTAATTTTAAAGTTGGAGTTTTGCCACCAATAATCTAAGTTCTTAACAGAAATCTGGGCTTCAGGGTCATAAACTCACAATATCTCGGAAACAAAATATTTAACTGAAATTAGTGAGGTGTATTTGATGGTGCTGGCCAGGTAGAGACAAAATAAGGAGTGGTGGGGACTGTGACAAACTGCAGAGAGTCTAGCCTCTCTAAAGGGATCCAAGGAAACAACTCCCAGCTCCTGTCTGTTATTGACATGCAAGAACGCAAACCTGGAGGTGCCAGTTCTTACAATTTCTTTCTGAAGAATCTGAAATATGGTGTTTTATACTCCTTCGCCCTTTTAATGCTGATAATTAAAACAACAAGAAACACCTGTGTGGGGTAATTTGAATGATCAAAAAACCTAAACTTCTGAACTAAATTACCCCGATGCCCATTCCAGCGTTAGAGCCTGTCTACCTTCGTATTAGTACTATTCAGGATAATGAGAGAAATCCTCTTAAAAGCCTTCCTAAGATCTTAATTAAGGGTTTATAACATAAATTGTTAGTTTGCAAATAAAAGTCAAGTTTTATATGAACAAGAAACACTTCCCAAATAACTAATCATAATGCCAGTTTTCATTTTCCTAAGTCAAGGACAATTTTTAATAATTCAAACCTAGAATTAAAATCATCACAAATTTCCGCATTTACTTTGCGTTTCTTACTTTCTCTAGCCTCTATCAAAAGATATAATTTTCCAATTTCTATAATGTACATTGCTTTTTGAATTATTGTGCCTAATATATGCTAATAATCTTACCTCATAGTTAAGTATTATCCAAAATGGGTTAGAATTTAATACAAAATGCAATGTGCATGTAATTAACTTGACTGGACTATTAAAATATCTCATAAAAAAACCTAAGATCGTCATTCCTGGTATCTGAATTCTCAGTATCGAGGGATCAACTACATAGAATAAGTTAAAATACATATCTGACAAAATTTATTCAAATGACTTTTTCTTAAATGACAAATATAAACGAGAAATGCTATTTCAAATACAATTTCACAATGAAATTGCTTATAATAGAGTGGAATTGAACATATCATGTGATTCTATATTAAAATCCACTCAAGAAAGTTCATTGTGATTATAAAATATGCATATTTTCTGCGAAATTTGGAAAGCTAAAAAATTAGGGGAAAAAAATCACCCAAATCTTATTCCCATAGACCTGTTCAGTTACAATGATGTTTCAGATATGATACACATAACTGAAATCAAACATTAATTTTGAATATTGTTATGAACACTTTAAATCCACAAGACTTGATAAGGTCACACAGGGAAGGAGTGTGGATTAAAAAGACGGAGTACAGAGCAAAACAGGGAGGTACACCAATATGTGAAACCGAGTTTAGAGGAAGGACAGAAAGGGAACTATGAAAGACCAGTGAGGTAGGTGGAAAGCCAAGAGCGTATATAACTGAAGATAGCAGAAGACACTAATCCAAATAAAACGAGACAAATGTATCAGATGTATCAGACTGAGTAAAGTGCATCAGGTTCAAAAATTTTGCTACATGGAGCTGATGAATAGATTCAGAGGAACACAAATCAGACTGAACCTATATACCTCATGAGAAGCAACTAAAATTTTCTTTTAAAAATTATGACACATACGTGTATGTACACACATGTAGCAGCTACATAACATTGTAAAGCTATACAAATATCATAGACAAGAAAAAAATTCATTCATAATTATACATCTAGGCATAAATAAGAAATGTGTGGAGATCTTCATAAAGAAAACTATAAACTGCTAAAATAGAAATGTTACAAGTAAATGAGATATATAAGATCTCAAAATAGAAAGACTGACTACCTTATGTTCATTAATTCCCATTCATTAATAAACTTCTGATTCTAGGCACTTGGACTGGATCAGCAAACATAAAAGTCAAAACATAAAAGATCAAAGCTGACTTACTTGATTTCAATGGAATATCATGTTTCCACAATTAAACCACCTAAGTTGGGAGTTGACTAATATAATGTCTCAATGTTTCCTTCTATTCACACTTATCTATTTCCCTTTCTTTAAAAAAACTTAAGGTCAAAACTTTTATCAAAAGCCTTATTTTTCTCCTTTGGACTACTGATGTTCTCTATTAGTTTCTAACATCCATTCATTGATTACTGAATTTATATGATTAACTTTACCCTATTAGAGCAGATTCTTTTCATTACTATTGAATTGACATTTTAGCATTTCATTTGGGATTGCTGCATTTGTATTATAGTGTGAATTTACCTTATATATTTTTAAAAAACTGGGATAAATAAATAAATCTGACTAGTTTTCCAAATGTTAGGCTTGTTTCACTGACATATAGAAGAATTCATTGTTATATTATATTGTTCTAGACCCTTGTGGAAGGTTTCTGAGAAACATTTTCAGTATCTTCCATTAGCATGTGTGGTGTGGGTGTATGTGTGTATGGAGTATTGATTACTATTGAATAAAATTAATAAGAACTTAATGGTTCTTTAGGAATATATTTTTATTTCCAGATGACTAAGCATTTTTGGTTAAAAACTATATTAATATCTGGATATATTGTGGTATACACAGATTAATGACCTACATAATTCCTGCTTTCAGAATTTCCTGACAACTTCTGTAATCTATGATTTCAGATATAGGTTGTTACATTTTAAAAGATCTATTGCTTGTAAGGTACCAAATTTTATTAACTCAACTTTACTAATTATTCCTTATTTTCCATTACTCTAACCTATGACTAAGATTTATATTCACATTTCATATACTGATTATAATCTGTAACATAAAATGATCTTTTAACAGACTATTTGCCTTGAACTGTTTGAAATATTGCTAACCCTGTATGCTTACTTTTGCCTGACTTCTTGTACTTATTTTAATTAATTTTCATTCCCCATTTCTTGATTCCCCATATAAAATCATTTGCTAATGAATCGCTGTACATTTTCAATAGACCTATAAGGGACTTGGATAGTCTGACATTTTTCAGTTGTTCTACCTATCTGTATCTTGACTAGATTTTTTCTAATTTAATTTTTACCCCAGAAGCATAGCTACATTATTTCCTAATGTTAAGCTGAAGTCTGAGACCAACTAGATTACTGTTTCTTGGTTAAGATGTTTATTTTCTCCTACTGCTTTTAGAGCACATTCAACTTGCTTAAATCAAGTTACTGCCTATTTCCAATAAGCTTGTAACTTTTCACCTTCATTCCCCTCACTCTCCTCCCATTTTTGGAAAATATTTCAAGAAGCAATTCAATGCCACATGCACCAACACATTCTTTGATTTATGAGTCAGAATTAACCTATTCTTTATGTAAATGCACACCATTTGTATCATGGGATATCTACAGTGTATTTTTGGAGAATATCTGCTAGAATCATTTCTGGAGTCAGACCTCCTGAATTCAAACTTCAACCCTACCATGTTTTACTTGTGTGACTTTTAATAAGTTATTGCAGTGTGTTCATTAGTTCACAGAATTAATTATTAAGATTAATTTGCTAAATGGCAGTTTTTAAACAGTAAACCAATTTCCTGAACTTTCAGATAGAGTGAACTACACTGACTAAAATGTTAACATGACTTTCAAGTTAGATAAGAATCTGAGTTACATATAATTCATCATTTATATGATTAATCATATATGAAACTGGAAAAGTCACTTAACTTCCCTGTTTCTTATATATGTGGGAAACAATTATTTTAAAGGGGTTTTAGCAGGATTCTGAAGTTCTGTACCATGTTATTAACAAAAATCATTTTTAAAAAGGGAAAAATGTAATGAAACACCTACATATTCTCAAGCATTTGAATTTTTGTTCTTAATACTTCTTTCAAAATCCTATGCAATGAATACAAGGTATTGAAGACAACTCAGTCTTACCAGTTAGTCAGATAAAAATAAAATTACTTTTAAATCATTAGACATACTAAGTCTAAAATTAAATCTGGTGTGTATTTTAAGCAAAATGAGAGATGGAATCTCAGGCTAACGTAAGAAATAAAAATTGTCTCACAATCAATGTAATGAATTTAATATTTAGCAGTTAAC
Source organism: Solenodon paradoxus (assembly GCA_004363575.1). Classification (NCBI taxonomy): domain Eukaryota; kingdom Metazoa; phylum Chordata; class Mammalia; order Eulipotyphla; family Solenodontidae; genus Solenodon; species Solenodon paradoxus. Next base: position 1,058,018 of record RJWH01000154.1, on the reverse strand, counting down.
AAGTCTCATCATTAAAATTCCTTTTATTGTCCCCTTTTGTGAAATTTAAGTTTCCCAAGGTCCCAAATGGAATGTTTTTTCTTAGTTTTCCAACAGCCGTGATTTTTCTTCTTTTGGTCTATTCAGTAGAAAGTGAACTATCTGAAGTAGAACATCATCGTTAAAACCTTTCACATCACTTCCTTCAATTGTTTCATAAAGAGGCTTACTTTGTGTACCCCAGCATATATTTTTACGAGGATTGTTTTGATCAGCTTGTATCGTCAGTGCTAAAGTATTTAACTGATAGCAGAAAAAAGAGAAGTATTTTCCATCTGTGATCACGCCCTGGGAGACAAAAGGTCGAGTAACATCTGCTTCACTCCAGAAACCTACAGAAGCAAATTATATTGAATTTACACATTTTACCAAAGCAAAACAAACATATATATTAAGGAGATATCAAATACCTCCTAAAATCTGGATATTTCACCTACCAAAATTCCTAAAGATTTCAAAGCTTTTCTGATCTTCTCCACTCTGACTCCTATTTTACATTCTGTATCCAGATTTCCTTCTCTAGTATTCCCAACTTCATCATGCATCCTTTCCAAAAATTTCAGCATTAAATAGCTTTTCAGTCTTAACTCACGTCATCTAAGAGCAATTAAGTTCTATCTATGCAGATCACTCCTATATCATTCCTTACTGTCTCAAATGTGTTCAAATGTTCCCTATACCAGCAGCTTCTACCACTCTAACTATCCTAGCTATTTATTTCAACAAATCTACAAATGACTGCAGAAAGAAAAATCACTTTCTAAGGATTTCAACCATGTCCTTAGATAAGTTCTGTATCTTCCTTCACATATTTCAAAGTCGGTTTTATGAGTTACTGTTACTTTGCCTCGCATATATCTTATGTTTTTTTAAGTGACCTCAAGGATGGCTCAATACCTTCACTTCTCAAATTTTCTGGCTTCTTCTTATTCGAGGCTAACGAGCTTTAATACTTTTAAACCCAAGAGCCAGCAGCAAACATATAACTATATTTCCCCCCACATTTTACATCAATCTTCATGAAGATACCCAATGAATAATAGTTTTAAAATATGAACTTAATTCTACTGCAAAAATAAGTTCTTTATCTTTCACAAATAAACAATACCATTCCAACCTCTTCAAGAAAGTTTCCTTTCACATTTTCTGATTCTGTCTATTCCTATTCCTACTTTTTCCATTTATTTCTATTTTGGAAACATACATCAATAATTAAAAGGAAAAAAATATATATATGTATAAAGGAAACAGTTGAACCTGGCAATAATTAAATCTTGTAATTCCTCCTCAAAACTTATACAGCATTATTTAGTTACATATTATATTATTTCAGGTTTTGTTAGTAAAACCCAAATGCCCCACCATGGGCTCTAAAAGTCCTACCAGATATGGGCTCGTTTCCTGCATTACCATGTCCTTTCATGTTCCCCACTCTCTCCTACAAGTTTGTGCACAGGTAGCTGTTCAAATACCATTATTTAGAGACCTCCCAAGTTACTTGCTTAAGTAGAGTCTGTCCATAACTCATTTATACCCACAACCCATAAATCTAGTGCATTTCTCCATTGTAATAGCACTAACTAGCTAAAAATATTACTATTAATATCACTTACTCTCCTCACAATAAAGTAAGGTTTAGGAGAGTAGGACTTGCCTGTCTCTTTCAACATTATCTCTAAGGCCAACAGTACCTGACACATCATAATTATATAGGATAGCTGTGACTTACTTTCAAATTTAATCTACCTAATAATTTTCCTTTCTAACTTCAGAAAACTTTTGTTTCATACAGAGCTGACTTAGTTGGTTTGTCTTTGAAATGTCTGAGACACCCCTAAGAAAAAATACACTCACATGAAGGTGCTTAAAGTAAAAGATCGAAACAGCTACCTAAGTGCCACCTGCCAATTTCAAACATAAAATGTGTAATTAATGGATTTTAAAATACCTTTTTTTGGGGTAAGGATCAACCTACCTTTTTATGCAAAGAAAACGATTTAAACTATTGATTTCTTAAAAATGTCACAGATCTCTTCCATGAAGAATGAAATAAATTAGTTTTACCTTGATACATAGCTTGTGCTCCAGTCCAAGCAAATAGGCTTGCAATAGCATTTGTTCTACAAACAACTTCTACCTGATCGGCACAGTTTCGTTTCAAAAGCCTTTCCCTTTTTAATCTGTCAGGTAGCAGATGAAACTGTGTATGACCGTAACAGCACGGATCTGCTGTCTTTGAGCCTGAAGAACAAAATAAAGCATTTCAGATGAAACACACATGTAGAACGCCCAGAACACGTTTTTAGTAATTTTCTTCAAACTCGTCTTTAGCCTCTACTTATTTTATTGATAATGATAAAGATGAATTTCACATGCGAGTACAATCTACTAGCTCTCAAGCTATGACCGGATAAGTCTATAAAGAATTTAATATGTACAATTAAGTTAAAATTTCCTACTATTTCAGATTTCTCAAACCCCTATCAGAAGAGTTTATTATTCAGATGAATAAGAATGTCATACTTTTAAGAAAATAAGGATGTTAATATTTCATAAAATGCTGGCAGTCTTGACTACAGTGGTAAAGTCTTTTAAACCAAAAATTACCCATAATCACTCTTTAAGACCACAATGAAACGAATGGGTTGATAAAATAGGTCTGTAATACTATTATTAAGCTTTCTTAAAATCTTCTCAAGTTGGCTTAAAATTAGTATACAAAGAAAAAATAGCAAAAGAATGAGTTGCATGAGGCTAGACATCAAACTTTATTTTTATTATGAATGGTTATTATAATATGTGGCATAAATGGGAAACTTATGTAACAAAGTAAATCACTGACTCAAGTCCAGTTCTATACTTAGTTTGAAAAACAGAAATAACTTTTTCCATATAATAAATCAAAAAAGTATCTCAGTAAGCATAACTATTTTTAAAGTTAAACACTGCTAATTCAGTATCAACAAATAAGATCTTAAATGTTAAGCTGAAATAATATTATTTCCAATTTTCATTCATATGGCAACTGAGATTATGAATTATGTTTTCAGTGGACTATATGAACCTCTTATGAAGAATTAATTATGCAACATGCACAGGACTCTTTGAACACGTTTATAGCGTAATACATCAAAAGAAAAACTTACCAATAAATATAGTGTTTTCGAATTGCCGTTTGAATAATGGAAGTTTGTCTGGCTTACACTTCATAACAGGGATTTCTATAGGTACAGAATAATTCAGCGGCACAAACTTAAAGAGAAAGAAGTTGTAAATGAATTCACAGCAACACTAAATATATATTTCACTTAGTTTCTTAAGAGTTAAAAAATTTAACATGGGATGTTTTTTACAAAATGATGATTATACTACCATTTAATGAGTCAAATACAGTCAGCTATCTGTTTTTACAAATAAAGTTTTATTGGAACAGTCATGTACATCATGTACATTCATTTTCATAGTGTGTGTGCCTGCTTTTATACTATAAAGAACTGAGCTGAATAGTTGCAACAGAGTCTTATGTTCTCCAAAGTTTACAGCATTTATTACCTGAACCTTTAAAGAAAAAAACTTGCCAACATCTGACATGGACAAAAAGACAACACTGAAAAAATACTTGTTTTCTTCCCCGCCAAATGCAAATATTCAACTTATAATAGTGAAAATGCCTTGATTTACAATTAGGAATTACAATTTACTATAAATTTACAATCATATACTATTATCATTATTTTTATATTAAGAAAAAGAAAAGACTTTTATGGTCCTGAAAACTGATGCCTTAAGCCCACTTAATATTATTTGAATCTGGTGGAATATACCACAGCAGGTTAAAAAGCTTCAAATTTCAGATGTGACATATTCAAAAGAAATTGAAAGACAAAACTGGTTTTTCTTACCAAGATCTGTCTGCTACGGCATTTCCTACATCGGGTGTCTATAGGTAACATTTGTTGTAAATCCTTACCTCTGGGAGTTGTGTGGATATTCGAATCTGGTTATGTGGTTGATCATTTATTTGGTATCGCAAAGCATCAACTCGACCTTTCCGATGACCACTAGGAATAATTTCTTCACCCCGCAACCAGTAAAAGTGAACGGGACGTTTACAATCTATCAAAAGATATTTAAAATTTTCTCATTTGCCCATTTAGATACATTTGGTTATTATGAGAACAAAGAATACTAACGCAGCAATACAGAGCTTAAGAATAAATGTAAAAAATACCAAAATTACTTTGGTGTAAAATAAAGAGTCCAGACTATGTGATAATTTTAACTTAAATGACTATGAATTAAGTATAATGCTCAAACAATAAACATAGTAACCAAAGAGGTTTCCAGTAAATAACAAAGAAAATAAGACCAACTAAGAATAGTATCAGGAGTGGGAGTGAGTGGGGGTTAGGGATGGAGGGGGGGGAAGTTTCACAGGAGTTGAGTTGTTCCATGAATTACTAATTCAATAGTCACAACTATCAAAGAAAGGTATGTACAGTTGTCATCTCCATGGACCTGGGTGTTGACATAGTTAAGTGAATTTTCCTAAAAAGTCCATGAAGGTGTGCTCAGGACCACTTCCTTCCCACGTGAGAAGTCAGTAACATGTACACTATAACATTAATCAATGAGTGGGAGATATAAAATCATGTACGAGTCAGAAAAACACATATTTTAAACTGTTTATCCCTTAGTTATATTTCATACCTTCATGAAGGTCCTGCCTTGTTTTCTGAGAACCTACATGGGCAGGGTTGACCAGTTATAGGTTCTTAAATAGGTATATTTTTGTTTCTGTGTCTGTTAAAAAAAAAAAAAAGAATCCTACCTACTGTAAACTGTTGTGAGGATTAAACTAGCTGGCAAAATAAAATTTGGAACTGGGCTAAGTACTGTAAACCTTAGGTATTTTAATAAACATAGTACTCAATCTTCAAAATTCTGTGCCAAAGTAATAGTATTGTAATTCTCATCTTGAAAGTGAAAAAACTGGCTAAAATAGGTTAATAAATTGATGTGATCACGTACATTTATGATGGAAGAGCCAAAAGACAACCCCAGGTCTCTAGGAGCCTCTTCTCTTAACCAACCCTGCTCTTCCTTTTGGCTGGACTTTTACAGCAGTCAGTTACTGGAGTCCTAGACTTTATGCATGTCTAGGGCTGTACAGCCAGCAGGTGGCCGCGCACACAGTACAACCCAGTTTCCAGATTCCTAGCACTGTGACTGCTACTAAATAAGGTCACCCCCAGCTGGAAATAAAAGAACTAGGGGGAAAACGAAACTAAACTAAATAAAACTGACAAGGCAGAGAGCAAACACTGAAAGCAAATCTGGGGCAGAATGTTCCCTATAATTCCCACCTCTCCCGCCTGGTGTGACCGGCCTAAGGCTCACCGAGAGCGGCGGCAGCCAGGACCGGGTTGTGCGGGCTAAGCAGGCCCTTGAGAGTGGCCACCAGCTGATCCAAGAAGGGCGAGGCGATCACCTCTCCGTCCTGGTAGAGGGGCGAGCGCTTCTTGCGCCGCAGGAAGAAGTGCTCCTGCAAAAGGCAGTCACACGCCGCAGCTCGCAGGGCCGCGAGGTCCAGGGCGGGAGTGGTCGTGGGCTCCGGCTCAGCGGGCGGCGGTGGGAGGCCGGACAGGAACACAGTCTTGGTGAAGCCCTGATACCAGCGGTCGGCGTTCAAGGAGAAGGTCTGCGGGTAAACCACGTACTTCATGAATTGCATCTTGGTGAGGATTCGCAGCTTCTCGTCCACCGACTCGGACGCGTGTACGGTCGCCTGCCATCGCTCCACACGTCGCTGCCGTGCTGCCTTGCTTTTGGCGGTCAGAGAGGCCACAATCGGCGGATAGCGCGTGGCAGGGGATGCAGCGACATCTGGGACGGTTATCTCCGAAGCCCTGACGGCAGCCTCCGCCGCGGTGTGCAGTGACAGCCCCGAACCGCGAAAGACAGGCCTCCAACACCTGGCAGCCGCCATCTTTCCCCAAGGTCTGGGCTCAAGAGGTCAACTTCAGCAATTGTCCCCGCCCTCTAGCCGTAAGGACCAATTAGAAAGCGGAATGTGAGCCGGCTTTGGGGAAGAGGATTTTCAGTGGACCTGATATCTTGCGTCATCCATTTTGTAGCCAATTAGATAGCTCTTTCAACTTAATTTCTCTTGGCCGGGAGCGTCAGTGGTGAAAGAAAGAATTTGTGCACCCACAGGCTCTTCGCGGGTCTGGCGGTAGGAAAGAAATCATTTAAATAGGAGTGCTGCCACTTGGGTTGATTTTCGGACTAGGACTAGGCTCTGGCCAGAGCAATTTAGAAACGTTCTGCATAGAAACCTACCCTTTGGCTAAGTGTACTGGTTCATATACATAGGGAACAAAACTTCTGTTCTAGTTTAGTTCTTGGGGTTGAAACTTACTATTGAACATACTGTTTTAGCATGTTTTTCTAAGTACGTGCTTGTTTTTAAATGTGACTGAGCGTCATTCATAGAAGACCACTACTAATCTTTGGGGTCTTAATTCCATATACTGTATTGTGTTGATTGAGATGTAATTTGTTCAATGTTGCAATTTACAAAAATAGGAATATGCTTTAACAAAAAAATTAACAAAAATGAAAAATGACGATTTTTTTTTTTTTTTTTAGTATATCCACGTGAGTTGATTCCTACTAATCTGTGAGCCCCTTAGTGTAGTAATGGTTTTAATTTTGAATCCTCAGTAAGCAATATCTGTGCAATAGTCGGTACCCGGTGAATAACTGATGAAAAGGTCATCTACGTTATTAAAAACCTAAACTCTAATGAGTTGAGTAATTTTTGTAACCCCATTTTTTTCCTCTTAGATACCTTTTACAACCCTATTTGGCCATCAGAATAGTTCTGTTGTTGTTTGAATGAGACCAAATCTATCCATCCAGTTGAATGTAATCCTTGCATTCTTAATTCTCAAGGTGAGGGTATGGAAAGGAAACATAGACTGGGTGTTTTCTATCTAAAGGGAGTGACAGCTGGTGTTTTTTGAACTGCTTCTTTAACATATATTTCTTACGGAAGGTATGTGTCTTACCCGATTGCATTTAGGTAGAAATGAGAATATAATTAAGCTGATCATAGGTACTGTTAATGAGACGATCCTGTTTTGTTTTTTCATATTTCCAGAATCGCCTTTCTTTATACTACGTTAATTTTGTTCCATTTGTAATAAACCAAACCATCCTTCTTTTCTTTTTTTTTTTTTTTTTTTTTTTTTAAGGAAAGGTACAGGCAGGAATGAAGGCAAGTAGGCAGGAAAAGACAGGAGAAGGAAGTATCTTTTATTTTTATTGCGTTCACACTGGTTGCTTCCCCCAGACCTGAACCCAAGGGTATGTGGATTGCTCCTTTGGAGGCAATTAGCCCAACCGCTGCTCCACCAGGGTGTGCCAACAGGGCCTTTAAGTAGGTCAAAAGGGGCAATTTAGTTGCTCCAGACTAATTTTGCTGAGGGTTCCAAAAGCAGCTGCCCCTTGTGCCCAGTTAAAGAAGGCTCTTGCTGGTGCTCACTGCAGTGGGTAGAGGCACCTCCTGCTATTCTGGCCTCCTGTGAGGAAATAGGAGCTGTGCTGAAAGAGGATTCCCCACTACCCTAGGCACGGAGGCCTGTTTCTCAAAGAGAGCAGAACACCACAGCATGGTCAAGCCACAGGTTAAGGACTGTGGGGGTTATCTTTGTTATTGTGGGGGTTATTGGGCATTTATGTCACTGAGATGTTAAGTGACACGTGTTTTAAATGTAAGGTGGAGCTTATAGGGACACTGAATTTGGTTTTTCACTAAGGTGCCAAAAGTCCTTGCACTGGCCCTGGCCATTTGTATGAAGTCCTATGCTTTGGTTGATGTACATCATATAGTACTTTTTGTTGCTGACCTGGCTACTCTGCTCTGCTTCCTCCACTCTCCTTAGACACCAGCTCATAACCCCATTTTGTTTTCGCCATCCTGATGTCCCATTTTTGTCTCAAGGTAATATGGTCAACCTAAATATATTACTGAAGGAGATTGTGTGTGTGTGTGTGTGTGTGTGTGAAAGATTTGGATGGTTTAGAATGAACAGGAAGAAAACTAACTTTTTGTATCATAGTCCAGGTACTAGTTGAAGGACTTACTATCTATAGTGATCATCAAAAGAAAGGGAGTCTTTTTACAAATAATGCTGGCTGGAGTTGTTAGACACCCTTAGGCCAAAAGCAAAAGAAAAACTTCAGCCCATCTCTTATGTCTTTTGGAAACACTAACTCAAAATGGATCGCAGACTTAAGGTTAAACATAGAATTATTTTTTAAAAATGAGAAAAAATCTGCAGATTCTAGAGCTAGGTAAAGAGTTCTTAGAGTTGACAATAAAAGTATTCAGAAAAAAAAAAACAGATAAATTGAGCATCATCAAATGAAAGTTTGTCTTCTCTAACACATTTTGTTAAAAGGATTGCAAAAATAAAAACAGTGAAAGAAAATAATTGCAAGTCGTATAGCTGACAAGTACTATCTAGAACATAAAAAATAGTGCTCTCAAAACTCAACAGTAAATAAAGCAATCCAATTAGAAAATGGACAGAGGAATGAATATCGAAGAGAATATACAGGTGGTGAGTAAGCGCACTAAAAGAGGTTGAACATCATTAAAGATAAGGGAATTGCAAATTAAAGCCAAAATAAGATTTCATTACACATCTATCCTAGTGGCTAAAATAAAAAATAGTGACAACACCTAATGCTGATGAGAATGCAAAATGGTTGACATTATCTTTAATTTTTATTTTTTAATTCATGGATATAAGTAGGATATCTGTAAATTTTATTTCAGGAGAGAAAAGGGAATGTTAAAAACAATTGTTAATAAAAGGGGCATTGACTCTGATAAGGCTGAGAAACTTGAATGTAGTTTACATTTAGAATTAGAGAGAAGAAAACAATTTGCAAATGAGTGTTATTTTCGACAGGTCCACTATATAATAATCTATGAACCTATGGATATATGTTCTTTGTCTTCCCTAAATTATTTCCACAGTGATTTGAAAGCTCTCATCTGAGATAAAATTGGCTCTGCCACTTTACTTTCCTTATTTAGATGAAACTAGATTCATATTACCCACTTTACAAGTTGTCTATGGGGATTTAATGAGATGGCATATGTAAAATACTGCCAAATAACATTTTCTGAATGGCAAATATTTTACATGTGCCACTGGTTTTAATTCCTTCTGCAACATGTTTTAAATCAGAGCATGTGGTCCTGATTTTCATGAGATAGTAAGGAATTTGCTCAAGCTCATATGTGTCAGAGCCAGCATGAAAACATGATCTCTGACCATGAAGCCTATGCTCCTTGCACCATTGGTTTGTAACCTAGAACCGTGGTTCCAATAGGGATCCAGAAACTCTTAAAAGGTATCAAGTCAACTTCCTAAGATTATACATACAGTTTAGTAATCATAGAAAATTGGTGCAATGAAAATTATCTGCATTCACTTAATATAAAAGAAAATAGTTTAGAATTCCTTGTGCATTATTTTGACTAGTCCTTGATTTTTCCTATCTTCAAAATAATCACCCTAAATAAGGGAAACAGAAATATTTTCTCTTGACCTCAAAAGTCTTATCAGAGATACACGTGTAATAGGACAGCAGAACGAAGGTCAAGCAGAGTGAGAAGTTTGCTAAGCTTCAGAATACCCGAGACCACAGTGCAACTCTTACAGTGTTGACAGAGGAACCAGAGGAAAACCTAAGTCAATGAAAAATGACAATAGATAGAGATGGATAGAGAAAGTTGACTGCCATGTTGGCAAATATTTATTTATTTTTGCTTCCAAGAAATAAAAATGCTTTAACTTTTATAATCAGAATATTGTTCTCCACTGGGAGTGGAGAACCCTGTTGTACTAGGTGTCCTGTCAACCTATATGACAACAAAATATGGTCATCACCAAAAATAATTAACTTAAAAAGAATCATTGGCCTCAGTTTCTACAGTTCATACCAATTAACGTTGCATAAAATTACCCACAGAAATAAAGATTAGTACATTTATAGAAGAAAATCCCACAAAATGGAGCAAATTGCAGAGCAAAATTTTTGCCCTACTGCATCAGCAAAATTTGTAGGACTAAGGGGTGTTTCTTACTGATATTTTCCATAATTACTATGATACAACACTTGGCTTTCATGACTTGATGATTTATCTTAAGAAATAAGAGTGATTTGATAACTTACGAAGTATATGACTTGAAAGGTATAATTTTATATCTGTTGTTAGTGGTGGTAATTAGAAAGTACACTACTTACATAGAGGTATAACTTTATTTTGGCAAAGTGGATATGTTGATCATAATCATGATTGGAAATGTCAATTAAAAGAGAAAAAAGCAGCAGCTATAAAATGAACTCATCTATGTCTTTCACTCACCTAGATAATTTTAATTCAAAAGTAGATACAATTCAGTTTTCAAAGAAAGTTCTGATTCAGGATTCTCTAGCTTCTTAGTTACCTCCTTTTATTAGTATTGGGTTGATTAGATCTTACTACTTTTTTAGTGTGTTTTCATAATTTATAATTGATATTTACAAAGATTAAACTGTTCACTGCAGAGTATCAGTGACCCTTTCAAAATAATTTTTTTCTTAATAAATGCCCAAAGGTAAACAACTCGAGTCCAAAGGATAGTAACACACTCCCTTCCATCTTAACTACTAGTCCCTCTTTTTCCTCCAGAGGCATGGCTGTTAGCAATCTCTTACATATCCTTCTAGAGAATCCTCTTCCTATATAGGAATATCTACATGGCTGTATATACACTCAAAAGGACCTATCAGATGTTATGTAGTAAAAAAAATCCTTTGTTCTAATTACTGACAGCCTATTTCCACCTGCTCTAAAGAGCTGTTTCTTTCTTGCATCTTGAAGGAAATCTAAAACCAATTCTATTATTTTTTTCTTGTTGATCATAGATAAGTTCTTCAGCTATTTCTAGTCATAGAAACATCTCAGCCCAGCAATTAGATGTTGAGTTCAATGCGATAAGAAGCAGAAAAATGTGGTCAACGTTACTGAAAGTTGTCTTCTCTCTCAAAGGTTGACCCCCTGCTGTCAGAGGAAACTAGGGTGGGCTTTCTCTGTTTCCCTACTTCAGTTTCTCCCCGCTCACTAGGCTGACCCAGGCAACTCCATGTTTCAAATAGTATGGATTTCAGTTTACATCGTCCCTAAGCTCTGGAGACTAGTACTAAGCTTCTCCAAGTGATTCCACTAGAAGATCAATTTCTAGCTAGGCGACTCCTCCTGGCCACAAAATGATGAGGGTAGAATGAGGGTAGACCCACTATACTCTACCAGTCTCTCCTAGTTGAGGGTTGGGAAGCAGGTTAAGAAATAAAAAATCCTATTGTATAAAGTCCTTAGCAGTACCTCCATGGGTAGCTTGGCCTAGTAAATTACTTGGAAATATAGAACTTGTTGATACCTGTGTTTGGGGGCTTCAACTGAAAATAAGGCAGAAAAAGAAAGTATCTCTGTATATATACATACATATGTATACATATGTATGTATATATACAGATCTACATGTAAGAGTAAGAACTTTCTGAAAGTTTATCAAGAAATTAAATATCCTAATAATTTCTAGTTGACATTTTTATATCCAGGTAAGATTATTGATCATCCATCCACATGCATGTGTTGTCATTTTATAAGAATAAAATACTTGATTAATCGTAACACTCATTGCTTCCAACTTTTGCTTTACTAAGAAAGTCCCTGGGAGGGCAAACTTTCCTGAATAATAAAACAAGCCTCACAAAGAGAGGTTTTTGTCCCCATTATTTTTATCTTTATTTTTTTCTCTCTCAAAGGCAGGTGTGGGAAGACATAAACCATCAGGATGGAAATGCCATTCTAAGAGTGAGAGCAAAAAGGTTAAGTGTGTCTGGGACATGCATACCTTCTTCAAGCAATGAACTCACCCGTTGCTTCCCTCCAGATATGTTTGTTATGTGAGGAAAAAAATCAACGGTCCAGAATCACTGCTGTGCTACAGTTAAATTTATCTGCAGTCTGTTTCTCTTACTCTTGACCTGATCATGGTTAAGGCTCACACAAGGCTCCAAAATCTATAAATACAGATGCTTACAGAGAGAGAGATAAGTAGTTCCATGTATTTTTATCTTTGGGAAGATATTTGTTTTAAATAAAAACAAACTCATACATGTCATGAAGTTTTCTTGCTAGATTAAAAATCCATCTTATTTCTTTTTATAGCTGTATTATATTCCATATTAAATAGTATAGGAAATAAATACATAATTTTCAGACAGTCACCTAGATTATATTCAGATTCATTCATTTTTAAAAATGTATTTTTTCAAGAAATGATATAATAAACATTTTAAGTTCCTATGTTTTTATTTTTCTGGGCTAAATTCTGAAAAGTGGTGTTACTTTGACAAGGTTCGATGCCCTTTTTCTGTGTAGACACTTTGTCAACAATTGTACTTCCACTACGGGGCACGAAGTGCTCGATTTCTCATTTTCTCACTGAACTGCGATTTTTTAAAAATAATTTAGACTAAGCTTAATAGGTGATATATTTGCTTTAAGTTTATTTATCAGATGTTAAAAGATAAACTGAGGCATATTAACATGGATACGGTTTATTTGAGCAAACATCAATTCGAATTGGTCAGTACCAAAGTGAAAGTGCTTAGGACACTCCACTGCCAGGTGCTAAGGGAAAGACTTCTAGAAAAGGCTCAAGCCAAGCAAAAAACCTATTGGATTTGCCATAGCATAAGTACTTGGCTGATGGTGATTGGTTGTTTTTCCTTTCTGTTTTTTGAGATTCAGGCACCTTGACTGTGGTTTGGGCCTGGGTTTGCTCTGGTACTAAGCATTACCTCCACCTCTGTCTAATTTAATTCAGACTATGATGGAGATTAAGTATCCGTTCAGATATTTTTCTGCCACCAGCATTTCCTTTCCTGTGAATAGGTTTTGCCCTATTTTTGGTCTTTTTCTTTGAAGTTCTTTGTCTCATTATATTAGTGTTCCTGGCCTTGTCTGTGTCATAAAGGTTCTAAGTATTTTTTGAAATCCGTAATTCAGTTTTGACTTGTAATTGGAGCCTTTTGTTAACAAAAAATTGTATCCCTTCAAAAACGTGTATCTTCTCCTATATGACTTCTAGTTTCCTGTTTTACTAAAGAAAATCTTTCCACCATATTTGAAAATTAGATTTCAATCAAATCCATCTGGATCAGTGGTTTTTGGAATAAGAAAAAGTGTTGTGGGTTTGCAAAGAGTAGCCCAACTGGATTTTGCAGAATACAAATCAACAGAAGCATTTCTGTTTTACAATTGGAGAAGTAGAATAGATGCATGTACTCCATATATTTAGATGGGACTTTGAATTGAAGGAGGTTGCTTACATGTGAATATGGACACATTTGTTAGGAATTACTAATGCCCTGAAATAAAGCAGAAACACAGAATTACTGCATTCTGATCATATTCCAGGTTACTAGATTTTGTATGTTTAAACATAAATTACCTAAAGATGTTCAGTAAAATATTGGTCTCAAGTTTTGCTTTGTTACATCTTTGGGTATAGAGATAAAAGATTGCTTTCAGCTTTTGTGGTTTTTTTTTTTTTTTTTAAATCACAGGCTACCATGAACACATATCCCGAACCAGTGGATAATGATATGAGAAAAGTCATATTCTCCTAGCTCCATCCTAAATTTTTCTTTTATATTCTCTTTAGTCAACTCCAAGGACAGAGTCACTGATGTCACACTGAATATTCTGTATTTAAAGATTCCCAAATTCCTCTAATACAATGGCCATCTGTATTAATAATACTTTCTGTCTACCAATTTTCTTGTCTATGTTGTGTTCTTTTTATACTCTGCACTAAAAGATACTTATGGAATAATACCCAAGGGCTGCTGTTTTTCAATTTGAATTGATTCTTTTCCTGCAATTGTAATTTCTCAATAAAATAATTTCCTAGCTTAGAAAATATTTAACCATTTGTCTTTCCTCTAAAATACATTTTTTTTTTTTTACTTTTCTAGTAGAATTCCTCAGGTGTTAATTCATCTGAACATTTTAAAGAATCATAAATGCCCTGTAGGCCATGCTCTTTTTGAGTGCACATTCGTCTAATTTTAATATTGAAAAGGAGAATAAATCATCAAATATTTTGCTTTGGAGTTAGACTATGATTAGAAACTTAGGGGATTTGATCTGATCTTTTTTTCCCATTATGTTCATGCTTATCATAATGTAGTTAGAGAAAAAATTATTGATATTTGAAAGAGTTTAAAAAATTAGGATAGGAAATATTCAGTCAATATGTCACTAATGAAAAAGCATATTTAGGAATATTACATTTTTGTGCATTTTAATGATAATTTTGCATTTTATCACTTTATTAGCTTATTTCATTTTTGGGTAAGAAGATTTAGCCCAGAAGAAAAACAAGGGATAGAATGTAATTTTGGTGAAGGAGGCTCTCTGTCCAAAAATCTGCCCCAACCACTGGTTCCCAAGACGAACTGCACTGATCACTACCCTGCACTCTTAGTAAGAAAACAGCTATTTCCTGGGATTCTTAAGTGATAGTCAGGGCTGGCCTCCTGCTAGGAAGAAGCCTCTCTTCTGTGACTGCTTCTGGATGACAAGGCTCCAGTCTCTCAACTTGTCCATCTCTTTTCTCTAGGATTGAAATTCTCCCATAAGAATTTCATTGTGTTACTGTTTCTGGAAAATCATATTGAAATACAAATATCTCTAGAATAGGTATTCAAACATCTCTGGAATAGATGTTTCCTAACCACCAACCACTGGAATGTATAATGGCAGTAAAGTTTTTACATAAATAATTTAAAATTATATTAAATCATAAATAATAATTATAGAAAATCATGCCAATTTTTTATGTAGTATACCAAGCCCTTCTCAATAAATGTGAATTTCCTAATTGGTATTCCCAGATTTTTTTGTAAATCTCATCAGTAGTATATAATTTATGATTTCCTTTTTTGCTTTATTTCATGTGGAGTAGAACATATATTTGCAAAACAATCTGAATATAGAATCTTTATAAACTTGTATTTTCCTTTCCTGCTCTGTGTTTTACGACTGCCTCGCACTTACCTGATTGAACAGTAATCGTCTTTGCAACCCATAATTACCAGGATTTTTTAAAACTTAATTTCCACAATTTTAAGATTAAATTTTCTCTTTTCCTACTCATCCCTTATCATTTTAGAAATTTTTGTTAGTTATACTAATAAGTAAGACTGGTATGAACAAGTCTGGGAATAGACTGATAAGCTACCTGGGCATTAAAAACAGGTGATCAGAGTTTGTTCTGTGTGACTGTGCCTTACGAATATGAAGAGGGTAAATTAGTCTTGCATTTAAATGGAGATTTTTGAACGATTATTTGTATTTAAAATTTACCTAATGAAATTGGAGATGAGATTTGCAAGATTTTAGGAAGTATTACTTTCTGGTCTGGGAAAACAAGACAAAGAACATGACTAGGAAAAAGTGATCAGTATTGTGAAGTTCAGTGGCTAAAATACAAACTCTGGAGTCAAGTTCCTAGGTCATATTTCTTTGCCCCACAACCTTAATTAGTTTCCTGACTTTGTTGAGGCTCCTTAAACCTTCCAAGTTTCACCTTCTTTATTTATAAAATGGAAATTATTATGTTCATTATCATGGGGTCACAATAAGATACAAATAAGATGAATATTGAGCTTTAGGCTTTGTTATTTGTGTGAGTACAGGAAGATGATAGAGCACATTATTACTACTAGAATCTTAATTAGTTTTCATTAGCTAGCAATTTCATTTTAAAAATATTCACTAGTGTAAGATGATATAAAGCTTATTTTATATCAGCACCCTTTCAATACTTAGCTCCTATTGTAAACAATTGTTCTCAGGTGAATGATGAAGAATTCACTGACTGTTAATATGTTCCTATTTATATATGGACTATTAAATTCATTCATTGATAGTCTCTTAAATGATTTATTGAATGTTTACTCTATGTTAAATGTTAGGCATAGAAATAAATGAAGTGACTTCTCCCTGTGCTTGAAGAGCTCAAAACATAGCTAAGAAAACAAATTTATAATTAAATAATTAGAATTAGCACTTAGGTTTAAGTGCTACTTTAGGAATACATATAAAATGGTGTGTAAAATAGTGCTTTTTATTATACTGAATTGAAATATATATATATAAAATATATGTAACTTCTAATTTATTTGGTTTTGATTCCTTAGAAAACATACTGTCTTCCTCTTTTTCATAACTAGAAGAGCCTTAACTGTGATCAGGATCTGCCCTACAATAAGCTCTACAAAAATGACTGTCCCCTCAGTCCATGGGTTGGATCATGATTAACCCGAGTCAACTGTGATAATTCTAACCATTTCTCAGTGATGGCTCAGAATTGGTCAGATAACCCAATCCTGGTTAACAAAGACTAACTGGGAATTTCCTTGGCCCTTCTGGAAAAAGTTTTCCTCTGTGGTAGGAGGAGGCAATATTTTTCTCCCCAGCAGTTACTGTGTCTCTCTGTGATGCTGGGAGTTGCTGCAGTCATTTAGAGCCATGAGTGGAGACAGCACAGAAACACTAAAGATGATAGAATGAAGGATGGTTCTGGTTCCTTGATGATATTTCATGTGTTTGAATTAAACTATATGCATTAAAAAGTTAATTAACCAGACTTGGAGTGTTTAAACCCTAAACTTTCCAGAGAAATGACAGGACTCTGGGGCCCTGGGAGATAACCTGCAAGCCCTTGGAATATCCTATTTGATCATTGTGCATTTGTGTAACTGGGGTCATCAAGACTCAGGTAAGCTTCCCTGATTGACAGTAGTTACTCAAATATCATTTCTGGGAAAATTAAGCATTGACTGTACAGTTCTATTGAGAAGAGGATACTGGAAGCTTACACATTTTTTTTTTTTCTCATGAACTCTATGTACCTTTTACCTTCATTGATAAAAATTTCTATCCTATTACTGTCAAAGACCATAACTATGAATATAACTGCTGTTCAAGTTCTGTGAGTCCTCCTAGCAAACCAATAACCTAAAGATAAAACCATCCCCACATTTCTTAATAGAATTAGAGGTGGGACCTGGTAAGACTTAACAGTCATTTCAAGCTATCAATCCATACTAAGTTTCTGTAAAGCTAACTCTAATGTCGTCAACCCTGTATTTTCAATATATTGTTAGGTCCTTAATCTGTTACCAGCAGTTTTTAGTTTTTGTCTTCCTCACTATTTGACAAAATGTATCCGTGTCACTATTTCTAATCATACCTTTATATATCTCCCACAGTGTAATTGTATGAGAACAGGAATCTTGCTTATCGTGATTTCTTTAGCATTTGAAGAATACATATTTCTATAGTGAGTGAATAAAAAGAGATTTCATCTTAGGTGGATTCTTTAGAAATACATACATATACCCTTAAAAATAATATTGTAATTACCCTTCAACATTCATGTGTCATATAGATTGTGAACAATCTTGTCCAGCATTAGAAAGAGGGAAATTTTTGGAAGCATTAAAATCAACCATGAAGGAACATATACGCAACTTCTGAGATGTGTGTGTGAGTGTGTGTGTGTGTGTGTGTGTGTGTGTGTGTGTGTTCGCATGAGTACAGAACACTTCCGTGCAGAGGAGAGAAAAGAGTAGATAGGACAAGCACACAGATCCAGGAAAACAGCACGTCTGACTCACCTCTAGTAAAAACCTTAAGAAAGTACAAAAAACTCAGTAATCATTATAAACAATATAAAATATCTTTAAAAGTCAAAAATTTATGCCAAATATCCACAAAGAACAAAATATAGAAGTTTCAAGTAAGGACAAGATCAACAGAAGCACTGATCTATGCACAACCCAGAAATGAGTTTCCAAGAGGTCATGCTTACAATACTCCCTTATATATTAGACCCTTAAGTTTCCCCTTGTCCTTTCCCTTCTCTGTGCCTATTGTCTGGTCCTTCTGCCCCACAAAAGGACTTCTTAGGGATGTATTATGAATTTGAATATACCATTTGGATATACAGCCAGGTTACAATATGATTTAGTACCCCACTAAATTGATTATATTCCATAAATGGAGCTATGTATTTTCTTCTCTATCATTGAAATAGGAATATGCCTGCAATACGAATTATCAGAAATTCAGACATATATTTCAAATGTTCTTTCAACTTAGCAACAAAGTGTTCCTTAACTCATGCACATGGCAGTAATCTGTTATATTTAGAACATATGGCTGCATTTGCTAT
Organism: Solenodon paradoxus; assembly: GCA_004363575.1. NCBI lineage: Eukaryota > Metazoa > Chordata > Mammalia > Eulipotyphla > Solenodontidae > Solenodon > Solenodon paradoxus. The sequence continues at coordinate 1,039,599 of RJWH01000154.1, read as the reverse complement.
ATCAAATGTCTTTTGCAAGTGAAGTCATCATCCCAGCTTAATGGAAACTTGTATGCAATATGACATAGGGGAAAAACAATCATTTTCCTTTCATTATTCATTAATCTCCTTCAGATTCATATTGATCTAAGTTGGCCAAAAATTATTTTTTCCTAAAATAATTCAAGGAGTTAAACTAATCTCAATTTATGGATAGCCATCCAGAGTGTGATATTCACAATAGGAAAGTAAATTGTTACCACCTTTCTGGAGAGTGCTTGATGATATATTTCAGACTTTTAAAGTGTCTGTTGCTTCTGACCCTGAAGAAATAGCTCAGGATTCAAAGAGTGACTCATAATTTTAGAAAGATAGATTATAGATAGACAGATAGATGATAGAGATAGATAGATGACCGGTAGATAGATAGATGGGATTTTAATGATAACAATGAGTCAACCGATGCCCCACTCCTAGGACAAGTTTAGTTTTCCCCAAGTCATGGACAAGGACCCACCTTTTGTGACATCATCTTCTCACTTCGCCCTCAGAGATCTAAGTCCCTGCTTTTTTATCAGGAATGTTTAAAGTGCCCAAAATACTGACACAGGTTATGTGGGGGCCATGCTTCCTCTAAGACTGCTCATTCTTTGAGTCCGTCCTTGCTGCCTCCTGATTCTCCATCAAGAACAGTTAGTTTTCCCTTTATCTTCCCAGGAAGTATATCCTTGTCCTTGTGTTGCCACTTTGCCTCTTTTACACCTTCTTCTCTGCTCTATTTTATATAATCATTGTGTGGGAGGGAAAACAGTCCTGAACAAATGTCCTTTATAGCTATGGGTTATAAGAATCACTGTTTACTCTTCACTGTAGCCTGAGAGAAAGAAAAAGCCCTCAGGGTAAAAGTGAGATTAGGGAAGAGAGAAAGTCATGATAACTTGCTTGACACTTGGTTATATAATTGTGCCCTTTTGTAACAGAAAATTTGTAATAGAAAATAGCAAATATTTGTAATAGCAAATAGCACACACATGCACAATAATAATTAAATTTGTTTAGATAAATTGTAGTACATTTACATTAAAATATTGTAAAACTATTAAAAATGATATAGTAGTAAAAAGCTTTTGAAATAAAAATTGAATAAAAGCCAAGATAAAAAACTACATAAACTTCATGATGTAGTGAAAAATAATGTAAATCGAAATACATAGAAAGGAACTCAGGGCACGCCCTGGTGGAGTAGTGTTTGGGCACAGCCCACATATACCCAAGGCCCCAGCTTTGATTCCCTGGAGCAGCAGAAACATCCAAGATAAACAGCTAAATAAAATGAATAAAATGCTTCTTCCTCCTCTCTCTTCCTGCCTCTGCTCACCCTCATTCTTGCCAGCACCATTCTCTTAAGAAAATAAAAAAAAGAAAAGAACTCAAGAATTGAAGTGCAATAGAATATTAGCAAAAGTTGAAAGCAAGTGATAGAATGATATTTTTCCTTTTCTATAGTTTTTAATTGATCATTACTAATAGATTGTTTCTTTCGTAAGTCAGAACAACACAATTTAGAAGTGAAAAATTAGGAAGAAAAGTAACTATTGCTAGAATCTGAATAGATGCATTGGAGATTATTTTCTGAGATGGCCAATTACTTGCTGAATGTGTCTGATCATGTACAGGCCTCAAAGTATAATTCTGGATTAGATGGTATTGATCTTTTGTGTCAAAGTCTACTGGTATGCCTACCCAAGTTCAAATTTAAGGAGGATAAACTAGAAAATTAATGATACTATTAATGCCTGTTTTTCTGTATAGAGTCTTGTATGCTGTATAAAGTATAAAGTTTGCCTATGATCTCGTAGGGGATAGGTAACTATGGTAGCACTGTGAAGAGAATAATGATTGCATGTAGGAAAAATAATTCTGATGATGGCATAAAGCAACGAGCAGGGGTCAGAATGGAGATATGGAAAGCATTGACAAAGCTTTTGCAACTGTCAAGAAAAAAATAATGAGAACTTGAACAAGGTGGCTAAAATGGTGGTCAAGAGGGTGATCTACAGGAAAGACATTTTCAATGTATAGTCAAGTGAATATGTATGTGGGAAATAAAGGAAAGTGATAATTCTTCTAGAGTAACCCTCAGAGGCATGATATAGATGGTGGAATCATTTCCCAAATGTCAAGGGAAGTATGTTTTGGTAGGAGAAGATGAGTTCAGTTCTGAATATGCTGTTGTCAACTAGTCTGTACATGACAATGAAACTCGACTGAGCGCTAGAATTGAAATACAGATGTAGGAGCCAAAAAATGTGTGATGGATTGAAACTATGGCTATAAGTTAAATTATCTTGAGACATTATTGAAAATTAGAAGAGGGTGGTTTGGAATGTGAAGGACTACCAATAGTTTAGGGGTTGATAGATTAGAGGAACTTTGCTGTGGTAAAATAGGAGAAACCTCCACAGACATAAGGAGAACACCAGGAAAGAGTGGTTTTGTAGAAATCATACTAGATAATTCCAGATTATATTGAACCCTGTAGATAAAGTAAAAAAAGAAACAAATGATTCTAATTTATATAAGACCAAAAAAAAAACCCTGTTAGTGTCTTTAGGGAGAGTATAACTTGAGTGAACTGAAAACGTGTTTGCCCTAGGTTGCAGAGATAAGTGGAGTCTATATTCATTTAAACATTGTAATTTAATATTGACTGCATGAAATATGTTGATTATATTTTTCTGAAATTTAAAGAATAAAACAAAGTAAACATCCAGGTACCAATCACCCAACTCAGTAAGAGCATTCTCTCCCCACTGTGACACCATCCTTCCTTCTTTCCATCCAGAAGTAACTATAATTCTGAAATTTGTGTTTGTATTTCTTTTCTTGTCTGTGTAGTTTTGTCATTTGTGGATGTCCTTAAGTATCTATTCTCCTTGAATGGCAGATCTGAACTTGTGAAATGGGCAGCCTATACAATCGTTCAAGGCAGTCTTGACTATAGATGATTTAGTTTTGCATGTTTTGATGTTTTTAGTAAGTTTATGCTGTAGATTTTCTTCTATTATGAGTTTAATCACTCAGCTTTAAGTTTATGAGATTTATACATAAACTTAATTTTATAATTGTAGTTTGTTTTTGTTACATAAGATTGTATTTTATAAAGCCATTAATTCCCTTGTTTAATATTGGTGTTATCTCTAGTTTTCAGCTATTTCAAATAATCTTCCTTGAACATATCTCCTCTCTGATAAATGCTAAATGAAAAGTGGTTGGGTCAGCTTCAATTTTAGTAAGGTATCAAATGTGTTGTAAAAGAAATTGTTTCTGATTACTAGCAATTTATCATGAAAAACAATTGATACTATCAGACTTAAATGTGTGTTCATTTAATGTATGTAATATCATTATTTAGTGGTTTTAAATTTAAGTTCCCTGATTATTAATACATTTGCACATGGTTTAAATGTCTATTGGTCTAATATTTCTATTACTATAAAGTGCCTATTTAGTAGTTGTTCATCTTGATTAAATAATTTAAATGTTCATTTCCAAGTTTGTGACTTAATTTTTCTTTATTATATCATTCGATAAACTGAATTTCATATTAAATGTAATAATATCTGTTTTGCTCATTTTTAGATCTAGTTTAGAAATACTTCTCACCCCTGATGTTATAGGTATATTACTTCATATTATCTTCCAAAATGTTTCTAATTTATTTTTTCTCATTATTAACTTTAATTCACCTGGAACTGATTTCTTTGTATGGTGTAAGATAAAGGTTCACTTCATGGTTTTCCCTATGACTAATACTTATTTCCTTCTGCACTATAGACAGTTGAGACCAGTCGAGGTGACATTCCTATAATACCTGTATTTCTGTATTTCCTGAAAGCATACTTCTGCCTCTAATTTCCTACATTAAAACTTGTATGCTCTAAATTTCGAGGCTGAGCTCCAAATGTTACAGTATTGCTGAGGGACTAGCCAAGTGTAGAAACTTGAATTTTTTGACCGCAATCTAGATGATTACGTTTTTCTAACAATGGAGTAGAAAAGATTCCTGAAAGTTGAGTAGAGAAACCCCTTCTAATTGGTCAGATGGGTATGCAAAAAGTCAAAAGAATATGGGAAGTTAGGATTAAAGATTGAATGATTAGAAGAATACACTTTGGAGTCCAGGGTAGGTAAGAGACAGGTCTATGTGTGTGTTTGAAAGTTATCACATGCACACATGAACATATTCTGCACAGAGGCGCAGCCCTCAACAATTCTCGTGTTTGATTTTTGTACATTATTTTGCAATATTAATATCTCTCGAGCTTCTTTTAGTAGATTGAATTTGAACTCGGATAGAACACAATGAAGAGGAGACTTCAATCTCTACTCAAAAAAATAGATGACAAAGATCATTACAATGTGTAGCACTTAGGAATCTATGGGAATCAAGTCTATTTCTTTCAAGATTTCAATTATTTGGATATTGACTTTATTAGAAAGTACTGTCATGCCAACAGTAAGACTATATGAAAAAAAAAGGTATTTTTTATCATTGTGGTTATTAGGTTATTAGAGAACATTAGTGATAAAACCTCAGGTGATGACTCACTTCACAATGTCAGTTAGATAGATGACCTATCCAAGATATTGACTATAATATCTGTTGTAGCCAGGTTGCCTAGGTAAAAGTCATGGATTTTAATGACCAGGCAACTCAACAGATTTGTAGTCAGGATTAAGAGATGATGAGACCAGAAAAGCAGGCAGACAGCCCACCTCAAGTTCTGAAGGGACAAAGGAGAAAAGAGCACTATCAGATCCCCAAGAGAACTATACTATGAAGGAGGAATCACTGGATGGAACTTGTTATCTTGGGAAATCAGCTACAAAACAGGGAGCACACAGAGAAGAAATACCCCAACTTCTCTCTTCTCGTATCTTCTCTTTGACCAAGCTCCTCTAGAAACCAGTCAACTATGAAGTCAGTTCACAGGACTCAGGTTTCAAGGCCAAGGATTATGACAAAGAATACATTAGGGAGCTGTGTGCAGATGGAGATTAATCAGTGCATAGTAGTGTGGAACCTGAGCAAAGAGAAAGATAGAAATAAGAGCTGATGGCCTCATCAATGTAGGTTGTAATGCAGAAGATGGATCAGGTTTCTCTAACTTGTGTGTCCAGTTAGAAGGACTGAAATAGACACGGGTTTCAGATGATAATACTTTAATTCCATTCAATAAATAGTATTAAGTTTATTTCAGTAATTAAGGATTATTAAGATTCAGTTCTGAACAAACACACACAACTCTCATCAAATTTACATGTTGGTACAGCGAAAGTGAAAAGAAATAATTATGTAATACTTTAATGCGCTGAATATGGTGAATTTTACTCTGGAGGATAGTGAAATGGGACAAGAGGAAAAAGAAAGACTGCTTTGAACAGAGAACCGAAAAGAATGGAGTGAGACAGGACTGTATCTGAAAATATTTTTAGGCAGACAAAATAGTAAGTGCGAACTTTCTAAGTTGAGGAAGAAGGAGAGAAGAGTGGAGGGAGATGAGAGATAGGAGATAACTCCAAAGGCTGCAAGAGTTACCCAATTGTGTTTATGAATCCATAATAAAATTGTCTTATTTGTGGTTGGAAAGACCCAAGGACAGGAATGTGGTCTCTAGCATTAAGCTCTACATCTTTCACTAAAGAAATAAGGTTTTTATTTATTGCATTTTATTTATTGCATTTATTGCATTTACAAGTTCACTATATTATCCCTGGAACATTTAGACATTGCAAACTATGTATGTCTACATTTTTCTTTTTGTTGCTTTTCTGTTTTTCTATTTTTGGAAGAGGTAACATAACCCACTCAAGAAAGCCAAAGATATTTCATAATTTAGGAATATTTTATAATTAAATCAACTTAAAAATAGTTTTAGATTTGTGAAACAGCTGCAGAAATAGAAAATTCTGTATCGATTTATCCCTCAGCCAGTTTCTTCTATTTATAACATTTCACATCACCATGTTGCTTGTGTCACAACTAAGAAACCGATGTTGGTGCATTTCCATGCACTAAACTTCACTCTATATTTGGATGTCACTAGTTTTTTCCATAATGCCCATTTTCTGTTCCAGAATTTCATCCAAGATACCTTGTTACATTAGCCATCATGTCTCCTTAGACTCCTCTGGTCTGGGATAGCTTCCAGATTTTCCTTGTTTTTTAATAACCTTGACAGTTTTGAGGAGTAGTGGTCAAGTTATTTGGAAATTGCTTTTTGAGTTACATTTGCTTGATATTTTCCTCATGGTTTGACTGGGGTTATGAGACTTGAGGAAGAAGACCACAGAGGAAAAGTGTCATTATCATCATATGATACCGCATGTACCCTCACATGATACCATGATTTGTAATTTTGTTATTTTAAGTAACTAATTTAACAATTAGAGTTGCGCAATGTATAGGCACCACAGAAATATTTGGAAGTGCAGGAAGAAACAGGATAATTTTGCTGTAAACCAAAATATATATTTCTATCTTTTGCATATGTAAAATTTAAATATATACTTATTTATCATATGTAACCTTTATGTATTTGCATACCATGTATATAGAGAGGTTTGTTTTAAAGTAAAAATAGACCACAAGATGTCGCTGTTAACTTAAGTATGAGCTGGGAGGCTACCTTGAGGAGCAGCTAGGTTTTGCTTGGTATATGTGGTTAGACACCATTATTTAAAAATTTTGAGAATAATTAACCACCCCAGAGTTTCATTTTTACACAACTACTAGAATGGCTTGAATTTAGGATGCTAAATATTTTTCAATGAGTTTTGACAAATATTTTCTCTTGAATTCACACCCAAGTATATTTATTTGGAAATTAAATTTAAAATAATAGTTTGCTAATGAAGTTGAATGCTCTATTCTTACACAGAAAACATATCCACAAAAAATCACTCTGCATTTATATAATTCTTTTAGCCAGTAACAATAGTTTTATTTGAACTAATGAGCATTTCCTCCAGAAAACAATTAATTGAAGATGAAAAAGAGCATCATACAAGATGTCTCTGTAGTTTTTACTCACTGGTCCTAGTTCTCTCCTTAGGGGCCACAAAGAGATCATTCCTTTCTTGCTTCTCTGTGATCTTTCAGATATCTGATGACAATGATCATTTAACTCCCTGTCTTTCTTGCATTTTTCTAAGCTCACGCTGACTTCTTGGCCCTTTTAATATTTGTACTATATTTAGATTCCTATCATCTTACTACTCAACTCTGATATTATAGCCTTGTAATAGTCTTTTTAACATGTGATGCCCAGAACTGAAATGTAATATAGCCAGTACAATTGGAGGAGTCAAGAATACTTGGGACTGTTGGTTTTCCAAAATGATTTTGGTAGCCTAATAACATTGCTCACTTTATTAATAAACTCTCTGTCAATGAAATTTTGCCACCTAGTTTCCTACTGGTGTGGTTGTGTGTGTGTGTGCATGTCCATGCATGTCTGACTTCTATCTCTCCAGCCTTATCGCAAACCTTAATCTTCTGATATCTAGGCTGTAACTGATTAAGCAGACAATAAACATTGTCCTCTCAACTCCACTTCCTCTTTTAGTAACACAGACCAGGATACCATACAGGCTAAGATACTTTGATATAAATACTGTTTATCCAGCGAATTCCTATATCATATGTGTGGAATATGTCCATATGATTACCAATAACAAATAATATTTTCTCTATTTCTTATAATAATGAGGCTACAGAAGGCCTGCTATAACTGGAATTGAAATCCCAAATGTTTGGATTATCACCCATATTTAATACCTACAACCTAAATTCACCTATGAATCCACAAACACTTTTGGAATAGATTGCTTTGTCTTAAATGGCTATGGACAAGTAGAAAACAATGGAATAGGAGTATAATAAATGAGCATAGTATATGAGAATAGGAAGCAGATGTCTTGATTCCAAACCTGTATCTCCCACTTAGTAATCATCATACACTTGAGCATCTCATATCTTTAGTTTGGCATTAGCTCCTACTGTTAGAGCAAGGGTTAATTGAGATGAGGTTTATATCATCGCACCTGGTCCATAAGATGCACTCAGTAAAATACAGTTATTATGACTAATAGTAATTTTCAAATACATTTGTACTTTCTGTATATATAGAATTTATATATATATATGCATATCAATATGTTGATGAAATTACAGTATTATCAAAATACTGGGCCCCCTCTGTGATCCATACATAGTGCTAATTAAAAAGCTGTTAAGTATTAGGTATTGAATTCATGAGATGGAATAGAAGTAAAGAACTGAATTCTTCTGGTTGAATAGAGCTATCCCACACTACCCCAATAAACCCAATAAAGGAGCGATCAGCAATCTAACCACTGATCTTCCCCCTTTCTTAAGTGTGGCAATACTATTATATAGCTCTGGCTTGTTTGACCACCAAATTTTAGCCTGCATATGGTTACCAGGAAAAAGAAAGTTAAAATTCCTTTTGTTTCTTTCCTTACTGCCTCTTTAAATTAAACTCTGTTTTCTTTTGAACTTGAGGTGCTCCAGACACCAGAACTTGCTGGAAGCAAATATAACCTGCCTGCAATATACACACCTTATTCCCTCAGTATTGTAGAAAATGGTTCTATTGAAATCAGACTCACTGCATTTGTTCTTCTAAATGAGGACAGTTTGAAGAATTTCAAAAGGTTTTCACCATTACCTCATTTCCATCCCATGGGTACATTTAAGTAGCCAATTTGACAAGAAGTCAGATGACGAATTTCTCATTACTGTGTTATAAATTAAAGATTCTCTGACTTTCCTCCCATGTCCAGCATCCACAGTAATCAATCTTTCCACAACAAGTCATCATCTGGCCCTGGGTCTTAACAATGTTTTTCCCAAACACAATTTGGCTGGGGCACAGCAATGATTTCCCTTTCATTGATAATCTAATGATTTGTTCCCACTGATCTCTGTCAAAATGATGACACTATAATATGTCATAATTACTACATAGATATCCTATTATAAATGATGTATATTATTATTAGGAAAGCAGACTGAGCCATATTCAGATTATGAAACTACCAGCATCAAATTAAGCAATTTTAGACAGTTTATGGATTTTCTCAGCAAATCATGAAATAAGTTTTATTTTCACAAGTATATTGTCAGTTTATTTGAAACACAGATATTCAAACTAGAGTCTTGCTTAGGGATCTACCAGATATATAGGATTTTTCTCTGCTTTTCTTTTGACTGTAATATTATGAAAGTGCATTATATATAAAGCTAAAACAGTTTTTTGCTTTGAGAATTTACACTTTAAAATTTTTTCTTAAGTCATGGAATTTTAATGTTGGATTAATGGACCACTTCATCTCTGGTCTGTGAGAACAATTTCTTCCTTTTAAAAGGAATCTGTACATCAGAGTAGAGTGCATTCATAAGTAACAAGCAGAATCTTATTAAGTTTTTGTAATTCACTTTCAATGATATTGATTTTATTTGAAGGACACATTACTCTTGATTTTTCCTGATCCACAGGGCTGAATACAAATAACTGCAAACCCCTACTTGACTGGGCTTTTCCCCCAGAGGATAGATAAGGTCAGCGATGATGCATGTTCCAGGACATTGTCAGAAAAGAGAGTAAAAGGTTTTCTTGAATCTGTCCCCTTTGCTTGTCTTTTCATATCTTATAGATGAAGGGGAAACTCAGCCAGTGTGGTTGCTGGCTCTGAATCTATGTGTCTTCTCCCTGGAGCTCAGCAAAATCTGGGCATTGAGACAGAATCTCTGTGAGGGCTGGTGGACCTGTGTGCTCATAGATCTTAAATGTTCCAGGAAAACATCACAGCACACTGGGTCCATTGACTAAATGGCCCCAGACTCTCAATCAGTCCTTGCTGACATAAATGAAATAATATGGGTTCTAAAACAGGATGCATTTACAATGCAATTAATCACTAAACAATTTATATTTTGTTGTTAATTAAGTTTCTAAACTTGGCCACTGAAAATCAGGAGCAGTGTACTGACTTTGCTTCATATTTGAAGTACCTAGTTTCATAGATCTAGTTTTGGTCCATGTTTGTTCTGTATATGATAGCTCTACCGAAGAACCACACATTATGACATTTGACTATGAAATGGTTATAGCTCGATTTAATTGTAAGTGACAAATTTACAGGAAGGTGATAGGTGATGATTAATTTCTTCATGTGTACATACCTCTATAATGTTACCAAAATGCCACGATTTTCCAAAGAAAAGCACATTTTCCCTTATGCTGATAAAATCCCTCAGACTATGTTCACTGTTGCACCGTGAACCACCAGTGGGGAATCTAGGCTCAAGGAATCTGCCCTAGTTTTTACCTAATTCTGTTATTAATAATGTCTCATCAGGATATTTACTTTAATTTGATATTGGAGCTGGAAATCTAATCTTTCATTTCTTGAGTTTAGCTAATCCATTGGCTTTGCAATGGCTAATAGTTTTCATTTGCATTTCTATAAGATTTCCATGAGCCATCATCAAGAACTATGTATTAAAACTCTGTTGCCTAAAGCTATCTATTTTCTGATATAAATTAGCATCCCTGTAAGTGAAGCTGAATGGATAGGTGGTGGATCTGCCATTTCTACATCCAAACTCCGGCAATGCCAGCAGCTAGTCTCTGTCTTTGTCTTTGTTCACCCTCTTTAGTGATTACATAGACAAATGTACGTTCCGTCCCCTCCCAATTTCAGTTCAACTGCCACATATTCACCTTTCACCAGCACTTAATTCTCTATCAAAATATTTTTCCAGGATGAGAAAAGAACCAACTTCCAGGCAAGAGAGAAAAGAGAATGAGTGATTCTAGTTAATGACTTCCAGATAAGAATTTGTTTATTTTCCTAATGGCCTACTGTGTCCTCTAAGCTGTCATGTCACACACAGCACAGATAACTTTAATGGGAGAACTGTCTAAGGATTTCAGGACAGAGCCACAGAAACTTTTCCTACATGAAATATTTTTTAAAATGAATAATCTCATGGGAAATGCCAACAAATAGAAATTAAGAATTACATAAGTAAGCTTTCAGGCAAAACAGTTTCACAGTTTATGAAATCAGTAAAGGTAAAATCCCCAAAGATTAAATGTGTAGATTTTTTGTTGTTGTTGTTTAACATGAAAAAAATGTCTGTACTTAAGAGATTCAATGCATTGTAAGTGTAGTGAAAATATGTTTGTTCCTTGGATGGCAAGATTGAAATTCCAACCTAATGTTGCATCCTTCAACTCCCCACCACTGTTTTTCTGCCAAAATTACCTAAGCTACATCTCTCAGAGTAGACACTAATAGGAAACCCCTGCTAATCAAAATGTGAACACTGAACAGACAATAATGATGGGCCTTGGTTCACCATAATGAACTGATCACATCAAACATGAGTGAGTAGGTGCTTTCCAGAACACTGTCAAATAACAAAACAATCTGTTACTGAAAATAACAATGCATAGTGGAAAACGAGATTGCAAATTACTTCATCATAATAATAACTGAAATAAAGAAATATTAATAAAAACAATAGCAGAGCAGGGCTGTCATTTATGGACATTTCAGTATGTTTGTTATAATTAACAGTTATAGAGAGAAAAAGCAAAGAATTGGGAGGCATTGTGGTTACCATTTTCAGAACTACTCTCTGACATGGAGGGACTGTACCTGCCTCCAGGAAAACATTATTTTTTCTCCATTTGAAACAATTTCTGTTCAGGGACAAAAAAGAAGTCCTACTTTAAAGAGATACTGGGTTTAATGTTTGTAAAATGGTTTGGTTGCTTAGAAAATTCTTTTTAAAGTAAAGTAAAAAGTGTTATTATGCCATTTGTGGTTTCTAAGCCTATAATTAAGGTGATCAGATATTTTCCATAACCCCCCTTCAAGTCAATCCTTCACAAATTTTTTTGCAAGTTTATAATTTAAAGCTAAAACTTTCCATGTTCCACATATCAGTAAATATGTATTGCCTGGAATCACTTAAAATTATTCAAACAAGTTTGAATTTTGGTAATTTGTCTTGTCTTGGATAATTTGAAAGTTACTGTTGTTTCTACATAAAGCAAAAAGAATGCAACATTTCACTTTGGATTAGACCTTAAAATCAAATGTAGCATGCAGGAAATCTTCAAAACGGACCTTATATGAAGTTGGAAAAAAATAGTTTAAAGATAATAATGTCATTCATAAATTAAAACCATGGTCTAAACAGATTCTGCTGCAAATTTTGTTCTGGGAATGCATTCTTGCTACTTGGATTGGTTTCTCCTTTCTCACTTGATGTATTAGTTCACTAACTGGTTGTTTGAAAGGTTATGCTACAATAATTGTTTTTGTATTTGAAAAAAGGCTATTTCTAGCAGCACTGTAGATTCCCACATTTTCCATTATATTATATACTTCATCATTTAGGAGAAATGATAAGCATGTAAACCTTCAGATGAATTACAGTCTTATTTGCTTCAACAAAATTCAGTAATAGACTGAAAGTAAAATTTTAGTTTAAGCTCTTCATGTAACCAGTGAATACTTTGGGCAGAGTATCAGAGAAAAGAAAAGTTAAATCTTGATAATCTTCTCAGTTTTACATATTGAGTATGTATTTTTTTAAATATTTGTTTAAAATCTACTTATGAGAAAGTACAGTTCACGCTGAGTGAAAAAGTTGATGAAGATTTGTTTTCTTACTCATAACTCTCAGAGTTTTGATAAGGATAATGCCGTATGTTGCAAATCTAAATTGAGAGCAAAGATCATTCATCATTAATTTTTTGAGAATATTCTTTTTTTCACTGGATCAGCTACAAGTATTACTAAGAGAATTAGACACAATGTGCCCTGGTGGGGTAGTGGATATATTAACCGCCTTTGAAGGAGCACAGACCATATAACTCTGGGTTCAAGTTCCTGGTCCGGGGGAAAACAATCAGTGCAAAACACTAAAATTGAAATGGGATGAAGGTGTTTCTTCTTCCTCTCTATTCCTGCCTGTCTGCTTACTTGCTTCATTCCTGCCTGCACCTTTTCTTATTAAAAAAAAAAAAAAAAATTAGACGCATATAGAATTGTTTCAAGAATTTAGGGGAACAGCCAGTAATTTCAATACATGATCACGAATGTTACCTTGAAGGAACATTTGCAGGGTGTGGGGATCACAAGGGAAGAAAGCCACCCATCCTAGACAGATGGCAAGGCCAATTTAGGGGAGTAAGCTATTCCAAACATTTTCCTTTGCCTTCCAGTTGGTACCATATACTCTAGAATTTAGTGAGATACTTATTTCTCACAGTGTGGTCAATGGACTAGCTGTATTGGCATTGCCTGCAAGTTTGTTTGATATATAGAATTTCGAGAATCCTACCCAGACCTGATAAATAAGAATCTGCATTATAAAGGATTACTAGGTGAATCATATGCATGTAATTATTCAAGAATTGTTATCCTGGATTCAGTCTTCTTAATAGTGCTCAAAATCAGCTGAAAGCACTCTGTCTGGACTCGGGAAAGATTCCAAATCAAAGAATGCCTCCTCTAGACCCATACAGTACATTTAAGCAGAAAGGGCCCAATAAAATCCTTGACTCTGGTTCATCTGACATCTATGTGTAAATGAAAACATTCACAAAGTTCTTATTTGCCAAGGGCATGTAAATGTGATAAGAGGCCCAAAGATTTGAAGACACAGCTACTGGAAGTGGGGAAGTTTCAGTACAAGGTCTTTTGGACCAGGGGCTGTGACATGAACATGGGCAATAAATAGCAGATGCCACGGCCAGACAGGATGGATCTAAAGACAATGGAGATCAGAAAGGACCAAAGAGGAACTCAAGGAAAAGTGGCCCCTTTCATCCAGCTGTTAAATGTTTTTCAAGCACTTCTCAGGGAGAGGTGAAAACCAAGGTGATAGTGGGAATGGAAGAAATGGTTAGAGAAGAGCCTTTATCTGACCTAAATAAATGGGAAAAAAAATCTAACTTCTAATCTGGAAGAAATTGAGTTGCCTTGTGGAGCCCAGTTTGTAAGCTTTATATTATTTGCTTTTCTCTGCTAGCACACATGGGGCTAGGAATGAAAATAATTCTTTTATGGAAAATAAAATTGTATTTCTGTACATATGACAGATAATATATATAAATATGAGATGTCTTTGCTTAAAATCCAGTGACTTCTTATACCTACTGTATTATAACCTGGCACATGCCATTACATTTGGTTTTGCCTGCCTCTCTAGCATCATATCTTGAAGGCAGCAATGAAGAACAGAAACAAGTGTTTAAAAAGATACAAGAAATGTCAGTACAAGTTCTAAGTCAGTGGATCTATATGTGTTTGCATGTGTGTGTGTTATTTGTGTAACATACATGACAGCATCGATTTATCAGTTACCATTAACCCAAATAATGCTGTATTAAAAATCATCCTAAAACTGAATGAAAGGGGAAACAGAGGGAAAAATGCATCATATCAGAATAATCCTGCCCCACGTGTTTGATATCCTCCTTATGGGACCAAAAGGCTGGTCTAAGCATGTTCTTCTCGTGGTGTTGATCAAGGCTCATATGTACAGAACCAATCATATTTCATATTTTCTGATTTTTATTTATATCACATATGTTAACATTCCATAAACATATTATTCCTAATATTCTACTGCCCAATGATAGTCACACGAAAAATCCCTGTGTTAGTTGTTAGAAAGTCTTCTCTTTCACAAAGTATGGATTTATAATTCAATTACTAAAGGTGAAAAGTGGCAAAATGATGTACCTTCTTCATTTTAAACAGTTGTCACCACATTTAAAGGAAAGATCTGGCAATGAGTAGTAATTAGAGAGAACAAATATGGCCCAGTGGTGATTAAATTCTCCAGAACATGACCCTATAATTAAGTATTTTCGTTTTCATTTTCTATCCTTAGAAAAACATTTATGATTATAAAAATTGTCACTGAATTATGTTTCAGAGTTTACACATTTATTAATATTTTATCACTTTCTTGTTCTACAAACTATAGCCCACTGGTCAAATCTGACCTGTTATTTATAAATAAAGCTTTATTAGAACATAGCCACTCTCACTTTCTTACAGTCTGTGACTGCTTCTATGCCTCAACAGCAGAGTTGAGTCCTAGTTGTGACAGAGACTATATTGTCTGCTGAAATATTTATGGAAAAGCTGAAAACATTTACTATCTTGTGGGAAAAAGGCCTGCTTACCATTTCTGGCAACTATGAAGCAAAGCCAGGACACCTTCTGTAACCTGAGTTTGCTGGAATGTAACAGCAGACAAAGAACTTGAAACCCCTTCCCCTAATTTACATCCCTCTCTTCCAGCGTTGCTCTAGCCTATATAAGCATGTTCTAACCAGAAACTGGGGCTCAGCTCTTTGAGGAAGAAATCCCAACTGAGACCACGCGTGTAATAAATCTGCCTAAAATACTTCCAAAGAGGGCTCGCTTGGTTTCTCCCGAAAAACTGTAACATTTGGTGCCTTGGCCAGGAAACCATCGAGCTGGTCTTTGGAACCACCGATGAGGAGAAGCCCTCAGCACCCCAGCCATGCTGCCTGAGAGATGTACCTGGGGTGGGGCGTGGCGAGCTCCAGAGCCCACCCTTCCCCTCCCCCCGCCCGCCCTGGTGGTAACAAGGGACAGAGGGAGAGCCTCCCACTGACCTTTCCCCTCCCGGAACCAGAACACCTCCAGGACCCTGGTTCTGCACACTGCAGCACCTTGGCCAGCGCAAAAAACAAACAAGCAAAAAACCACCTTTGTCTTTTAATTATGGCATTAAATTGGATCCCAAAAGACTCCGCACTCCTTGTAAATTAAAGGGACCTTAAATCTTCTCCACAGTGAGAACTCTTTACAAAGTTGTGACGGGAAACCCAGGCCACCCTGCTCGGTTTCTCCATATACTAGACCAGTGATTGGAAGATGCCCAGGTTGAGCCTCTGCGGGTCCAGTTCTGTGTTAGTAGTGATTTAACGAGTCAGAAAAGGAAGTAGAGGCAGACAAACCTGCATTGGGACAAAACCTAGATGTTAAAGCTCCCCACTCTCATCACACTCATGAGTGTCAAGGGATAGACAATAGAATCACACTGTGCCTCAGTTAAGCCATGGAGAGGGAGCCAAGACCTGCAGGGAGGGGCTGGCAAACGAGGGGCCAAGTCTAGTCGTGCCCAGGAGAACTAGAGCTGAGGTCATTGCTTCCAAGGCTTCTGCTGTCCAGCAGGTCTTCAGGCTGCCTGGGTAAGCTGCAGGCATCGCTCACAGAAGAACAGGGGTGCCCTTGGGTGCTCTGAAGGCCAGGCCTGCCCCTCATTTGTGCCTGTACCCTGCAGCTGGCGCTGCCTCTGCTAAAGTTGTCTCGAGTGACGACCTGACACCTTGATGGCCTTGGGGTCTCTGGAACAGCCGCTGCCCTCAGCATAGCCCAGTGGAAGGGCCAGTTTAAAGCAGATCCTGCCCAGCAGCTCCCAAAGCATGACGCCCTGCGCGGCCCTCGCCCTCCTCTGGGGATCGCTGTGTGTGGGCTCCGGGCACGACAAGACAGAAACCCGGGCGTGCGCCTACTACAGCGCCAACTGGGAGCTGGAGCACCCCAACCAGAGTGGCTGCGAGCACTGAGAGGGCGAGCAGGAGAAGCAGCTGCACTGCTGCACCTCCTGACGCAACAGCTCGGGCACCGTGGAGCTGGTCAAGAAGGGCTGCTGGCTGGACCACTTCAACTGCTACAACAGACAAGAATGCGTGGCCACCGAGAAGAACCCGCTGGTGTACTTCTGCTGCTGTGAAGGCAACTTCTGCAAAGAGCGCTTCACCCACTTGCCTGAGGCTGGGTGCCCCAAAGTCCCCCCACGCTGCACACAGTGCTGGCATACTCGCTGCTGCCCATCGGGGGCCCTCCCTCCACGTCCTGCTGGCTTTCTGGATATACTGCCATCACAACTCCCATCCTACAGCCACGTGAATGTCCATGAAGACCCTGGCCCTGCACCCCATCCCCTTTGGAGGGCCTGAAGCTGCTGAAGCTGCTGGAGATCAAGGTCCGGGGGCGCTTCGGCTGCATGTGGAAGGCACAGCTCAGGAACGACTTTGTGGCTGTTATGGTCTTCCCTCTGCAGGACAAGCAGTCACGGCAGAGTGAGCGGGAGATCTTCAGCACCCCTGGCATGAAGCATGAGAACCTGATGCAGTTCATTGCCGCCAAGAAGCGGGGCTCAAACCTTGAGGTGGAGCTGTGGCCCATCATAGCGTTCCATGACGAGGGCTCCCTCACGGACTGCCTCAAGGGGAACGTCATCACATGGAATGAGCTGTGTCACGTGGCGGAGACAATGTCCAGAGGCCTGTCGTACCTGCACGAGGACATCCCCTGGTGCCGTGAGGAGGGCCATAAGCCGTCCGTCGCCCACAGGGACTTCAAGAGCAAGAATGTGCTGTTGAAGAGCCACCTCACAGCTGTGCTGGCTAACTTTGGCCTGGATGTTCTCCGTGAGCCAGGGAAGCCTCTGGGGAAAACCCACGGGCAGGTGGAGACATGATGGTACACGGCCCCAAGGTGCTCGAGGGCACCATCAACTTCCAGAGGGACGCCTTCCTGCACATCAACATGTATGCCATGGGGCTGGTGCCGTGGGAGCTTGTGTCCCGCTGCAAGGCTGCTGACAGATCAGTAGACGAGTACACACTGCCCTTCAAGGAGGAGATCAGCCAGCACCTGTCCCTGGAGGAGCTGCAGGAGGCGGTGGTGCACAAGAAGTTACGCACTGCCGTAAGGACCACTGGCTGAAGCACCTGGGCCTGGCCCAGCTCTGTGTGACCATCGAGCAGTGCTGAGACCACGATGCGGAGGCCCACCTGTCTGTGGGCTGCGTGCAGAAGCGCGTGTCCTGCTCCACAGGGCAGGTGGCACAGCTTCGGACTGTCCTGTCTCTCTGGTGACCTCCGTCACCAACGTGGACCTGTCTCCTAAAGAGTCAAGCTTCTAAGCCCAGGCTATCCAGCAGTCTCAGAAGTTTTAGCAAGGAGCTTTGCCTGGCCAAGCTGAAACACCCCATGATGTAAAATCTTTCTCTCAATAAGCCCACACCATCAATAAACCTACATTGTCCAGCCTTTGTTGCCTCTGCAAATGTTTAAATCTCTTCCAGAGCCCACCCCGGCACCCCTGGCACTCCACGGTAAAGCCACAACAAAGCCAGCTCCAAACTCTGGATGTCGAAGTTCTCTGCCTTGTTGGAGCAGCAGCAAGACCCTGATATGTACAACAAGCACCTGTTCTTGCACATTTGCCAGTCAAGCCTGAGCTACAGTGACCCCTAACTCGAAGCCCGAGACATCCGCCAGATCTATAACAAATTCTGGAAGAAGGGTAAACTCCAAGAGCAATTTGAACGGGGACCTTCCAATGCCCTTTTCCTCATGAAGTTCTGGGCAAACCTCAACACCAACGTTGAAGATGAAGGCAACTCCTTCCACGATGTCTCCAGTCAGTATGAGAGGCCCAAGAACATAAGACTCACCTGTTCCACAACATTCTGCTCTTTTGGGAAGCAGGCAGTGGAGAAAATGGAGACAGAGTACACCCACTATGAGAATGGCCACTTCTCCTACTGCACTCACTGGTCCCTGCTCTATGAGTACATGATCAACTCCATCCACAAAGCTGAAGCACCTGCCTGAGAAGTACATGATGGACAACGTGCTGGAGAACTTCACCATCTTGCAGGTATAAAGCAAGGCGATGGGTAAAATGGATGGCATGCCTTCTCAGTGGCTGGCACCCTCGTCTTCCCTCTCACTGCAGGAGGTCACCGACAGAGGCATTCTGGGTGTGCAGTTGTATCGGACTAGAGACTATATGGGCAAAAGCCTTGTCTGAGGAATGGTCAGCCCAGAACGTAGAACTATGGACCCTAGTCAGGGCACTGGAATTCAGCAAGAATTAACGCATCAACCTCTACACCAGGCTGGCGCTGTGCCCTTGCCACTCTGCATTGTACATGTAACTGTAAAAAATAACTTTTGACAGCAGAAGCAGAATGAATTAAAAATAAAGAAGAGATCTTAAACCTACTAGAGGTAGTTTGAAAGCCCAAGAAAGCAACAGCCATACACTGCAAGGGGCATCCGAAAGAAAAGATGGCTAAGAAACAGACAGTACTGTCAAGAGTCATGCTAATCTAACAGAGGAAGAATGGTGAGCACACCCAGACCACAGAATCTATGCAGGACAGCCATCACACTGGATAATCCTGTAGCAGCATGAACTTACCCACCTAGGAAAACTGCTCTAGAAACCCTTCTTACCCAACTGTTTAATGATAGCGCTGCATCCTTTGTTTACAGAACAATGCCAGACATGGTTCTGTTGGATCAACAGGAATTTTAACGCTGTGACTGGACTCCCTTTAACGATTTACAGATAGACTTTACTGAGATAGGATCTAGCAGAGAAGATAGACATCTCTTAGTTTTTATCTGCACGTTCACTGTACAGAAAAGGCCAGGAAGTAACCAAGACACTGCTAAAAGACATTATCCCTTCATAGGGAATGTAATAAACTATAGAATCAGACAATGGCCCAGGCTCCATAGCAGATGTAGCCAGGGCCCTAGGTATCCAGTGGAACTTACACATGGTCTGTTGGTCCCAGAGTTCAGGAAAGGTAGAACACATGAACTGGACCCTCAAACAGGCTATGTCTAATTTATGTCAGGAAACTAGTCTACCCTGAACAGACATTCTGCCCATAGCCCTCCTATGGGAATGCTGTACCCCTAGGGCCAGAAGAAAATCTTTTTTCTCCCTTTGGAGACTCTATATAGTAAAACCGACTCCATTAAATAGATGGGAGGGGAAACCTAAAGAAACCAGAAGATTATGTGTGGTTAAAAAAAAACAAAAACAAAAACTGGGAAACCCCTTCAACCTACCTGGAAGGGACTTTATCTTGTCAGACTAACTTTTCCCATAAGCCTTAAAGTTACAGAGCTGGATTCCTGGATCCATCATTCCTGAGTGAAGACAACCTAACAGAGCAGCAGATCACCCAATCAAGGGAGAGACTCCTACAACCAGAGCTCTGTCTGGACTGTCCAGCAGTTGTTCCACCCATATCAGGCTGACCCGTGATCTGCCAAGGTTTAGAGAAACTGATAACCCACCAGGAGACCCCATGTCTATCTGTCCATTGCTCTTATCATTCTCTGAGCCTTACTTCTCTCAGTTGCCTTGTCAGCCAGCTCTGCAGACCCCTTCCATGGGATTGCTAACTGACAAGCTTGTATAGATCATTGGCAAAATCAGGCCTCAGTTTTTTCCTCTTAGGAAAGTCTATAGGAAACATTAGGAGTTAAAGTTTATGTTTAGTCAGACAGACCAAAATAGACACTGATCTTACCTCCACTGGTGATTTAATGTATGGGGCAATGAATGGCCTCCTGAGAAAATAATTCAGACTTATAACCCTGCCACTTGGGCACAGAATGGCGGCTGGGGCTACCAAACCCCCATCTACCTCCTAAATTAATAAGATTACAAGCAGAAGCAGAAATATCACTTGCTGGCTACCCAGACAAGAGGTGAAATTCTCCAGAATCGATTGGCCTTAGATTACTTATTAGCAGAAAAAGAGGGGTTTTTACTAAATTCAATTAATAAACTGCTGTTTACAAATAGATAATGAGAAAACAGTTAAAGATATTTCAAGAGACATATGGAAAATATTCCATATTCAACCTAACAGAGCAGCAGATCACCCAATCAAGGGAGAGACTCCTACAACCATCCTTGGATCCATCAAAGCGATCGATCAGTTTGAAAAACAAAATGGGAGAATGTGGGAAAAAGGCCTGCTTACCATTTCTGGCAACTATGAAGCAAAGTCATGACACTTCCCGTAACCTGAGCTTGCTGGAATGTAGCCAGCAAAGAACTTCCTGTGCTTGAAACCCCTTCCCCTAATTTACATCCCTCTCTTCCTGCATTGTTCTAGCCTATATAAGCATGTTCTAACCAGAAACCTGAGCTCAGCTCTTTGAGGAAGAAATCCCAGCTGAGACCACACGTGTAATAAATCTGCCTAAAATACTTCCAAAGAGGGCTTGCTTGGTTTCTTCCGAAAAATTGTCAGTCTCACCCATTTAAAAATGTTTGACATTCCTGTTTATATTTAAAGCATGTATACCAATTCCTCTTAGATGTCACTAAAGATCAATTTCCTTTCAAAAAGAAGAAAATTTTGACAACATAACCTGCATTTGAATGCACATCTCTGGTTTACTCGAAAGCCAGTGTGTTTCCAGTGTACAGCACTGTTTCCAGAATACTTGCAATACTTTGAAGAATGCGTCTTTTTCTGATACAGGAAGAAAAATAGAAAGCCCAGTGTACCACATCAGAATCACATAAAAAATTTATCAAAAAATCAATTACTGAAGTAAAATAGACATGCCTGAGACATGAATTTTAACAAAAATTATTAGTGATTCTTACAGAAATAATAATGAACTAAAGGTATGAATAAAAGAACATCTTGTGATTGATGTTAGATTTGAAAAGAGGTGAAAAATCTTGACATGATTATGTTGGCAATGGAGAAAGGAATCAGTGAGGCAGGCATAAATAAAGGACATCTACGGAGAACTAAGAACTTCACTCAAAGTTCTTTGAAATATATTTATCATATATGTCACATTCTAGCACTTCCTCAGTTTCCTAACTTTGATCTCCTTTTGCTACTTATGATTCTCATTTGAGTCTCTAATCCGGAGGCTGTTCTGATAAATAGAAAACTGGGGTGGACAGGGATAATGTCTGTATGTAATAGTCACAGATGTCTTTTCTGAGTGGAATTTTGGAACCCACATTTCCAAAAAGTATGGGGAGAATATTACAACGAAAAATAAGACCCATAAACATAGTAAAAATACATTATCTCAAAGTACATTTATAGCATATGTTTTCCTTCAACATGTTGAGTGTGACTTTTTGTTTAGAAATTATGAAGGCATAAAACTGAAGACAAATTGCTATTAGCACCCCATTTACCAGATTCAGAAAAATGTCTCCAAGCAGTGCAGCATTGGTTCTAGCCACTGTGCTGTGGGATTTGCTAAGAGACGAAGGAAGCTGTCTTACTGCCATCTCTCAGACATCCTTAATCACATCAGCAAAATGCCTTGACCATAAAGTCGCTAATTAAGACAGTGTACACTAAAGGGATGGCCATAAGATTGGGGAAATTTACCTCAAGAATAGAGATCACCTGAGCTTGTGGAAGAGAAAAGAAAGAGTTTTGTGTTTTCTGGCCTCACAAGGGAAAACATTAAGACCCCATATGTGACTAGGAGATGGGGACATTGACAAGTCAGAAAACATTCCCTCTTTCCAATCTGGCATGGAAAAGATCTGAACGGGTTTTGTAAACAGGGGAGTGGGTAGCTGAACAGATATGCCCAATGTCTTGGCTCTGGAAAAGAACCTGGGTATAAAGTAAGGAGAATATCCAAGAATGATGACATCTTAAGTTTTTTTTTTTTTTTTAAACAGGTAGATAAAATGCCATCCCAATGTCAAGAGAGTAAGTTGTAGAAAATTAAAATAAACAGACTTCTTGCATCTCGAGGCCTTAGAGTTCACGTTTTCAAGAGTCTGCGTGTGATAACTTTTGACAGTTTCACTAATGTGCAAGTCATCATTACTTTCATGTTATATATAAAAACAGAGTACTGTAATTCCTCCCTCCCTCCACTGAGTATTACAGTTTTGGTCATGTAATTTGGTTTTGTTTTCATTCTTAGACTAGAGATTTGTTTACTGAGCTTTAGAGACAAATTTTACATTTTTCTCACTGGACTTTATAAGTGTCTTAATTTCACAATTTCCTGTTAATAATAATACCCACTAATAGTATGTCACTGACTTTTTCTAATTTATTACTCTGGGGGAAAATGCATATCTTTATGTTTTTGTTTTGATTTATTATTTATTAAGACTTTCAATCTTTATACAATTTTTTTCTTTTTTCTTTTCCCCTTTATACAATTTTTTTTCTTGAATCAAGAGGAAGGAAAAACAAACAATGATCTGATTTTAAGTAAGGTGAAAAGAATCCTTTCTGATAGGAATAACAACATCCATTATCAGATGGTTTTCATATAAATTGCCCCATGTGAGTTTCACAAAAACATTAGATAAAATTGAAGACATTTTCATAGACATTCCTCTAACTTGAATCTTTCAGAAACTCAGAGCATTCTGCCTATTGTGGCAATTAGAAATAAGAATAAGAAAGCGTGAACATATTCTGATTAATAAATGATAGCCATAATTGCTATTATTTCATGTGCAAGAGAAGTGAGATTCAAAGGGATTAAGACTCCATTTTTTCTGACTTGTCCAAATTCATCCTTCTTGTCTCATAGAGATTCCCAGTTAATTTTTCCTTTCAAAGAATGGGGATTGATTCAACAATAGAAAAACAATAGGAATAATCTCACAGATTGTATTCCACCTGCAGGACCTCAGGCTTTTTAGCTAGTTACTTCTCCACAAAGCTCTGCCAAATCCCTTATCCTCTGAACCTCCCCCAATCCCAGTGTTTATCTTTAGAAGTGGAAAAAAAGGAATCCCTTAGAAAAGGTCTGAGTCCTTTTCTCTAAAGGTGGGGGGAAACACCTTTTGAAACTACTCCTGCTGTCAGAGTCCAGGCCTTGATTTGTGAAGCCCAGCTGACAAAACTACTAAATCAAAGTAAAATGGATTTATATTTGTAAACTTTGTTTCCACTTAATGGAATTAGAAAAGCCGCTCACATTAAACAAACAAAAACATCAGTTCAGCATCAAGATGGATAGAACAGTAAATTAACCATCTGCAAACTCTGAAACGCAGAGTGAATTTAGACCTAGACATTTTAAGATAATTTAAAGAATCAAGAAACTTCTAGAACCTACTTGTACTTTTCCCACCTACTCTTTACCTGACCATATGTTATGTCGGGGAGAGGGAAAAGGCACAAATAGAGTTATATGCAATGTGCAATGATGTGGTTTGGAGAGCAGTTAAAAGACAGGCCTTCTAAACCTAAACTTCTCCAGATGTGAGGATTTAAAAGTGAGGATTTACACTCAGATATAAGCGGCGACTTGTCTATTGAAAAATTTTCAATATGCAGGGAAGAAATGAACATTTTCCAGAATATCCAGCAGTAAAAAATGTTCTTATCTAAAAAGAAAAACATTTTAACTATTCCCAAATAAAATCACTTTCAATATTTCAGGCAATTGGAGAAACTGGTAATATTTTTGGTTATTCTTATGACCCATTGTCTGCTTACACTTCTAACCGAATTTTTGCAGTCTTTTAATTCCATCTGTTTACATTTTTATCTGCCTGACAGAGGACTGCTATCTTCACTCTCAAGGCTATGTGGGGGTCAAAGGAAAAGCTCCCCGCTGCCCCTGCTGTTTCTCTGAGTTTTTTCACAGGCAGGACAAATGAACAAATTAACATTAGGCATGATTAGTAAAAGAAAGCCCAGAATAAATAATAACATACATATGGAGAATCAATTCTGAGATTACTGGGGCACAACCACATTTATATCTTGAGCTGAGACATGGAGATCTCAGGGGAGAGGAGTTGGGGGTTCCACGTAATAAGGTGTGAGTCAACCTTACTCTTACTCTAAAAGTATAGATAAATAACTAATCTTTCAGCATTCTTCCAAGAGACCATTTCTGGATCAGGAGAAGCGTGGAGGCCCAGAGAGTAGCAGACAGCTTCTTTGATTAAGGGAAGGGCTGAAGGTCTAGAAGAATAGGCACTTCTCCTTTGTCTCTGGGACTGCCCTCCACTGTCCTAGGTTCTTCACGTCAGAGTGGGGCATTTACAGGAGAACAATTCTGAAAAACTTGAGCTGTCCTATTTTCATCCCATCAACCTTTTCCCCATTGATATCCATTTCTCCATGTGGAAATCAAGCAAAGGACAGGAACTAATTTGTTGTGTCTTTGTGGCTGTGTCTTCATACAGAATGTCTCCACTAAATTTATAAATTCCAGCAATAGCCTCACTTGCATTTAGAGAGAGAAATTCAATAAATATTAGGCCTTGAGCAATAACTGGGCAGGTGAGAAGGTAAATGTTGTTAAAATGGGAACAGATTTGGCAGATGGGCCCTAAGTCTCATCTAAGAGCATTCTGCTAAAATGGAGAAAGTCTGTGGTTGCTGTAGGACAAAGTCAGCAAGACAGGTGGGTAATTTGATTTGAGGACCACAGCTGGATAAATGGTCACAAGAGGCAGGGAACCAAATGGATGGATCAGAGCAAAATGAAAGTAGATGGGCATAAAATTTAGAGGGACCAGGAGCTCTCTGGTGGAGCAGCAGTTAGGTCAGTTGCCTCCAAAGGAAGCAAACCACATACCCCTGGCTTTGAATCTGAGTCTAGGGGTGGTAGGGACAACCAGTGTGAACAACTTAGTGAAAAATAAATAAAGTGCTCTTCCTCCTCTTTCTTTCTGCCTGTTTGCCTACTACTGCCTTTATTCCTGCCTGCACCTTTCCTTAAAAAAAAAAAAAAATTGAGGGACTAGAAAACAAAATGGAAGTTGATACAAAGCAAAATCTTCGTGAGTCTCAAAAAAGTTTCTTAAGTTTTTTTAATAAAATGGAATGAAATATTAAGAGGAATTTTAGGTGTGTCTGGTGTAAAAATTTTATAGCATATGTATATGCAGAAGTGTGTTGTCCTGAATAGGAATCACCAAAGTTAATCCTTAATCTGCTGAGGCTGTTAACAAGCTCAGTTTTAAATTCCCATGTTAAAATTGCTTTCACAGTCCATTTAGAAACTATACAATCACATCAATGATACTCATGGAGAAGATAATCAGTTTATACTTATGCTGCCCTTATGCTTCCATTTGCCCACTCTGCTTCTAAATCTCATTTTGACATTCGCCATTATTCCAAGTGAAGTCAAAAGAATAAATTAGTTATTACCTGTTGTGACAATCATTCATTTTGAAATAAAAATGTGTCGCTGCTGTCTCGTCTACCTCGTCAGATCATTAACAGTGGCCTGGGGAGAATGATACAGAAGGATTCCAGGCATAGATTATCTCATTCTCAGTGGTGTTGATAACTACAAAAATTTATATGGGACTGTAACTCATTGACATGATTTGAATAACCCCAGTGAATGCTCTATTGAAAAAACATATTTCTCACCATTTTATCTTAGAAGACACAAATCCCATTGATTGAATAAGCCATTGATCATATAGTTGTATACTGGCGGAATTCTTTCTCAGGTCTACAAACAGAAAGTAGGTCAATTCACATGACTCTTGGCCCAATATCTATTGAATAAGTATCACTGAGGTGTTACTAAGCTGAGAGAGGCACTTCTGTATCTCAATGTCTATTTTTATAGTACCCTAAATAAAGTGTTTTTTAACTCAAAAGCTTCACTCTTCTCACTTATTTCTCAATATCTTTCTGTAACACTTGATTTGTAGGAATTATACCTTCTACAATATCACTAGACAACTTCCCAGCAGAAACACAAGCACATACATTTTTCACCAGTTCTTTTCTATTTTGTAAAGTCTCCAAATACATGGACAAAAGGAATGGTCCTGATGGGAATAGTCATTGGTTGTTATAGTAGGATGACTGTAGGGAGGGAAGAAGAATCTCACAAGATGGCACCATGTAGAAGAAAGACAGTTGCCAAGACTGTTGAAGATTTATTTCTGAATCAGAGAAAATAACAGAGAAGGACATTTTTTATCTACTTTTAATTGTAAATAAGATTAGAACACCTACGACTATTTTCAATCTAATTCTTTTAACCTTGTAGTACATGAAAATTCCTCATAGATACTGGTAATGGATTTATTGTCAGTTCTGGTTTATAGTTTTCTGACTGTGATTTTCTTCTGCCTTCACAGATACTTTCGTGCAGAGTTGAGACCAGCTGCAACATGGGCTGCACCCCAGATGCTGTTTTATACCCGAAATCTCTTTTCCCTTTGGACCTGCTTACAATTACTCCCATCTTCTTATTTCCTGGATTTTTGGCACCTTGGTTCAAATTGTACATCTGCGTCTCATCCATTTGGTTTGGTGAATATCCCTTTGCTTCTTGGACTTTGGTTTTGCACATACTTTTGGAATTCGTTTATTCCTCTGGTTTTCGTGACGTGTTTGTGTCCTCATATCCCAACCAGCTACCATCCCTGCCTTTATAATGATACAATAATTAGATGGACTTGCCCCCAGAATTACTACCAAATGCAGGGTAGTACATATTATCTTGTAATATAACAGTCTAAGTATAGTACTTGAATCGTGTGAGCATCTTTCTGGAGAATGAGTAGTAGTATTATGCATATATGAATGTTTTGTGTGTAGTATGATATTTTGCCATTAAAGCCAATTTTCCCATGCTGCGCACTAAATAGAAAATATATTTATTTAGGCATGAGCCTCAGTGAGGTCTGGGTTGCCAGAGAATGTGTTGTTTCAAAAACAAATCCAACCAAATTGAACTTGAGATTGTTCTATGGGGAACTGAAGTAAGATCATCAAGTGTAATGTCACTAAAAAGTATTGAGTTAAGATCTGAAATGTAAACTTACTGTATTTTGTAAACTTAATCTTTAGCTTCATTAAGCTAAACTGTTTCCGAGGGAAAATATCATGCTAGTCATGCTGAATTGTATTATTCTCATCTTTATTAACCTTTTTGGAGTTAGAGATGGGAAGAAATAAGACTTTGACATATTGAGTGTTCTTGTCCAACCATTGAAGCAGCTTCCAAGTGAGCAAGTATTTGTGCTTTTGAAATGTCTGGAAAGGACTTCATACTGGATCTTAAAATATTCTAGTTAAATATTACTACAAAAGGCAATAATCTAGTTATTAATATGAAGCATAAAAATTAGCTGCTATTCTTGGCAGCTGAAAGAATAACAGAAATTATTTGGAAGACTAAATCTAAAAGAATTCTTCAGATACCCACCCAAAGTCAGAAGACATGCTTTATGAACAATGATGTCACTAGCTTGAAGATGAAGATTCTGGTTATATAGTACTGGTTTATGTCCTATCTAATTCTTTGAACTTCTATTGTCATGGAGTTAATGTATCATTTTTATATTTCTCTGGAGAGGTGTACATTTTTTATTTCTCTGATTTCAATTTTTTTTTCTGGATAAAATAATGATGAAATAAACAAGGAGCATACTTCTGAGTTATCATTTGATTGATTCTTTAGTTACACATTTTTCTTTTTGTGAAGCAATTTGGCACCTTAATTTTTGCTTCTTTAAATGTTTCCTTTATGTTCTTTGGAATATGATGTCAGCATGCTTTATTTTGCCTTTGAATCTAAAAATCTTAATATAGTGATTAAATTTTCTCTTTACAATTTGAGATAACTAATTTAAATTAATTTTTATACTGTTTTATACTGTTTTTTTTCCAGAAAGGAAATAAGGGCAAGGAGAAATAAACACTTTTATTTATTTGCTTTTACTTCCTTTAGCTGTTCCCTCCCACCTACTACCTTGCTGCCCCAGAGAAACAAATCTTAAGTCCTTGGGCATTACTAGGTCTATACCCCAGCTGCCAGCCTAGCTGTAGTTAGCTCCTGCATCACCAGGACATGCCTGCATAGCAATTGAACTGAATTTATACTACACTACAAACAGATATTTATGGCCTTTTTCATTTGTTCTTTTTTTTTTCTCTTAATGGCAACATTGTTTTCTAGATGAGTCTATATTTTAGAATATACGATCTGCCAACACTGGTCCTTTGCATTGCTGTACTGATACTGATTATGGTGTTGTATTTAGGGAGTTCTTGTATATTGAAGAAGGACTGTCCCAAGCGTGCAAGATGAGCAGACCACAATAGTAGATAACCTACAATGAATTAGAGAGTGATGAACAAGAGCAGATTTGATGAAACTAAAAATAAGATTCAAGTGCAAAACTATGTGCGAGAAACTAGTTTCAGTTCAATAGGACTATAGTGTAATTTTCATAAAGGGAATATCAGGAACTGATCAACTTTGTCTATACTGACACAGGCATTTCTATATGGGGAGAGCATTATATGCACCAGAAAAAGATCCTCACTGCACAATTAGTCATTGCACAATTAGTCAACTAGTTGTCAGTAAACTCTAAGTTCCTTTATGGCATGATCAAAGTCTCTTTATAGTTGGAATAACCTAAAATTTTCAGTTATCTGTAGAAAAAGCTGATGAGTTTCTTAAGTATAGTAGATATTGTGCATAGATTGTTAATTCCCTGCTTTGGAGCTCAGTGACCTGGGAAATAAGACACACAGTAAACCAGGAGTTACAGTTCATTGCGATCTGGTCTCCAAATATTTGCATTTATACCACTCACCAATAAAATACTTAAACACATCATCCCAAAGATGCATCTCTTTATTCTTCAGTGTTTTTTTTATATTCTTCTATAAATATCAAATATGTCAATGTATGATTTCAGGAAAGTTCCTTGTTATTGACTTGTTATAAATCCATATTCGAATAGTTTTCTTAATGATTTCAATAGGTAGATTTACTCAGATAATTTTAGTATTCTTACCACACCCTTCTTTAGACTTGGAGAATGGGAACACTGTCATATTTTGCTCACTTGTTCAGGCATTATTGGCATGTGGTTAATCCATGGTTTCTTTGTAAAATCTTTTAAAAGCCACTCATTAAAATGGCTTACTTTTAGCACAAGCCAGTGGACCAGTGGTTAGGTCAATCGTCTCCAAAGGTGCAGGTCACATGCCCCTGATTTTAAGCCCTGGGTCTGGGGGGAACAAAGTGTAAACAACTAAATGAAAATAAAAATAAAGTACTTCTGCCTCCTCTCTCTTCCTACCTGGATGCCTGCTCACTTTCATTCCTGCCCGCATGCATTAAAAAAAAAAACAAAACAAAACTTAACTTCAGCACTTTAAATTGATTATATAATATAAATCTAATTATTTGGCACATGTAAATTGACAGTGTGCTCTGTGACACATTCCCTGAGAGGTGAGCACTCAGAGCCAGATAACACAGCAGAAGCCTCCTAATTAGACACCCAAACTTCGTGTCCCCTCTCAGGGCATGTGCAGTCCATTCAGGTAACACTGCTGTTCACATGGGAGCAATTAAAAGGTCAGGACACAAAACTGCATTTTCTGTTTCAAAATACCAACTAGCAATTCAATGAAAGGAAAATTTCAGGTAAAAAACCATTAACAAAATAGTCGAAAGTTGTTCAGGTAGGGAAAACAGCCCATCCACCAAAATATAAAACACAGATACATATAATAGCAGAAAGACATCTAAGAGAAATAGATCTTAGAAATGGCAATGAGATATTAATGGAAAGCTTGGGGATTATTTTTTCTTTAATTTGAATCTTTACAAATTGTGAGAATATTTACATTGTCTTAGAAAATTTCAATTACATGATAGTTTTAACTAAAGTTATCATGTTTGAGATCCTCAAAGTTATTCATCTTACGATTGAATGTTTCTACCCTTTTATCAGCCTCTTCCTATTCCTGTAACCTAGTTGCTGGCAACCACTTTCCTACTTTTTCTATGAGTTTGACTTTCCTCCCTCCCTCCCTCCCTTCCTTCCAAAATGTGCAGGATTTGTTTTACTTTGTCCTTATTTCACTTAGAATAATACCTTCAAAATCCATTCATGTTGCAAATGGCAAGGTTTCTTCCTTTTTAATAGCTAAAAAATATTTCGGGGTGTGTGTGTGTGTGTGTGTGTGTGCACGCAAAACATCTCTTTACCCTTTGACATCTTGATAGACACTTGGGTGTTGGCATATCTGGACTATAGTGAATAATGTTGCAGCGAACATGGGAATGCATATATCTCTTTGAGATCCTGTTTTTTTCTACCATTTTGGATACAGAACCAGAGAGGGATAATTGCTGGATTAGATGGTAGTTCTATTTTTAATTTTTTGAAATATGTCCATATTATTTTCTACAATGTTTGTACTAATTTAGTGTCAGCAACAATGAACAAAGATTTCCTTTTCTCCACTTTATCGTCAACAGTTGTTATCTCTTGTCTTTTTGGTGACTGCTGTGCAACTATGTATGATATGATATCTCATAGTTTTGATTTGTATTTCCCTGACATCAGTGGTGTCAAGTACTTTTTCATGTACCTACAGGCTATTTGTATGTCCTCCTTGGAAAAAAATGTGTCTTCAGTTCCACTGATTGTTTTTAATCCTATTTTCTGTTTTGCTATTAAGTTGTATAAGTTCTTCATATATTTGGTATATCAATCCCTAATCATATATGTGATTGTTAAATATTTTCTGCCATTTTGTAAGCAGACTTTCATTTTATTAATGTTTCATTTGTTGTACAGAAGCTTTTAAGCTTGATGTAGCCTCACTTGTTTATTTTTACTTTCACTGCATTTATTTTTGGTATCAAATAAAAAATCATTGGCAAGACCAATGTCAGGAAGTCTTATATTGTGTAGTTACTATACAGTTTAGCTTTATTGTGTTACCACACTGTGAATCCTTAAACTTAAGCAAAAATTTTGCAAATAAGTTCATTGCTAAATCCAAATCTGCTAATAATTTGAAATAAGTAAATACACATGCATATTTGTTTAAAATACATTAATGATACTGGATCATCAAAATCAACTCTAAATAAAAATCATACTAAAGATTGCTTATCAAAGTATGATCCTTTTGGGAAACAACAGAGCAAATCATAAGTTAAAAAATATTTTTAAATAATTTCTGCACTGTTAATAAATGTCAACATTGAAGTAAATTGTTATTCATTGTCATCAAATTTAGAGATTATAATAATACAGATATGCAAGCAAAAAAAATAAAACTAAAAGTATCTCACTTATTTAATGTCATTTAGCTTGTTATGCAAACCACTTTCTGATATACATGTTTAAATAAGAGTTAAAACACTAAAATACATAACACAACTACTAATATTTACTATGCGCAGGTTAAAAAATAATTTGCTATTAAAAGTCATCCAGTAAATGCAACTTAAAATCATTTCCTAAAGCATCCTTTTACATATAATTGACTCAGTGAAACAATTTAACATCATCCTAGGCTTGTGAATCTTTTAGTGGTCCAAAGAATAGGAAAACATATTTTAAAATACACAGATGATATGGATCTAAGTTTCACCGTGCTTTGCTAAGTGAATATTCATAGCACAAAGAATTCACCTTCTTTTAAGCTGAGAACATGCAGTTTATGCTATATGTAATGGTGACTTGATTGCAATAGAAAGGCAAAGGCATTTGTGTGGTTCCGCACATCAGCACTGCTTTGATGTGACAAAAAGAAATGAGCATCAAAACGCAGCTCCTTAAATAAATGTCTAATCACACTTTGAGGAAAAGTGTTGTATTTCTGATTGAGCCAGCAAGAATTGAGAAAGATTAAGAAAGTGTTTAAAGATGATCATTAAAAAGCTATTATAAAAACGTGAAAAAGACACAGCATTGAGCATGCCAAATAGAGTAAAATTGTCATTAGAACGATTCAACAGCTATGAAAAGAATATTTCCTTCAAAACATGCTACATTTTTTTCTAGATATCCAATTCCAAATGTCCACATGAGTCATGCAGAAAGGCACCAACGATTTACAGAAAACAAAACAAGCACACCTATCCCAAGTCATCCTACCTTCTTAGCACATCCACCACAAAGGCTAGTAAAAGATTAACTGCTTCTTGAGAATTTAATTCTAAATGAAATTTTGATTCTCAGAAGTTTTTAGTCATAACATGTTTTGGCAGATGTTGAGCATTATAGCTATTTTTTTTTCAGCTTAAATTTTGTTTAGTTATATTAGTTTTCTTTTTTTGAACAAATTATTTACTTTTTAATCACATTCTTTTAGAAGTTTCAGAATTAAACAATACAAAATACAAAGAGTAAAAATTAAGAATTTCTCTCTTCCCTGAAATCTCTACATCTATCACCCTGGAAACTACGCTAACAGACTAACATATTTTTTCTACATTTTCCCTACTCATACGTACTTAGGAACATATACACACATGTACGCATTTTTTATGTCTTGTTCTTGTGCTTGTATTTTTTTAAGCCAAAACATTAACTCTGTACTTTTCTTTTTAAAGTATGTGACCCCAACAATTATCTTGATCAATATAGTTTATGATGAGCACATTACTTTTAATAGCTAGATAGTATCAATAGAACGGTTTATTCAGTTATTCAGTTAACTATGTGTGAGTGTGTGTGTGTGTGTTTGTCTGGCTGCATGTGTAGAAGGTACTTGGGGATCTCCTGCTCCCATCCATATCTTGCCATTACCATCAATTCTGAAATAAACATACTTGAAAACATATCCTTTAAAACATATGCTTTAATTTCTCTGAAACAGATTGCTGAAAGTAAATATGCAAAGTCAAAAGCTGAATATATGCATCTTGTTATGTTAATTTACAAGTTCAATATAAATAAAAGGGATTTATCTTGAAATTTACACTTGGGTCATTTAGTTTTCATTTTCCAATCAGCATTACTGAGAAATATTTTCTGCTTCCTGACCTTTTGGAATACTTCTTTTATATCAAGATACTGTCATTATTATTGGCTTGACTTGTATTAAATTGTAAACATCCTTTAAATATTTAGATAGGAGTTTTTGATTGGTTTTATGGCAAATATGTCCTCTTTTTCCATTCTGTTGCCTTTTTATTAGTCTCAAAATATTATCTGAGAAAAGTGAGTATAGCAACTCAATTTTAATATTATAAATATATCATGCTTTTCCTTAATGACTGGGTTCTTTTGTGTCATGTTTAAGATTATAATGATCTCTCATATTATCTCCCAGAAATGCTATTGTCATTCATTTACCATTTATATCTTCAGTCTCTCTGAAAGTAATAGCACATATGAGATGAGAGTAAAGCTTTGTTCCACCTCCCCATGTGGTTATCCGCATTATCCATTTACTGAAAGATCATTGTCTTTCCCCTACTTGAGGGATCCCTAGGGGTGTGTTTGCTTTCAATCTCTTTGTAGTAGTCTGTCTGTCTTATGCTAAACCACACTGTTTCAACAATTGCAACTTTTTACCTATTAGGCATAACTGGTAAAAAATATACCTTCTTATTGCTCCTTAATAATGTCTTTGCTGTTATGAATACTTTGCATGACACTATATATTTTAGAATTAGTTTCTCTGTTTATATACAACACAAAACATGCTAAGATTTTAATTGAAAATGTAAATCAATTTGGAAAACTAACACTATCCAGAAGTATAGTACAACGATTTATTTCCCTCCACTTTAATTTCATTGTTTTTTTTGTTTTTTTTTGCTATGATAAAACATAGTTTTAGGATTTTTATCTTTATTTGTTCTGGTTTATAGAAATATAATTGATTTTTAATACTAATATACATTCAATGATGCTAATAAAATAATGCTCAATCCTTTTTCATCTCTGGACTTTATGGAGGTTTTCAAATATAAATTATATTGATTAAGAATAGTTTATTTCTTCCTTTTCAAGTCAAGAAATTTTTTCTTTCTTTTTCATGTTTCACTAATTTTTCTAGTCAATGTTGAATAAAGGTAGTATTTTACTTATTCTCCGTCTAAAAGGAAAACTCAATATTCCATCATGTTAGAGTGTTTGCTCTAAATTTTATAAGTAGTTTTTATTAATTTAAAAGTTATACTTTTATTACTTGATTCTTTTCTTTTTTCCTTTGCAAAAAAAATTTTTTTTTTCATACCTGGGTGTTGTTGAGCTATGTCAAATGCATTTTCTTAATTGTAAGAGGATATTTAATATTTTCTTTATTCTATTAATATATTGAATACTACTTAAAAGTTTCAGATGTTAAACCAGTCTTTTATTTTGATTTCTGGAATAATTCCAACTGTTAACATAAGTATATATGTGTATATATACATATATATGCTGGATTTAATTTGCTAATGTGTTGGTGAAGATATTTTTTATCTCTCTTCATGAAAGAGAAAGGTCTATCATTTTTCTTTCTGATAATACCATTAGTATTCTTAAGGTCTAATACTCTCATCTCTAAAAGGGTTTGTCTAAAACCGACTTGGTTCTTCCATAAGTATTTGTTAGAATACCTGCACTAAAATCACCAGAATGGATTTCTGGTGACCAGCTTTTCATACACAGTCATTTTCGGTATTAGAAAAAATAATACCAACATTTTCTATTCTTATTTAATTTTAGTAAGTGGTATCTTTGTAGGTCCTCCATATTTTCAAATTTGTTGGCAAATTTTTTATAAGACTTATTAAATGTGATATAACAAGCTATTATATAGCATTTTCAACTATTCCTGATATTGTTTTTGTACCCTCTCTTTTATTTTCTAATTGTACAATAATTTATAGATTTTTTTCAAAAGGGGAAAAGCTTTGGCTTCCTTGACTCAATTTTTGTTTATTATTTAATTTCTACTATTAATTTTATTATTTTCCCTCTTTCTTTAGAGTTTATCTATATTCACTCATTAAAAGTTTCTTTCCACAATTTACATTTAAAGTTATAACTTTTTCTCAGATTGCAGGAGAACTATTCATGTTCATGCAGGGCAACCTCTTAAAATGGAACAAGAGATATATAAATTAAGCAAAGGTAAAAGATTAGGTTCCCTCAGTTTCCTTCTCTTGGAATAGTGGATTCTCCAGTTTTATCTTTTAGTAGCTTTTAAATGTTTTTAAACATTTAATTCTTTAGCAATTTTAGTTTTGTTACATTTTTCAAGAGAAGGCTTGGAATAAATGTCATAGTATACCATTACTAAAAGATTGCCATTTATTATTATATGTCATTGTGGGTTTTTCCCCAAATTGTTATGAGAGTCTGAGCTACTTAGTATATGAACTATTCTTTCTCTCAGAATTAAATAAATGTCAATTTTGCTAAATCAAACATTTAGTTTAAATATATATAGTTGGAGTCCGAAAAGGCCTCTAGAGGGAGTTCTCCTGATCTGCTAATCATCAATTACCTCAAACAGGAAGAAATACGAGTCGGAGTCAGTTACAGACCCCACCAAGAAGAAAGAGTTCCTTCTTGCTCAGCAACAAGTCCAGTCAATGGAATCACAGCAGTTCAGCCAGTGAGAAGATATTCTCACCAGAACGCTTACATTCTCTGATGAACTTCTATTTTTCTCTTGCTGGTAACTTCCTTGTCTTGCCCTCCTTTTCACAAATATCCTCCATCTTATTTAACCCCATGGAGTATCTCTCTGCTTGCCGGATGAGGTGCTTCCCAGTGTGGTGTGACTTAGTAAAATCAATTAGATCTTCAAATGTACTCAATTAAAGTTTGTTTTAACAAAGGTAACTGATATAGAGAACACTATCAAATTTGCTCGATTAAATTTTGTTTTTTAACAGATATTGGTAGAGAGAAATAGCTATAGCTATCTCCGTTTTGACTCTTAACAATCTCTATATTTATCTGTATGTTCCTATATAACTGAATTCTGGTATCTCTATTCTGTTTACTTGTTTGTCCATTCCTATAACAATAATGCCACAATCAATTTTACTACCAATTTGCTATTAAAAAAATTTCTATATGATTTCTTGGAATTATTTGATATTGTAGCTATTGATACTTGTAAGTTTACAAGATTATGTATCTTCCAAATATTTAGTCATCAGTGAGCAGAGAATATTTCTTTATTTTAACTCTATTTGTGATGTTTTTCAAGACAAGTTTTTTTAAACTTTATCTATAAGCAACTGACATATTTTAAAGTTCTCTTAATAGATCATCTAGTTTTATTGCTTTTTAAAAATTATAAATTATTAGTTTGGTAATTTCTGGCTGTTGATTGTATGAGTTTTTCCTATGTATATGTTTACACAGTTTACTAATAATGATATTTTTATAATTATTACATATTTTTATTCTTTTCTCATGCATTGTTCAAGGTTCCTAGTATAGTGTTAAATAATAATGATATCAGACATCCTTGTCTTAATTCTACTATTGACTTTATTATGTTTATTGAAGTATTATGGTTGTAGAAATGTGCATATATGGCTTTTATAAAGTTAAGTAAACTTTCTATGTCTTGTTTTATGGAAGATTCAAATAATAAATAGTAAAATATTTTTATTGCTTTCTTTAAACCCTTTAGGGAAACATTTTTTTTTTTGAGTCACTGAAATAATGAATAATGTTAAAAATTTTTTGATGTTGAATTAGCCTTTAATTTCTGAGGTGGACTTATGAAATTTTTGTTAATTATTAGACAATCTATTCTCCTTATATTTATTTTTCAGAATAGCCATTATAAAGTTATTGATACTGCTTTAATTTCTTAGTTCTGATTGTTTCTAATTATTATTTTTGTGATGTCTTCCAGAAAAATTATTCAGTGTGAAATTCGAACCACCGATTCATTGCCAATTCATCCTCTTTGATGAAATCTTTCATTAAAAATTGTACTTTTTATCCTCAGTGTTCCCACCTGAATATTTTATATAACTGTATGCTCCTTTTTTATGTTGTCAGTATCTTAATGAAACTTAATTTTTTATTATAATTGTTTAAAAAATTCATTCTATTAGTTTTGTCAGTCTGTTGAATTTATTTTATTTTGGTTATATTCCTTAACACTTTTCCTTGGTTATATTCCTTAACACTTTTCCTTGCTCCTTTTCTTTGGATATCAACTCGCTTTGCTGGCAATATTTACCAGGAATCATAGTCTAGCACGTAGAGTAACTCATGCTGATTCTGGTGTACATGATGATGTTAGCCATTCCTCATTACTATA
Source organism: Solenodon paradoxus (assembly GCA_004363575.1). Lineage (NCBI taxonomy): Eukaryota > Metazoa > Chordata > Mammalia > Eulipotyphla > Solenodontidae > Solenodon > Solenodon paradoxus. The sequence continues at coordinate 1,001,627 of RJWH01000154.1, read as the reverse complement.
ATCCCATAGTAGTCACTTGGTTTTGCTGTCACTCTGTAGGTAACTTGTGTTCAAGATTAACCATATCTCTGCTTTGCTAATGCTTTTCCTTTGCTTTTGTATTTGTTTACTTAGAGGAAGGAAGCAGGCATGAATGAAGGTAAGTAGATATCAGGCAGGCAGGAAGAGAGAGGACGAAGAAACATTTATTTAGTATTTAATTGTTCATCTTGGTTGTTTCCCATTACCCTCTGGTCGTGAACCTAGGTTCTTGGACTTTATGTGGACTATACCGGCCAGAGCCATAGACATAAATGCTGAGAAACCAGGATACACATTTTCTTTGCTTTTAATGAATAAAATTAAATATAGAATAGACATCGGACTTGAAAATTCCTTGAAAAGACAGAAACATTCAAGCTATGTAAGCAAATCTAAATCCAACTTATTTCATGAGCCTAAGTGAAGATTAACTTGTGTTATTTCTTGTAAGTACCTCTGATAATTACAAAAGAAATTTAAGTTATCTTCCTAAATTGGTATAAAATAATCACTTTTATCCAACTCTTTGTGATCTGGAAACTTCCACTGTAATAACCAATTATTGTGAAGGTAAAACGACTTTTGAATTTTCCCTTTATAAGCCATCCTATTATTTATGTTCATTAGCTTCATACAAGTTTTGAATTTGGAAGCACTCTGTTTGCAAACTGTCATTTATGCACAAATAAAGTCTTGCTAAATATTTTAGTGATCTGGTGCCTTTAATTTTGCTATTTCTGTACTTAGACATGTCTCCCGCTCCATGTGATTGTTATGCTTTGGATGTTGAGAAGGAAAAAAAAATTTTTTCAGAGCCAGTCCCAGCCATCAATCTATATCCTTATTCACCCAACCAGTCTTCCAGACAGATGTTCTCAGGCGGATGTGACAGTGCCGATTCCAATTCTGCTAGCTAGGCACTGGTATTGTTGCTCAGTGGCAAGAGGGGGGACTAATTTTCTAGAACATTAAGACAGAGAGACAAGAGAACCACAAAAGATCTTTAAAAATCTCTTTCTTCTAGTGCATTTTCTAATATGCAACAATTTTCCTCCATCACCAACTTCTGTCTCCTCTCCACACTCTATCAAATTGTTCATTTTCGTATCATAACGCATTAACATTAGAAATCATTAATAAAAACATCTATTCCTCCCTTAGGTTAGGCAGTTGGCTAGAGTGGGCTAGAGGTGGGTATTTCTCTTCTCCCTGGTCATTTAGGCTAACTCCATCTAGTTAAAACATTTTTCTGAGGAGAGATATTAAGCAGTTCAGAATGCTCTCCTGTATTTCAGAATGATTCCTTTCCCACTGCCTGTTAGCAGGACAAGTGAATTACTTTTTAGGATCCACTGGAAGAACCTGGCAGAGAAACTGTAGGCAAAACTCACAAAAGAAAGTGTGGAATCTCCCCCCAGTGGGGCTCCCCAGAGTTTTTAATTCTCAGAATTATCCACATTGAGTCTTCAGCAATTTGTCAGTTATAGTCAGTTTTCCTTGCCGGGCACTGGTTCTCATGGAGGTTGCTGCTCTGGTATATTGTGGTTCTTCAATTCTGGGGCCAGTGGTGTACCCGTGACCTGAAATCTCCTACAGATCCAAGTGAATTGTTGATTGTTCAATTTTTGTTTTCTGGAACGAACGGCAGCTTCCAAGATTGTCATATGCTGTATTAGAAATGCCTTCCTCACATTTTTGAAACAATTTTATTCAAGCTCTTTAAATGCATTTTTAAATTATTTTTATTTTTGCCACTAACTCCACTTAGTGACTTGCTGAGAGCTTGTCCCTCTGCATGCACTCTGTACACAAAGTTAGGATGCAGCACTTCTTGCATTTTTCACTAGGGTTTCCTCACACACTTAAATCTCAATTTGATGACATAAGACAGATTTTCTCAAGTGTTCCGAAATGAATTTTTAAGATTTCCAAACTGCAACCACTATATTTTTATTCTGAAAAAATTAAAAATATGTTTCTCATAAAGTCCCAAACTTATAAAATATTTTGCATAGGGATAATTACTAAATCAGCATTCAATTTCTGTATGACGTTCTGTAACTAATTTTGTCAGGTAAACTTTCTGATTATCCCAAACTAGCATTGAGGGCTGTCATTAAAGAACAATATGGTTTCTTCAGATAGATCATACTGAGACCATTACACATCACCTGAAAGGTTTTGTAAGAACTCAAATACAAAATAGTTCACATACAAAATGGTTGCAAACTTTATAAAAGAACAATAACACACCTGCCTTACAATAGATATTTATGTCTTTACTATTCAAAAGTATTCCCCATAATTCTGAATTAATTTTGGCATTTAGGCTATAAATTCCCTCTTAATTGCAACTTTGTATATACCATAGATAAGTTTTATGTTTAGTTTCTCTTTGACTAAGGGGTAACTCAGGAGTGTTTCCTAATTTGTAATATTTTACCTTTTTTGGATTTCTAATGTAATTAGGTTACATTTAATTAGGTTACCATTAGAAAGAATTCAATTATGCTCCCCCACAAAAAGAAAAAGAAAAGAAAAGCTATGCAGAAGAAGTTCCCCTCATCTATGTTTCCCCTGCCTGCTTCAATTCCATCTCTCCCTCAACTGCTGGGAGCAGGAACAATTCAGGCCAGAAGCACAGTGACCCTCCAGGTCTAGTAGCATTGAAATGAACAGAATCATCAAGATGAAGTTCAAAGGCAGACAAAGAAATCAACCAGCCACTTGAATTATTAAATATCAGCTTCTGATAAAAGATTCTTCTTTTTTGCCAAGAGTAATTTGACTTTTGCCTGCTACTGAAGAGAAAGAAGTGCTGTAGCTGCTCTCTCTTCACTGAGTTCCAGAATAATCCCAGGCTTGCACACACCCTCCCAGGGAGGGCAACACCCTTGTCTATACTATGTTAACTTCCAGAGAGAAAGGAGCATGGCCCCTGTGCATGTGACCAAGGTGTAGCCCAGCAATTTCTCTGGCCGGTTGTGAGTGAGTCTAAACGATTTCAATACTGATCTTACACATCGCTCAAATCACCACATTGCTCTGGTACAACTTGAAATGGACCTAATGAGTTTGTTTTGTGGGTGGTTGATAGGTGATATTTTACACAAAAACAATGATTTAAATAAATGGGTTTGGAACATACTAAATTAAGTCAGAAAAGTTTCTTTTTGGCAAGATATTTAAAAGACTTGCAAGTGTGTATACCCATTATTGTTGAATGAAGCAGGGCTCATGGCGTTTCTGATTATTTTGACCAAAGAACAGTTTTGTTCTAGTGTGGTTGTCTATTGTAGTCATTGTTTTAACACCATTACCAAGACGAAAGTTGGCTTTTACTTTTGTTCCAAAAATTATTGAATATATCATTACTTTCTTAATTTTTGAGACGATTATTATATAATTTTATTGTAATCCAGTTACATAATTTTAAATATAAGAAAATTTATGTATTTGGTAAAACTAACAAACCATCAAAATTTTTTGCAATTTTTATTAAGTAATTTGAAGAGTCAAACCATACAATAGGGCATAGAATATAAAGTTTGTCTCCCTCTCACTCTGGTATCCAAATCTACTCATACAAACACACAATTAGATTTTCTCATTACATTTTTTAAAAATTTAATAATGAAACACATATTCTAATGACTGTTTTGACTCTTTAAAACAAAATTTAATTATACCTTTGGATATCTCTTCATTAGCTGCAACAAAGACCTGCTGCACTTATAAGAATTTCATAATATTCAATGTATAGACATATTAAAATGCATTTAAGTAGTCCTCTATTGAAGAACTTTTTTATATTGCTCCAGGTTTTTCGTTTACAAGCAAAGCTGAAGCGAATGAGCCTGTAGATACACTAAGAACCATACATATTTCGTAGGATAGATTTCTACTAAGGATATTGGTAGGCCAAATATCAAGATCTTTTTAATTAAAAATTATCTTCAAAATCATTATAGCAATTTAAACTTCCACTAACAGTGTAGAAGGTTGTGTGTTTATTCCTAATCTTGACAAGTATTCTCACTTTTAAAATTTATTGCTAAATGGATCCATGGAATTATGGAAATTTTAGATTATATAAATGGTGACTATGAATGAGTATCTTATAACACTAAGTCTCTTCAATCTGTTATTTGTGAACTCTATGCACTTTTCTCATTATTCTAACAAATGTTTGTTTCTTATTTATTTGTAAATGATTTTCTCTATTAAGAAAAGCAGCAAGTTTTTGCTCTGATGTGTATTATAAAGCTTTTCCAAATGTTCTTCTATATTTGTTGTTTTGTTTTGTTTATGATGCTTTTATTATAACAAATGCATCTCCTTTTATAACTTTTGAGTTTTGAGTATCACATAAAAAGGCATTTATTTCCAGCATATTTTTTGAGTTTACTTTTAGCATTTGTGTGTGTGTGTTTGTGTGTGTTTAAGTCATGTCATTAGGATTTCATTTTGATATAAATTTAAAGAAGAGATCATCTCCAGATGAGCCCTGCAAAGACTTCAGGCCAATCTTTGACTGTAGTCTTGTAAGTTCCTGAATCAGAGATATCCAGTTGTATTTCCTAAATTCCTGCCCCACAGAAAATGTGAGATCGTAAGTACTTGGTTTTATAACTTCTAAGTTTTGAAGTAATTTCTCATGCAGCAATAGATAGCTAATACAGCATCATTAATGACAGAGTGGAAATCCTTACTTTTGTTCTGAATTTATTACAAATGCTCTAGTGTTTACCAGTAATCCTTTATTCATTTAATCAAATTTTATTTACATTAAAACCAGGAATGGATGGTGAATTTTACTAAGGGGCTTTATTTGTGAATCATTCAACTTATTGATACAGCTCTTTATAGTCACAGATTTTCAAATATTGACTCAACCTTATATTCCTGGAATAAACTCCATGTATTTTCTTTATGTTAATCTTTAAATGAACTGCAGGATTCTATTAGTGTGATGTATTTAGGTTATACGTTAACATTCATAAATGATGTATCTATATGTATTTTGATGGTGAAAATGTAAGTAGTCCATATTTGGAAGAATTTTTAAAGGTTTTTGAATTTTCTGTCCCTTAAAGTTTTAATTGACTTCACCTGTGACTCCATCCAGGCCTGGTTCTTTTTAGATGTGATTACTTGAAAATGATCTCTGTTCTTTCCTGTAATTGGTCTAAAATCCAATTATAAAATTAAATTTTATGTCTCATCTATGAAAAATTTCAGATTTTTTCTAGAATAAACTGCATGATATCCATGTTTAAATAATTGTATATACTTGCACAAAATACTTTGATTTCTTTCACCTTCCTAAATAACTTTGGTTATTTCCCATTTTCAGCCTCCAAATTTTAAATGATATGAGTTGAGGGCAAATATCCCAGTTTTAAACTCACTTGGGAGGGATAAATCTGAGGCACATTTTATACTTTTCCATAAGTCCCGAGCTGACTGGAGCCCAGTTGTCCACAGCAGGAACCACTGGCATCTTTATTGAATCCTTCCCTTCCCTGTCTCTCTTCTCTACACTTTGGGGGGTGTTTGGGGGATCACTTCCCCAATAAACTCTTTGCACTTGTTTCAGCTCTAAACCTGGAGAAAGCAATCTAGACACCCACAAAGAGAGAAAGACTCTTGCCCCACATTTCCGTAAGAAATTTCATTAAATTTTTATTACCATTGATTCTGAATCTTATCCCTTTTTCTCAGAACTAGAACAAATTTGTGAGAGGATAGTCAATGATGGGAGACAGTTCTTTATAGGAATGCTAGAACTTGGGAAGTAGTTCACATATAATGTTGTTCATCATGTTATGATTCCTTATGATCACTGAATAACAAAGACTTCCTATATTGGTAGAAAACATTAAGTTATATCAGTGTACAATTGATAAGGAAAACTATGGTTGTCATTAGTCTAGTTTACTTTCATTAAATTAACTTTAATAGTAAGCCTGCCTATGCCTACACTTTTTAAGAACCTAACATTCTAAAATTGGAAGGACTTTTTGATCACTAATACAACAATTCTCTACACAGTAAGGACTTCTTCCAAATAATGAAAACAGATGCCAAGGAAAATCTGACAGAATCTTAGTGTTGAAAAAAAGTAACCACAATCCTAAAAAAATAGAGAACTCGTTGAAGAAATAGATTATTTATAATCTGTTATTAATATCACAGAACTAGTCTGTCCTCAGAAGATGAATTTCCCTTGTTATACTGGAGGCTAGCTATTTTCAATATTAGTGATGAACACCAGGACATTTATGAAATAGCCCTCTCTCTTAGTTTTATAGCATTGCCTAAGGAGGATTCAGAGCTCTACTTAGTTTTCAGATAAGCAAATCTTTTTCTTTCTGATCATGATAATAAACTCCAGGATACTAACATCTGTAACAACACATTGACACAAACAGGAAACTGATGTTCTTAAGAAATCGGTACAATCCTATTCTATTTCAAATGGATATGTTTGTTTTTTACCACTTGCTATATTGGTCCTGGGAAGTAATTTACTTCTTTCATAATAATTTAACAACTCTTTTTGATGTTGTCTTGTTCTGAGTTACATCTACTCTACCCAAGTTCACAGCTCTCAAGGCTGCCTGTGGATTTTGAAAACTGATTTAGCCTAAGTATTCAAATAGATAATGCTCTTGTCATGTTTTTATTAATCTGGGCTCAATATTCTCTGCAGATTAATAATTTCACTATAACACAATAACCATAGGCCATTATATGAGCAAGTTAACATAATTCCTTTTATTCTTATTCTTAAAAAAAATAATCCTACACATATAAGAGAAAATATGTTTTGGGTGAGTCTTGAAGAATGGTATTTTTATTAACAGATTTTCCATTTGGAAATTTCACTCATTATTTTCAAGGTACAATAATTCAGAAAAACATCACTTTTAATGAAGTATGGACAAATCAGTTGTTAGTAAACTTATTTCTCTTCCTTTGGTCTTCTTAAAAAATGTCATCTGAATTAATGAAATCCTTCTGAAAGAAAATTTAAAGCTGTAACTATGCTCTCTGTTACATGTTTTAAACTCAATTGTGTTCTGCAATGAGCACTAACTGTAGTATTTAATCTATTTTTTCCTTCGATAATAAATATTTCTAAAAGTAAGCTTCTAGAGAAAATTTTTCAAATTAAAAATAATGAACTAGTATCTAAGGATAGAGATTTAGTTGTCACTATACAAAATGGTGAAGTAAAAGTTTTTATAAATAGTCACATGTATCTATTTATTTGTAGAGACATGACAGTGAGGGGGCTCTGTTGTCCTAGACAGAACCTTGATCAAAGTACCAACTCCAGCCCCAATCTGGGCAGGGAGGCTACCCTAAGTAATGTCTAACCGGCCATGACAACTATACACTTCACCAATGAAGTAACTAAGACACAAAAAAAGACAATGGCTCCTTTCCCACAAGCAAGGCCATGTTAGAAAAACAACATATGTCTGCTGAGTGTTAGCTTATGGGTCACATTATAATTCTGACAATTGTCATACCCAGGAAGTCACCAAAATTATTTTTGACCTTCTATGAGTCAAAGAAATGAATCAAAGTATGATTTCACTAATGTGAGGACATATTTAACTCTTTAAGTTCATATTCCAGGATGGCTTCTTCAGGATCTAACTCATATTTCGTCCTCTCTAGCAGCTTCCGGCTGCCCCTCCTAACCTCGTCTAAGACAGGTGCCCCTCCCACCTGCTTATAAGGTTCCCTTTTTATATTACGGTGCTTTACTTACTTTCATTGCCTTTTTTCTTGCCTCTCTCCTCCACTGAACTGTAAGCATTTTGAATACCGAAATCACACTCAGGCATCTTTATGCACTAAAATTATATTGCTGTCTAGAATAAAATAGGTGCCCAGTCAGTGATTGTTTTCTAAATGAATGGAATGAGAGAATGACCATTTGTTGTTCTAGGACCACATCACTATAGTCTATTCAGATGTCCTGCTCTCAGCCAATCAAGATTTTAGGTGATACAGATTGCCATTCTCTTCATTTCAAAGTTATTTGAATTTCCAAGGGTGACACATTTGAGTCTAAAAATTGTTGATAATGGATGTTATATTAAAATAGAATTTTAGTAGGAATGTTAAACAGGAATTATAGTAGATAATTGGAATTTGGTTGTTTTGTTTTTAAACAGAGACACTTTCTGTAACATATCATGTGTTCAGCCCATTCTGCCACTTTATTAGGCTTGATGTCACACAGAGATCTTTAGACATGTTTATTTGCAGAGAGATTCAATGGGTCTGATGGATGCTAAAATATATGGAACCTGATTTGATTAAACTACCTTTAGCTTGCTTGGCAGTGCCTCTGGTGTGGGGTGCAATGAAAAAGGGAAAAATCTTCCTGTTTTATCAGCAATAGTACAGTGACTAGTTGTGACTTAATAAATATTTTTCTTATGGCTGCTGAGACATCCCCTCTTTTCTTTTCACCTGGTAATGATTCTAAATGTATGAAATTTGAAAAAAAAAAAAAAAACAACACATAAATCATTAGCTCTCAGAACAGCAATTCTAAACTAAGCAATGTGTTTGGCTTTTTCAGAAATGCTTTATTGTTATGATCAAGGGGTTGAAAGGCTAGAGTTAGGTATAATAATCATTTCCCTTAAACAGGAGAAGGTCATGATGAAAGTTGCTTTTTATCAGTAATTAGAGTTCTAAAGCAGCAACATGTCCTAATTATGATATTTTAGGCCATTAGCAAATGAACAATGTTATTTAGATTCTGCTATGGAAAATTACCCCAGGCCATGTGGCATCTTATGGAGTGATTGAGTGTAATGCTATTTGTGGTCTACATCTCACATACACAACCCGTCTCACATCCACACTCCATCTGGTCTCGTTTATTAAGGGCACCTCTGTGCATAGCACAGAACTTGATAAGTGGCACCTCGGTGGGGTTGGAGATAAACATGAACATCCCTGCATCTTATTAAATCTTACACAACACAGAAAATAATATGATTGGGAAGATATAGTGAAACATATGTAATTAATGAGCAGTAACATGTATGAATGGCCCCAGCCCCTTTGAGTCAATCTTTCAAAAACTTAGTCAAAGGAATCAGAAGAATCTAGAGAAATTTAAAAATATCTACAGGTTCCTTTAAAATTATTTTCCCGAGCATATTTTGTAAGGTTAATTTATCAGACATATTCATTCAACATTCACAGTGCCAACACTTACCAAACATTAAGCATAGGAATAATCCTGTTTTTCAGATATTTAGGTTTAGATAAATCTCAAGTGTAAAAATAAATTTCCACCCAATAGAAAAAGATGGATTATTGGCATACTACCTGGAGTATTTTTACTGTTTTTGAGAATGAGAAAGAAATAACACTGATTTGATGTTTCTATAAACACAGCTGGGTATTAAGCATCAAGGGAATTTCCCTGGTCTGATTTGTATTGTTAATACAACCAGGCTTGCCATGGGCTGGCTAGCTTGTGTTATCTGACCCAACCTGAGACTCAATCACTCTGGTCACAGGACAACAGTGCTTTCAAGTTTAAGAGCTCTTTTGTTTCAGGAAATTTTGTCAATTATTCATTCTAAGGTTTCATTTGCTTAATGACTTCCTCATATTACCATCTAGTGTGCTTCCTCATTCCCACAGTTTTTTGCCTTTTTATTTCCTTGAGTTATTCTTTGGTCTAGCTACAATTAATCTTTTCTCCCAAGCCAATGCTTCTAATTCCTGAAGGCAGGAAGTCAAAGGCCAAATGACTTCAACTGCCGCCTATGACAATTCTCCATGCATGGTGAGCTGGGCATCACTACTGGAGGCACATAAGTGCAGGGGTGGGGTCAGATAGCTACACTGTCAGTCATCACACAGTGTCAGTACTGAGCTGCAATCATTCAAAATGATGTCCTTTTATTGGGGGTCTGAGCTTTTAAAGGTCTTCCAATTCTTGTTTATTTAGGCATTTCCCCCCATTAATTGGGTGGGAGGAATTGAGGCATTTATAGGAAGAAGTTTCATAAACACAAAGGGGAGTTACCAACCCTGGGTGATATGTGACCACTTGGAGCTGTCAGGGGATGTTTTGTAGAAAATACTTAAATACGTTACGCAAATTGTTTAAGAGAATTTGTGCATAATATAATAATACTTGCAAAGTTTTACAAAGCAGATTACTTTCTCATTTGTTGTATGACAAACTTACAAAGCAATGAACGAAATCTTAGAGACTTTAAGCATATCAATATGTGCCTATTGCTCCTTTGTCAAATTTGTGATTTTCTCTTGGTCAAATCAATACCAGATGCATAAAAGTACTTAAACAAATGTTAGTTAAATGGGATAATTTTTACTTATATTCAGCACAATTTTCTTCTTTTAATTATTTGTGGTTTTGTGTCCTATGAATTCTAATCTTATTTTGCCAGTCTTTTTGAAGTTTCAATTGTAAGCTTCCTTTTCATTTCTTTCCGGTATCTTCAGGTTTTGCTGTCAGAATTTACACTTTATACTTTTTGTCACTTGATTCAATTTTGTCTTTGTTGTGTTTTGGACATTTTTCTTTATTATTCTTAGCTAATTTTTGTTGCCTTTACAAGTAAGGTTGCATTAAAATTTTCTACAAAATGAGTTAAGTCCTGTTTTAAAGTTTATGTTTCATAAGATGATGCTATAGAAATTAGAAGTTGAAAATATATATTAGGATATTGTATTATATTCCATACAATGAATGTATAACTATTTTTAAAATACTGAGACAATTTTCAAAGTCAATATTTCATTAGTTGGGAAATAACTCTCATTATTCTATGCCAGACACTGTGTTATATATTTTATATACATTATGTATATGTATATATATTCACATATACATATGTACATACATATTACCCATTCAGTAAATTAAAGCTACTTTCTGTTGTTGAATATGCTTTGGACCCTAGGAAATCATGTTTATAGCATTAATCCTTTCATACAAGGTAGAACATTATATTTAGATCAAATTGTCAGGAAACTAGAGGGATCTCCCTTCTCTAAGGGCTCTTCAAATTAATGTTTCAGATTATTTAGAGGAATTTGTTGTTCCTTTTTATAAAGTCAAATAAATATCTATCAGCGAAAGAAAAATGTTCTAATGATTCTGTTAAGTAAAATCACCTTAACGATTTCAGAATTCTTGTTCCTGAAAAACACCACGTAGTATCTTTCTAACTATAGACTCAAGCAAATTGATATCAATGAAGATATCCAAGCCTCACAGATTGGACCAGGTTACCACTCCATTCATGCTTTCAGATGTCTTAACAATCGATCTGAAACATCACATATTCCATTTGGTGGCAGCAGTCATCAAAATAGCCAAAATTGCTATACTTCCATGCCAGGTCCAGTCTTGCAGTAACATATAAACATGATCATCATTAGCAAATATGGGCCAGATGTCCACCCCCTGAGAATCTATGGAAATGATTACTGGTGTTATGATATATAGTCAGACTTGACATGAAAATAACAAACTTAATTTAGCATAGAAGAAAGTACAAAATTTCAAATGATCCTACTGCACCTCTGGAAAAAAGAAACTATCTGAGATTTTCTTAAGCAGACTTGATATTTTTGGATACTGATGCCTATGAAGTTGCCTAGCAAGAATAATCTTTTCAGCTATCCCTGTATTCCCTTAATGAATCATCTGATCTACTTTATTAGCATGGTCAAATTTTAAAGTGAACTTTTTCAACTTGGATATTCCTCTTTTCTTTTAGTTAATCTAATTTCACCATTGGAAAGAAACCAACAAAAATGTATATACCTAGTCCTCCTTGTTTCAAAAAATTACTACTTATTATTAACATGACTATATCACATCAATAGTCTTCAAGACAAACCTTCATTAATAATCCATAGAAAGTGTTACTTGTCACATTTGGTCTTTTTTTTCCCACCTCGTTAGCATGAATGTCAGAGAGAATTGTCACTTTTTAAAATCCTATTTCTGGGCAGAAGAGGCCCTTTTATTTCACATTGCAGTAGAAATAGAAACTCAGTACTATTGTTCCAGATATAACTACAAAAGTAAAAGAATACAGAAAATTCTTCATAGAGAAACATTTGCAAAGACTACACTTGAGTACCAGACTATACTAAAATAATATGTGCTATAGTTCAGTATTTCATTGAATTACAAGTGACTACCATAAAATATTATGTAGGGGGGAATTAAATTAGCTATAAATTTACTATAAGAGTATGTGTCAAATAATTTTCATACAGTCCATGCATTAATCTCAGTATATGTGAAGCAAAGTTTTCCAGTAAAGCTGGATATGGTTTGTCTACACAAACCACACCAAAATGAATATTGAGACCCAGTTCAAGAGTTTATATTTTCAAAGTCATGCCACAATATGTTCATCACAACTTATACAATTGTGCTCTGGGTCACAGTCTGAAAAGGTTTCCCCCTTTAGAGTCTAAATATGCACAGGCATAGCTGAGGCATATCTAGTGCTAAGTCAACAGACTTGACTAGGCATAATCATTTTCTCTTTTCCTTGGAAAGCAATTTGAAATGAACTGAATATTATCTATGATGTATATAGTCACAGAGTCTTGACCGTTGGTGAATATGAAAATTTATAAGAAAATACCTCTTTATTAATACCAAATTCCAGAATCTTTTAACTAATGATATGTTTTCTTTTTAATGAAGCATATTTTAGTTTGCAATTAAAAAGTTCTCCATTATCTTTCAGTAATTGTTTTTAATATTCAAAAAATAAAATATTTAAAAGAATTTTAAAACTAAGCATCTTTTAATTCACATATTCTTTATATTTCTTATTCTTAGCCCACTCATTCAACTATTTAGTGATGCCTACACCGAGCATATTGTCAAGTTTTCCTTGGGCTTGTTCTATTTATGACATCAGAGACCAAGTTTCTATTTAACTATAGCTGATAAATTAATCACCAGGCCTAAGACCACTTAAATCAGTCACAATTAGGTATTTTGCAGATGATTTGTTGACAGATTAATTTCTAGCACTGACATAAAATCAAATTTCTTCTTTTCATACTTGTTAGGACATTGGTATCAGATATACTTGAATTTCTGTTATCAATTCCTTTTATGAATTTAAGTTTCTCAATAAATGAATCAATTCTTACTCTCTGTTTATTTAACTCTCATCTCAACTCTTGATATGCCAGAGAAGTTCCACTTAATGTTTTGGGCTTACATTTATCTATCTCTGTTTATAGTATATTCTTTTACATTTAAAACAGTGCATTTCAATATGATTCTCAAATGAATTCACCAATGTAACTTCCTCCAGTATCTTCTCACACTCTATTCTGAGCACTCTGTATTAGATATTTCTGTTATATCCACCTTATTTTCATTTTGTAGCATCTAAAATTAATAGAGCAGTGATATTTTATAAAATTGCTATTTGAATTAAGTTGAAATTTCCATCGAAATTTTAATGGATTCTTATAAACCAGTGAATTGTTGCATATATATGCATACATATTAATCAGATTTTCTGAGTGAAAATAACTGACAAGAAGTGTGAAAATAAATCTATATTTAAACATCTATTAGCTTGATCAAAATCCAGAAAGCTGACAGCACTAGATGCTGATGCAGAGATGGAGACACGGGAACCCTCCCTCATCACTATAGGAGCCCAGAACAGTACTACTACTTTGGAAAACAGTTTGAAAATTTCTTACAAAACAAATCATACTCTTACCATTATAATTCAGTAATTGTACTCCTTGGCATTTTACTCAAAGAAGTTGAAAACTTGTCCACACAAAAGCTTTTACAAAGACATTGATAGCAGCTTTATTCAAAATTGTCAGTCCCTTGGAAGCAATGCGGTGTCCTTCAGTGGGTAAATAATATGCAGTACCTCCAGACATTGAAATATTACACCTCACTATAAAGAACAAACACTATCAAGTCATGAAAGAGACATGGCAGGAACTGAAATGTATATTACTAAGTATAAGAAACCAATCTGGAAAGGATACATACTGTATGATTTAAACCGTATGCCATTCTGGAAACAGCAAAACTACTAGAGACAATAAAAAGTTCAGTGATGGCCAGGAATTAAAGCAAGTGGGAAATGACTAGACAGGGCATAGAGGATTTTTAGAACCATAAACAGACTATGCTATTGTAGTAATTACATATCTGTAATTATATATTTGCACAAACCCAGAGAACACACAACACCAAAAGTAAACTGTAAGGTAAACTATAAACTCTGAGTGATTATGATGCACTAACCTAGTTCATCCTAAGTTAAAGAAAAAAAATGTACCATTCCAGTGAGTGAGGTTGATAATCAAGAGGCTGTAGATGTGCTGAGGAAAGGATGTATGACAAGTCTTGGTACTTCTCTCTAAATTTTGTTGTAAGTCTAAAACAAATACTCTACAATGTATATATACATATACATAATTTACATTACATATAAAATTTCCATTATATAACATTTCCTATCTATATAAAATACCTAATATAGATAGATGATAGATAGATAGATAGATAGATAGATAGATAGACAGAAGAAATAGGTATACAATCTGTGGGTAGACAGCACTAATTTACCAGGAAAACTTAAGGAAAGTTTCATGTCATAGAACCAAAAACCTACTACCACCTATTTATCCTTCTTGCTTTAACTTCTTCACTCCACGAGCCCTAATTGACTGTTTTTCTCATCAGACTGAAGATTAGAAACCACTTAAAAATATCTGTCCATGTAAGATAACTAATATGTGTTTCCTTCGGCTCTTTAAAAATCGGTGCATGTGTGTGTGTGTGTGTGTGTGTGTGTGTGTGTGTGTGTGTGTGTGTTATATTTGAAATGATATGAAAGGAATAATGGTTCACATTTTGGGTTGGTTATTTTGGAAATAACTTATTTTGAAAACAAACTAATTCAAAATGATTTCATAGATTACTTTTATCTATAAGATTTGTATACCCACCTCCAACATACACACACACACACACACACACACACACACACACATCATGGCATTGGGATGGTGGCCTTTTCTCTTTATTTTGTTTTGTCCTCCCACATCAGAATTTACTGCCTTTGCTCATCAAATTATTCCTTTTGTAAGGTAAGGCCCAGTTTCCATGACAAAAGCTAAACATGCCCGAACTCACATCCTCAGCTCTGCAGAGATACAGGAATTATCTGGGTTTTTCCATTATTCCCATCGTTACTTCTGTATTCGAGGTGTATTTAAGGAAGCAGGGGCAGCAACTAATGATTCTGCCATGACTGCAGTGGTGTGATGTCAGTTTCAGGCGTACCTGGGGAAGTGTAGGTGTTCAAAGCCAGGTGTCAAGATTTGAATTTTGCCACTGATCCGAGGCACCAGGGTGTTTGGAGGACTGGTTTTGTAATGGGTTTTTTTTGCTCTGTTTCAGGCCTTTTGGCATAAAAACCTGATTCTCCCTCTCCCAGTTGAAGATTCTCCAAGTTCTTTATTGGTCAATAGGGATGTTCACAAATGTGTTAATTTCTTATTTCCAATCACACAGTAGGGTCTCTGTCCTACCTCCTTTGAAGTATGTGGCCCTAGAGTATATTTTGGTCAAAATAATTTTAAATGTTGCAGGAGATCTCAAGACAATGGGCAATTTGCCATATTCCTTCCCACTGCTGAGTGATTTTGAAAGCATGTCAAACAAGAGAGTTCACCAGTTCAGTTATCTGAGAGCTACAGTGAACAGAGGAGGCCCTGATCAACCTGCATGAAACATGTAGCAAAAGTGAGGAACAAAAAAACTGTCTTTTTATAAGTAACTAAAATTTTTTATGGTTTTTGCTTTTTGTTTTTCACAAAAATACAACCTACCAAGACACATCCCAGTATAGCAGTTGAAAAATCTTTCAAATAACACATTAAACAGGGATAGGGGCTGAGGACTGATGGGAGTCAGGAGATAAATGGAAATTTAACCCATGTTCAATGTATGTCAGGCTTAGTGAATCCTCATATGTAGTCTGTTTTATTCTAGTTTTCACTTGGGATTAATAATCTAAGCAATAGAAAGAATTCTCATTTTCACTCATAGACTAAGGATTGGCATGATAGACAAAGAGAAATCCCAGAATCTCTCTAAATTGTATCAAAACAGTAGAAGCAATACTACAGTTCTGAGAAAACAGTAGAGATTGATCCTGCCATCACTGAGCCTTAAGAGGTTGAGAGATGGTGATACCTGTTGCTTCCACATTGAACTTCTCTCTTTGACAGGTAATTGACAATAACTGCTAGATTGTCTTTAAGTAGCAATTCCAGTTGCAGTGGTGGTAACAGATGTAGTTTCTTTCCTGAGTTCTGTCAATGTAAATTGAGCAGCTAGTATAACCTGAAAGTTTTAGATAATGATAGATAGCTAGATATGTATATATAGAGAGATAACTATCTACATGTGTCTATCTATAGCTATCTATCTATATCTTTATTTATATTTACCAGCCTAGGGAGAAGCACAGCCTCAAAATCTTGCCTGAGGGATAATGTATCTTTGATTATACAAAATTATTTCGTTTTCAGATACCTTGAGCATTTTATCCCTCCCAATATCATGCTGGCTTACTACCTTGATAGTGACACTAATGATGTCAGGGAAGCATAGACTTATTGGTGCTTTACTTGAAGAGAGCAGATAAATGGATGGAAATAGGAAAATTTCCACTTTGGTGAAGTTTTCAGGGACTCAGAGATTTGTAACATGTGACAGAACAATAGTTAAATTTTGTGTTTCCTCCCATTAGGTTGGGGTATGGTATTTGGTAAGCCTGCCTGAATTTGGAAGCAACAAACAAATCTGCTTGTCATATGACCCAAAAGGCTAGTGGTTTTGTGTGGAGTCCAAATGAAATATCTCTTGCCTAGTGGTTCTTAAAAGCCAGAGGAACTAGTGGTTCAGGAAATACTTGTGGAGATTTATATGGAGCCAGGAGCAAGCCTGGTAAGGAAATTGCTGTGAAGACCATCTATTGGAGACATGTTCTAGTCTCTACCAAAGACACCATAGATTTGTATCTGAAGTTAATGACACCTAAGGCAGGAATGTTCCAGAATTTATTCTGAAAATAAAGGAAGATATGATGGCAAATTTGCCCATTCCCATAGACATCAGTAATTAAGCAGCACTGTTCAAGGCTGGGTCTCACATCACTATTTTGGGTGGAACTGACTCCTATCCCTTTTGGCAGCATCAGCAGAGAAGATTGCTCCTCCTGAGTAGTTCAGCAACAGTATCTCAGTTTTCCTGGCTACGTGACTTCTTTTCAGTCTGGAAAGTCTGTGAACTATGCAATGCTTTTGTCATAAATCATTTTGTGGTTAATATGTTCAGAGTGGGTTTGCCTTGTTTGCAGCTTAGAACACTGACTGGTCATGTACTATGTCAGGAAACTACTCCTTACTGAAAATATTCTGGAAGACAGAGGTGGTTTACAGTACCCTAGTATGTACATCAAATGGAAAAAGGCTGGACAGACTGGGACTACCATAAAGACTAAGGGATTGATAAATTTGAAATTGTAATGTTCAGCCCATTATAAACTAAGGATCTCTGTTAAAATTTTGAGTCCTTAGTTTTATAATGGAAAATCAATAGTAGTAAATTGCTAATCCCCTTAGATAAAATCTAAGCTCTTCATTACACACATAAAGCAGACATTAAACTTATATTTTATATTTTTAAACCATGCGTCTTTCCTGTTTAGAAATATGTAGTGACTCTCCAATGAACAGTTTGCAATTTAGTCCAAATTTAAATACCTCGTTGTTTTTTGTTTGACTTCTTGATATTTTCTGCATACATTTTTCAGAATATTAAATCAAAATAATATTGGTTTCAAAATTTCCTTGCACATTTCAAAGTTTCAAATCAGAACAGAAAAAAAATCTGGGTTTCTATCATCTTTTAATAATCTGAAATTGAGGCAGGGTAGACTTGAGCCAATGAAACATGTATAATATCACTTTCTTACAAACATATGTTTCTTTATTACCTTATTACATGCCATTGGACCCATATAAAATGGGTTATTTTCTACAATATATTCCTTTTTTATAACATATTCTTTGATTTTAAGACAAGAATCAAAAAAATTTTACTAAATAAATAGCACTTTGCCAGAGACACTTCTTCACTTGAACTGTTGTCATCACGAGGTCAGCTGTGGTATAAAGAACAAAAAGAGGCATGCCCTAATAGAGCAGCAGTGGAGTCAATTGCCTCTGATAGACGCAAGCCACAAACCCCTGGATTCAAGTGTCAGACATGGGGGAAATGACCAGTGTGAACAACAAAGTGAAAAATAAGTCGTGTGCTCTCTTCCCACTCACCTTCATTCCTGCCTGTAACTTTCCTTTAAAAAAAAAAAAAAAAAGCAGTGAATTAAGAATCAAATGTTCACGATTATCCAACCAACATTTGTTAAGCATTTCCCCAGGTGCGCAGGAAGTACAGATGAGTACCTGGCTTCAAGGTACCGAGAGAATTATGAGTATTAATTGCAAAATCTTAGAAAATTTGTGTTGTGTTTATGATCTTATTTTTCTATAAAGAAGAAGGGAAGGGGGTTTCTGAGATTATCACTGCCTAGCGATTGTGACTTGAACTGGACATGGCATAGATAAAATCAGGATATAGAATTGACTGTACCATCGCCATTTGCATCTGTTAGCTTACATCAAGAATTCGTAAAGGGTGGGAGTTGAAGAAGCTGTGGCATTTGCTGTGTAGATTCATGGTCCAGTCCCTCCACTTACTAACTGGATAAACATGGGCAGGTTTCTTTGCCTCTCCATGCGTTCCCAGCTCCACAGTACAATGACGAGAGTAATGTTGTGAGAGGTCACACAAATCACTCAGCTTTGTGTTTAATGTTTTGCATACACTCAATAGTAAAGATATTGATTATACTAGATTTTCTTTAAAAAAAGGGGATGTGTATTTCTCGGATCAGGGGAATAAGGAAAGGGTCAGGCAAGAGTATAAGGAAGAAGGTGCAGAGATAAATATAACCCTCCTCTGTGGCGCTACCAAAGGGATTTTTGACATGATATTTGCAAGAACAATGCTGGAAGGCAAAGAAATCATTTAATGACTCTTTGTAGACTCCAAATAAAATTAGTACTGACTTGTCCCAATGTAAAACATAGCTCATTTTTGGAAAAAGAATCACATTTTCTTTCTTTATGAACTCAGAAATAATTTAATAACATACAATAGATTTAATAACATGATACACTAATTTAATAAAATTATAACATGTTTATAGATATTCTTTATATCTTATATTATACATATATTACTAACTTAAAAAATTTCTCATATAGTTGTGTAAAATATATCATATGTATTAACTATAAATATGAATTTACTCTACAGAATTGATTCCAGGATTATAAAGGGTAAGAAATTTCATGACCATTTTCTGTAAGTGGAAATCCAGCAAAGCTAGTGGTATAATTCTAGGTCAAGCCTGAGAACTCAGGATAATTAACGGTGTAGTTCTAGTCTGCATCCAAAGTATCAGTTCTCTTGGTGTAAGTACCAGCCTGCAGATAGTGAAGTATTGATGTCTGTTCAGTCAGGCAGTCAGAGAGTAAATTGTCTCTTCTTTTTGTTTTATCTAGCTCCCAACGGATTGGATCCACACCTACACTGGGAAAGGTTCAACTAGTCTCATCTGGAAACACCTTTATAGGCAACTAAATACCTGTGACTGTCAAGTTGATATATAAAATGAATCATCACAATCAGATTGGAAGGACTGGAAGAAATCATAGTTTTTACAGTAATCCCAAAATACATGAGAAATAACTTTTCCAGAGCAAACTATCATTTTTATAAAAGACTGTGTGAGTACCTGTGTTGAGAACTAGCAGCCAAATCAGAAGTGGAAGACCATAAAGTTAAATGTCACATGGTGACTACAGCAACATTCTGGGCTGAGGTGAGACATCCTAGGAGGGAACTTCTCAAAATAGTGGTGAGTGTACAGTGTCAATGGAATTAAGACAAAGCATGCGCAGATGGGTACAAGATGAGAAACTCTTCATTTGGGGAATTAAGAATATGATTTAATTTTCACCACAGGTAAGACCTGATGGCATTTGGTTGATACAAATGAAGGTACGTTTGTACTATAAAACGTTATATTGTTATAAAATAGCTACTTTACATAATTATTTCTCTATTATCTTTAATATATTTCTAATCCTTTTCATGAGCATTCTCAATTATTTTGCAAACCCATTAGCTAGTATTTTTTTTGAGAGAAAGGAAAGATAAAAGACTGCATTTTAGGTTCCTGGCAGAGAACTGAAAAGTGTTCAATTTCATATTAACTTATTTGCTTCAGAAAGGATTCAAGGCAATTTATAAGGATACCAGTAGAACAACAAGATTAAAAAAAATTTCAATTTAAAAAATAAAACAGAGGTAAGAAAATTAAATCATAATTTGGATAAAGATTGTACTCAAAATAGCTTGTATATAACCTAGGGGTACATTATACATTTGCTTTTATGCTTCATAGTCACTAAAATAAAACTTGGAATCTTGATTAGTTGTAAGTCAACATCCACAGAAATAAAAAACAATTTTCCAGAAAACACACAGTTAATCTTTCTACTGAAACCTCTGGGAAATTTCTTCTACAAAAAATGAAACCATGTTTTTGAGTGAGCATTAGCCATGTTGTAAATATGATGATGAGATTTCTAGAGATGTTTACTCTAAGTTTATATGTCGGCTGAAGGGTAATGGGAAAGCCAAGATGAGTAAATTCTAATCTTTGAGGGACCAAACAATGTATGTGTCTCATCTCCCTGAAAGTCTGGCTTCATCCCAGGAAAACGTTTAGAATATCTAGAGGATTCGGAGAATGTGTGGGAATATCATCATTCACAATCATGACTATTAGATATTGTCAGCAAGTTTCAGGTTCTATCTCCCTGCAATACCCTGAAGACTCGAAGTAATTGCCAAGTAGACGCCAGTAAAAGAACAATAATGTCAATGTTGTCTTAATTATTTGATGCAGTTTAATGAAGAGTGTATCCAGCAGAATACTAAGATGTCCTTAAGATTCCTGCCTCTGATCACTTTCAGTGTAATTCCCTCCACTTGAATGTGGCCGGGCATATGAATATAATGGACGTGACTCCCATGATTCAGTTATGTACCATGGCAGGTGAACAAACTCGCTGATGGAATTGAGGCTGTAATCACATGGTGTTAGTATAATCAAAAAGAAGAAAATCCTGGGTGGGACTCACCTAATCAGGCAAGCTCTTTTAAAAGATTTGAAGTAGCAACTGTTGGCCAAGAAGCTACGATCCTTGGTAGTGAAGAAGCAATTTCCTGTTCTGTGAAGAGGACAGGAAAGTCATCCACTGTAGATGAGAGCAACCACAGGCTAATAAACAACTAGAAAGAAGACAGGGACCTTCATCCTAAAATCACACGTTGCTGAATTCTGTTCATTTGAATTAGCTCAGAAACAGATTCTTCCGCAGTCAAGACTCCAGATGAGAACATAGTCCATTCATTGACTCTAGCTTCGTTAGACCCTGACTGGACAGCCCAATTGAGTTGTGGTCAGACTTAGCTTATGGAAGTCTGAGATGATAAATGAATACTGTTTTGTGGTCATTTGTTACACAACAAAAAATGAATAGAAAGGTATTTAAATCAAAATTTTAACTGAATAGTTACTTAGTCCTATATAGGAGAGGGAAAGCTTGTCTCCAAGTTTATTTATATATATTATTAATCCAAATATTATACCTGGATTAGTAATTTTGATTAAGTGGCTTTTATTGATTTTAAATAATAGGCTCAGAAAACATTCAATGATTGTGAAGCTGTTGTGTTTTGAAAAAATTTAAGATAACATTTCCTTGAGATTAGTTGATAGACAATTCTGATATGTGACTATGATAAAATACTTCAGATGCTTCCAGGCTTTGAAAATTAAAACAAAAAGCCGTGGGTTCTTCTGAGGTTTCTGCTTAGATATTGTGGACGTTAGCAATTGCTGTCTCTAATAACTGCTTGGAAAGAGGGAAGCATAGATGAAAAAAAAAAAGAATGAGGAGCTATTAGGGGTCAACTAAAGATTTTAAGAAAACTTTTGACCTGATGTAGGGTGTAAGTAAAGCATAATATTATACCAAAAATACATCAGATGCATGTAGTGATCATCTTAATGATAACAGAATGAAAATTTTGAAGGACTTTCTAAGCAAGAATAGTCAGAAAGAATGAAGCTAATTACGGAATCCTTTTCTGAATTATCCTAGTATTACTTTTAAAAAGGCAGGAGGAGACTATGCTGGTGGGAGGAAAATAAACAGGTGTCCAGAAATACAGCCATAGTGGCTTAATGCAAAAACCAACTGACTCAGCTGACTTGTTTAAGAGATGTTTATTAGAATGAGATTTCTATTCATAATGGTGAATTAGTACTTAACTAAGTCAGTTGGGAGGCTCTAGCAACCCTACAGTCTTTGTGTAACCTCTAGCCTGCCTCTTGGGCGTGTGCAGCTTTGCCTGTGGACAGCAGTCAAAAGTTAATGGGCCATATGCATTAATGAGTAATACTTCATACAATAAGGAGATGCCTGGAGTGCAGACAAACAGAAAACAGACCTTTCAGTTGCAAGGAGTCTTAAGGCATGATTGTGAGCAATTGCTCCTGCCAATAATAAAAATCTTCAAATGGGAGTCCTGCCATAGCCCCCTTGAGTTGGCCAGTCTGCTTAAGCCTCGTGGATGACTCCACTCTGACAGCTAATACAAACATGCTAATGCAGTTATGGAAGGAGAGGGATTTCTGAAGAGAAGCATGGTGATCACACCTAAAAGAAGGGAAAAAATAAGTGGAGAGGGGATAAGGCACACTCTCTTTCAACCTTTTCGGTGTAAGAAATCATTTGACAAGAGGGAATTAGGATGTTATGGCCATGTATTTACTGCTAAAAATTCATCCCTTTTTTTATCCTTTGAATAATTAATTGGTTTAAGTTGTGTGGAAATTGGTAAAAGAACTGAATGTTTTCACAAAGCTATGAATGGATCGCATGTTAATATTTTTAAACAATAATTATTTTTAGCATGGGATGTGTTATTGAAGTCTGAGTTGAAACTCTTGGGTGTGTCAAAGATTTTTACATTAATTTCTCCATTTTTTCTCAAAAAACTCCTATGAGGCACATAGGGCTAGAAATATTATTTTTACTTGAAAGACAGGAATATTAGACTGAAGTGGTTAAGAAACTCAGTTGAGGTATATGAAGAAGCTGTGAGAGAAGCCAGATGAGCTTCCAAGACAATACTTTTCGTCACAAAACTACATTTTATTGCTTCAAGAGAATAAAATATTATTATGGTCAAGAGAGAGCCATTTCCCAGGAATATTATTAATTTCATTTCTAACTTTAATGATGTTATATGGTGTTAGAGATAAAACAATTTAGCTTTGTTAGGAAAAGCAGGGGAAAAAATCAGGCCAGAAAAAGCCGTCCATAATTAAGTTAACAGCCAGATTTCTAACTTATTCTCCATCTTTTTCCAAGTACACTTAACCCTTTAGGATAATGTGTTCTGGTGAATAAAGTCTATAATTTAGAATACTTTGACAAGGTGAGCAATACAGTGACATACACTAAAACTAAAACATTGTAGCTGATCTTAATATTTGCGTATTTTTGATACTTTTGTGTTAGTGATACTGAAGATCTGTGATGTGGAATTTGTAATGTCATCAAGCACCCTGTGTATCCTGTGTATTGATAACTTGATAAAGTGGTAGCAGTGTGTAGTGTTATAGTCCATTGACTCTTTTGATGATATAAAGTCAACTTTAAGTATCTTAGGAATAGTATTATAAATTCAATTGTATCACACTGGAGATATTCCCAAACACTGGATAATAATTCAGATACTAGATTGAAACAGCTGTTTCTCTATCTAGGAAAACAAAAACAGCACATTAAATGTTAGTTGTAAAACAAGTAATGTTTTTCAGTATGTAGTTTAAGAGGTTCACCATATGTATTCTTTCTAGGTTACCAATTGGGGTGGGTGTGGATGTGTGTGTGTATTTGCAATCACAAATGCTGGGGTCATTTCTTTGTTTTCAATTTCTTTGATGATTCTATAGCCTAAAATTGATGGCCCCACACATCTTGAGTTGCCTTACTCCACCGTTTCTATAAAACAATGTCTTAGTTTTGAACTGAATTTCCTGATCCCTGATTAATACTTGTTTCCTTGGCTGGCTCCTCTTTACCAGTGACACTTCCAAGTTTCCATTTTTGGACCTTAGTCCTCTTTTATATAAAAGACTACACATTTCAAGCATGTTGATGACTTTCAATTCTACATATCCAGGACTTTCTCATCTGAACTCTGGCTCTCTCTCTCTCTCTCTCTCTCTCTCTGTCTCTCTCTGTCTCTTTCTCTCTCTCTCTCTCTCTCTCTCTCTCTGTCTCTCTCTCTCTCTATATATATATACATACATACACATACACATATATAATGTATAAGATGTTAACATATTATATATATGCACATACACATCGAAATTTTAACATAGGTTCTCTGTTTTAATTGCAAATTCAGTGTGTTCAAAGGTGAACCCATGATCTTCTCTATCTCACAACTTTCTATCAATTCCTCTGCTTACCTGAGACTGGAGGTGAGAAATCATTTTTAATGCATTTCTCTCTTTTTTTGACATACATAAATCATAAGAAGGAAAAGAAAATTCAATTTTACTGATATTTTAAACATATTTTTACTACCATCTAGACACTCAACATTGCTGCATTAATTTATTTAGAATAATTCTCTCTTATGAAATCAATGCTAACCAGACTTGAACTATCACTTTGTTAAGGTCGCTTTTCTGCTGAGAAACCTATGATAGCTCCCTATTTCTTATCAAGGTAATCGATCTGGATTTAAGATTTTTATTACTGGCTCCTACCCTGCATGTTCTACCTACTTCCCTTATGTACACTTTTCTCTCCCATCAGGAGATATCAGTTATTTGTTTGTTTGAATTCCTCCGCTCTCATTCTGAACTCCATACTATTGCTTTGAAGGCTGACCTGCCAGGCATCTTAATCTATTTTCTAAATTCCAGTCCAAGTCTTACTTCCTAATGAGAGCAATCCTCCATGAATTGTATCTTCTCTAAAGTTGTTCACAATTTAATATGAAATAGAGGGCGTATGCTATAAGATAACACTGAATCTTGTTTCTTATATTTTTAAAAAGATTGAGAATCTCCTGAGACAAGATATATGATTAATCAGTAGTGTATATGATTAATCAGTAGTGTATCTGATTCTGGCTCCAGATTAATGTAGATAAAATAGGTGGTCCCTAACTAAGAGTAGATTGAAAACTGATTTCTCCAATTTCCCTGTCATTTATGTTATTTTAATATTCCCTTTGGTCATTTGGAAAATTTAAGTGTTATCCCCTCATTAGCTTATCGTCCAGTTTTAAAGATAAATGCAAGTACTTTCTCTTGTTTAGTTAATAATATAGCTTTTCAGTTCACCTTTGGGAAAGAGAATAAACATTAAACCCTGGATTTTTTTAATTAATGGAAATCATTTCACAAGTCTGGTGCAAAGTTTATCCTAATTTATTAACAGGAAACACCTGAGACTAATTGCTTTCTGGCCTGCAGAAAGTTTTATATTTTTTTTAGACTTTTCCATTTAAATACAGATATAGCTTTGATAAATATTATTATCACTTATGTTTAGAAAATATAGCCTTCTTTGTTTCTATGACTGGTTGAAATTCTTTAATTAAAGGTGATTTTAATTTGGAAATTCAAGATGTTATGAATTAAATTCTACTTACTTAATTTAGTTAGAGTAAAAAAAAAAAGGAAAATATTTGAAGTGCTGCTCTGGGTGTTCTACAGGCTATGGAAAAAATGTCCTGTGTAATCTTAATAGAGTTGTTAAACAGAAACACTTTTGTGGATTTACAGAAGTAAATTTTTACTTTGCAGCTGTACTGAGTACTTTATGTTTTTCCAGATTTTTCACGTTACCTAACATTTTAGATTTAAGCCTATCTCACATTAAAAATCATATCTGTTATACCTCAAATGCATTCAAATGGATATTTTTATTTAATTCTTACTAATTCAACATAGGAGTTGAGATTTCAGTTGACAATTGTTACAGTGTTTTGGGTGGGGATGGGGAGAAAATGTGGAGAAGGTGAAGGAAAATAACAATAAGCTAGGTATCATGGAAGCACCTTCCTAGCTCTCTCCTAAAGTAGACTAGCCTTCCTAATGGGACCTATAGCTAAATAATAGTGAGGGCGACACATTATCTTTGGGCTGTGACCTTACATTATTGGAAGATCAAGTCACTGCTCAATGGAAGAGTGGCATTTTGGACGGCGCTTGAGTGCACTTCTCAGGATTTCCACTTTAGACTTGGCAAGAATACACTCTACACATGCTCCTCCAGTTTTTCCACAAGATTTGGTGGTGATACATTGACTGGAGGGATGGAGAAATCTAAACCTCCCTTTATGGATGTATCGTTTGATAAGTCTGATGAGTAGAAACTTCTATTAGAAAAGTGACTTTTGAGAATTAATTATTGATTATATTAATAATACACAAATACATACTTTGTTGAAAAAAAAGGAAAACATTAAGGATAGAGTTGAATTCTATTTTGAGAACATTATTGTCAATTCTAGTCCTGTCTTCTTCCGCAGAAATTGAGTGTTAACTTACTTGTAAACATTTTTAGTTAGTTCATATGCACCTATATGTCCTTACAGAAAATATGTGACATTGTTTTATTATATATTTCTAACAACTTTAGTGAAATAAGATCCACACATCATACAATCATTCATGGAGAGGGGGTGGGCAAAGGGTCAAAGGGATCAATTTTATGGTGACGGATAGAATTGACCATTGGTGGTAAACTTAATGTACAATACAGAGAAGTTGATTTATGATGTTGCACATTTTAAATCTATACATTGTTCTAATACAATGTTCCTCCAATGAAATTTAAAATATAAACTATACAATTCAGTGCTTTTTAGTATATTCAGTGTTGTACCTCTAGCACTACAATCAACATTAGAACATTACTCCAAAAGAAAAAGTTCTCTCTCTTTACTAGGTAACCACTAATCTAGTTTTTCTCTCTATAGGTTTGTTTAATCTAAATATTTCACACAAATGGCACCACATAGTATGAGATCCTTTGTGACTGGATTATTTCATTTAGCATCGTTTTCAAGTTTCATTCACTTTGTAGTGTACATCAGTACTTTATTTTATTGTTGAATACCATTCCACTGTATGAATATGCATTTTAATTAATTATTCACTAGCTGATGGTCATTGGCTACTTCTACTTGTTGAATATTATGAATAATACTTCTATGAGTATTTATATACAAGCTTTTATGTGTATATATGTGTGTGTGTGCATGTGTGTGTGTGTGTGTGTGTGTGTATAATTCTGTTCCCTTGGGCACCTCGTAATCAATCTCAATCAATGACCAAGCACAGCAGCAGAGCTAATGCAACTCAATTCTATGTCATGGGATTTTTCATATGGGCAATTTTTAGTTCAACAACTCCCCACAGGCCTGTCTAAAAATTCACTTGACAATATATTAAAATGGTGCTGCAGTTTAAAGATTCTACCTACTCAAAGCTCCCCCGGTTCTTTTTGTTCCTCACAGATCCAATATGCATTTCTGTATAATAAAGACTTCCTGCTGACACCAGCTTCTACTTTATACTTCACGTGCATTCCCCTCAATGAGTCTCTTGTATGTTTAATCTCATCTTGGTGCAAGCTTCTTAGAGGACCTTAAATTACACTTATGAAATGACTAACAGCTTTGTCCTTGTCTGTACTGAGTGGCAGTATGATGAGAAATGAGCTGAGGAAGTCACTGCTTCCTGAAGCCATTGAAGAAAATACAAAAGAACATGGCAAAGGGGTGTAAATTTAAGACAAATCATGTTATTTTAAATATCCCTATGAAAGTAGGAGTTTCTTATTATTATGAAGTTATCAATTTTGCCTAACACTATGTGAGCTAATGACAGTATTTATAATTATAACAGTTATCATCTTTAATAACTACCTTATTCTGTGATAGTTGAGTAAGCACTCTACCTATATCAGGATAAGGACAACCGTCACAATGACATCAAAACTCAGTGTTCGAACTTGGAAATGTAATATTACATTTTTCTGAGTGCAGAGGAGCACAACTACAATCAGGAAGCCATCAACAGATAGTGAGGAGGTTCTGGGTACATCCTCTCACCCTTTGACTTAGGGCGTCCTCCAGACTTTCCAACTACTTGAGTCATAGTTAGACTGATCATATTTCCTTGAACACAAAATATGGGACATGGAATGGCAAAAATAGGATTAGGTTATGCATTGGTGACTGAAGGGAGGGGAGGAGGCAGAGCTATCCAAGCAGGAGGGGCCAGGCTAGCAATAAGTAAGTACTACAAGATGTGGATTTGTCATTGCATAGAGTCCACACTTCATACAAACAGCCAAGATCAGTGCAAAAAATTTTGGCACCTTAGGTAAAAATCAAATTTGATCCCCCATAAACTGCATTTTAAATGCCCTACCTAAAACACAAGCCACTTTAACCATCTCAATGACCGAAATACCCAATAACCTCCAGAGATAACCAACATAGTCCCAGACATAACCCCATGATATTTACATCTGGCTCAACTGTGCTGCAGTGTTCTGCTCCCTTTGGAGAAACAGGTGTCTTCAGGAAGCAGGGAATGCTCTTTCTGCAGCTCCTGTTTCCTCTCAGGGCAGGAAAGCAGTAGCAGCAGCCTCGGAAGGAGCTGCTTTTGAGGCCCCTCAACAGACTGGGCCTGGGGCAACTCAACTGCCCTTTTTGGTCCCACATTAAAGATGGGCTCTGGTTTATTGAAAACAGGACAAAGCTGACATTTATATTAAAACAATAGTAAGGTCAGTAAATATGAAAACAAATGCTACTGTCTCATTTAAAATGGTAGGTATGATCAGGCTAGTCCTAGTAAAGGTGAAAAATAGATGTGGGGCAACACATCTAGACTCAGAATCCTGACCACAATTAAGCTGTCCAGGTCACCCACCCAGCTACTGTTGAAAGTAGGCAGAACCCTGTAGGAAACCATTTTCCTCAAGGAATGTTAGCATAATTACCTCTAGGCAAGCATCCAGCTAGCCTATCATAAAAGCCAAAACACTCACCTGGTGTAACTTGCCCTTGTTAAACTATTCCAGATTCTATTGACTAATATATCCAAAAGGCACAGAATTGTCCTCTTATCCATCAGGGTACAGGTTTTGTGTTGTCTGGGTGATGAAGAGAGTTCTATTGTCTAATAGATAGATAGAAAATAGATAGATAGATAGAGAGATGATAGATAGCCTAGTAGATATATCTAGGTGTAGCTATCTTGGTATTTATTCTTCTTGCTAATCTATAGACTTCCTAAATTTGTGGCTGGTGTTTGTCATTAACTTTGGAAAATTTTAGTTATTATTACTTCAAATATATAATTTTTACTTTACTCTTCCATAATTTTTCTCTTTTAATTATGTATCTTTGATATATTCACTTGGGTTCAAGTTGACGATTTCATTTTATATAAATGATGCAGTTTAATGTATTCTTTAAAAAAAACATTTACACTCTAATTTGTCTCTTATTGTTGAATTGGTTAAACATTCCAGGAAAATATGCAATAGAAACAATTATGGATGCTTATGAACTTAAAAATCATAAAGAATTTCTTTTATTATGCTAAAATATAATAGGTATTAAAGCTCATCTTTTAAAGCACAATGGTACAAATATAACCAATGCAAGTAACCAAACTTGCTATGTAGCTTTATTGGGAAGAAAAAGGAACAGGAGTTACTTTAAAATTTTAGTTCAATAAAGTTAAATTTTAGTTTAATCAAGCTAAATCTTAATCATTCATATCAAAGATTAAATTGATTATACATGAAATTATAAACAGTAATAGAAACTAGAAAAATAGTAACTATTGGAAACAATAGTCATGGCACCTAGAGAGAGGAATTAAAGTCAAAGCATATTTTCTATATTCTCAAAAGCCATGTAGTATTTTTATTCAAAATATGCATAAATTACTTCAATGAAAAGTTTTTAAAAGCTAAACTTTCCAAAAGTAAAATTCATTGTCGCTAAATTTGCATGCTATATCTATCATTACTGTCCCAGTTATAAATTCTAAGAATTGAATGAATTTTGATGTAAACAATAATATAGCATTTTATATTATTACCAAAATGCTTTTAAAGGGTTTTAAACATGTTTTCTATGATTTTTCTTTGTTTCTTTCCTATTCAACTATTGTTCATAAAGTTTTTGCAGTTATAGGCAAATGATAAACTAGAAAAAAATA
This sequence comes from Solenodon paradoxus, assembly GCA_004363575.1. Lineage (NCBI taxonomy): Eukaryota > Metazoa > Chordata > Mammalia > Eulipotyphla > Solenodontidae > Solenodon > Solenodon paradoxus. Next base: position 971,010 of record RJWH01000154.1, on the reverse strand, counting down.
TTTTCAAGGTATATGTCAAAATTCTAATAAAGAAAGAGAACAATACCATAGAATATGTACCGTTAGTTTACTAAAGAAAGTTCATGAAGATTATATAAATATATGAAATTTTTCTGTTATGACATCTCCTTTGCTTTTTTAATGTTGTCCCTTTTGTCTCTTTGGGTTATATCTTTTCCATTTGATCATTACTCTATATCAAAATTTTATTTTTCATCCTCTGGAAGATTAAAAAATAAAAAATAATTCTATAAATAATCCAAAAACTACCACATTAATCTATTTTCTGATGAACCTAGATGTAGCAACATAGTAGTTTTGCTTTACACTTTGAGAAACTGGAGTTTCTCCAGTTGAATTAGTGAATTGGAGCTAGACTACAAAACGAAATACAACCATTTACTTTCTTATACTGTATTCTATCTATAGGTCATAAAATATAACCTATACATTTTTCTAGAGTTCCAATGTCAACATCTCCAAAATAATCCAATTCTTGTGGTGAAACCATTATTAATATTTTTTAATTATCTATGCAATTCCTATCATTTTCTCAACCCATTTGTTCAAAATCCCCAGTAACATTTCACCCAAGTTCACAAAACTCTAAATATTTCTTGACTCTCTTCCTCTATGGGAACCTCATTAAAACTCTTCTCCTGTGATTTGACTATTAAAACCTTCCCCAAATGGTATGTGTGTCTGCAGTCTGTCCCCCTTTTATTCCCCTTCCTTTTCTGATAGACTTATTTTTTAAAATAATAAATCTGTTCTTTTTTTTTCTCCTTCAGTGGTATTCTACCTATGTTATAAAGCTCAGACACCCCTGAATGATAATTCATGATCTGGTCCAGGACTTACTCTCCAGCCTCTTTCCAGATGCTGTTTTGTCAGACCAAATGTTCCAGCACTACAAACTATTTGTATTTCCCAGACTATAGCAAACTGTTTTATTTTCATTGCTTTGAATGTGAAATCATCTCTACCTGAAATACTATCTCCTTATGTCTTTTGCAAATGTCTGATAAGTATATAACCTTTAAAATAGACATATGCACTATTCTGAATCAGGAAGGATAGGATAAATTAAACCCTGTGGATAATAAACTCTGTGAATTACTTAACTTTATTGCATTTGGCTGACCAAAAAAAAAATACTTCACTATAAATTTTAAGCATATTCCTACCTTGTCTTCTCTATCATATATTCAAGTTTCTATATGAAACCCTATGTTAAATAAGTACACAAGATGTACTGTGGCTTAGAATTGTTAAAATATGTGTTTGGATGTCAACTTTTATTGACTAGTTCTGTGGCACTAAAGCTCAGTTTTTTAATCAAAGGATGAAGTTTTGTTAGCACTTTGTTCGTAGAAGTATGGGAATACTACGTAAGATAATTCATAGAGTAATTAGTGCCTAATACACAGTAGGAGGCCTATAATATTGTTCAATATTAAGATAGACCTTTTAAAAGGGTTATCATTCATATTTGATTCTTAATCTTTTAAGAGCTAGTAACTTTATGCTTCATCAATTACCCTAAATGTCAATTCTTACTGCTATAGTTTTCATTTTAATCCAGCAAGATCAAGCCTTGCCTGGAAGTTTGTGAAGATGTAAATACCAAAGTACCATTATTACTGAATCCAAATTTGGATTTGAATAATATTTCCCAATGATTTGTATGCACATTAAAATTAGAGAAACACACAATTTAAGAGCATATTTCTTGTAAAACTACTTTTTTTGCATGTATTCACCTGGAAATATTTACTACTCTAAACTATTTACCACATACTTTCCTGACATACAGTACAACAGCAGTAATACATTTAAATATAACAAATTATTATCATATATGTTACATTGTGTATAAAGTGCAGAAATCCTGGATTATCAGTGGTTAGCTATCCATTTGTCTATTTGTCCATTTATCAACAGATCACTATTTAGCAAGACATATCTAATATTATCTATTTAGTGATACCTAATAATTTCATTTATTTCAGATTCCTCCTAGATAATAGTGTGTCTTCTTTAAGATATAATGGTTTAATGTATCTTAAGACTTGTTCTTGAAAAATATATACCCATGGTGCACCCTGCTGGAGCAGTGGTTTCTTTACCTGCCTTCAGTCAAGAGCGTAGTCCACATCCATCCCAAGGATCCTGGTTCACATCCCATGTCGGGATGAACAGCCAAGATGAAAAAATAAAAAAAATAAAGTGCTCACTCTCTCCCTCTCTTTCTCTCTTTCTCTCTCACACACACAAACGCACACACAAACCTGTATAGTTATTTTGTTTGAGACAAAATTTTCATACAGGCAATTACATTTTCAAAGTAAAATTCAATGAATTTTCACAAATGTGTATGTGTATATACATGTGCGTATATAAATATGTACATACACATATATATATATATCTTTGTAACTATAGCCTTATCAAGATGTAGAATATTTTCATCATAACAAAATTTTCCCTCATATCTCTTACCAGGCAAATCCACACCCTTATGGCAACCACTGTTATTTTTATCACCATAAATCTTTTTTTCCTATTCTTAAAATTCCTATTTATTGACAAATATAATATGTATTTGTATTAGTCAGGAATTCCATAGAACCATATATGTACACACACATATAGGTAGATACATACATACATACATACATACATACATACATGGATGGATGTAAAAGAAACACCCAGTGCTGTATAATTCTAGTACAACTTTGAAGACTTGAAAACTAGGGAATGGGAACCAACTACTTGAAACTTGTTTGAGAGGAGGAAAATACAGATGGCCCATCTCACAGAAGAAATAGCAAGAAAAAGGGGAGAATTCTTCCCCTTTCCAGCTTTTATTTTATTCAAGTCCTCAAAGGATAGTGAACACCCACATTTGAATGGATAAGCCAACCAATTCAAATGCTAATCTCTTCCAGAAACCGCCTCCCAGACACAACCAGAATATTATTTAGTTTGAGCACTCCATGGTGCAATCAAGTTGACACATAAAATTAATCATTGTAGTACTTTTTGTGTCTATTTCATGTGCTTAACACAATGGTTTTGAATATCTTCTGTTATCTTTCTGATGTACATTCAGGTTGTTTCCAACTCTGGGTCATTTTGTCTACATTTATTTTTTGAGGATAAAATCTAGGAGTAAAACAAGTAAGTAAAGGAAACTGACAAAGAGTTTTCAAAGTGATTTTACTCTCATCAATTTAAACTCTCAACCGAAATAAAAATGAGCTCCAGTTGCTCCACATTCTTGCTGACATTTGGTGCCATCACTTTTTAATTTTAATTATACTTGTGAATGTGAAACTTTTATCAGTGCTTTGTTTTTAATTTCTTTTTAAGGATAGGTGCAGGCAGGAATGAAGACTAGCAGACAGGCAGGCAGGAAGGAAGAGAGGAAGAAGCAGCATTTATTTTACTTAATTGCTCATCTTGGTTGTTCCCACCCCACCCCCCAGACCCCCCAGGTCCTTGAGATGCAAGTGGACTGTTTCCTGTGGCCTTACCCACTAGGCCGCCAAAGCCCTCTGTGGTTTGATTTACCTTTTCCTAATGAGCAATTGATTTACTTTGTGAAGCATATTGTCAAATATTTTACTCACTTTAAAAAAGCTGTCTTTTTATTATTAATCTATGGGGAGATTATGTATTCACAAGACGAAGACCTTGATGATATCTATGCAGTGTGAATATTTTCTACTCATTTCTTTTTATTATATTATCAGACTTAACATTCTATTAATAATGACTTGATGAATCAGAGCTTTTATGTTGATGAAATCCAATTCATATTTTCTTCTGACTGTTGCTTTTTGTTATTACTCTAAAAAATGCACTTGCTACTCCCAATTTACAAAGGTACTCTCTTTTGTCTTGCTATAGGGTATTTTTGGTTTTCAGCTTTTATTTTTAGACCTATAACTTATTTCAAATTAGTATTTAAATTCAAATTAATATTTGTATCTAGTTTAAGGTACAATGCCAGGTTGGTTCGTTGGTTTTTCATTTTTTCTCAGTTCAGTGCTGATTTTCAAAAGATGTTCCTCATTGGATTGTTTTTGGTGTTATTGTTAAAAAACAATCTATGTACATGCATGTGTATATTTTTGGACTATTTATACTACGTACACTGTTTTATCTACAATGACCATGTCTATACCTTTCATGCTATCTTGATTACTGTATCGTTTCAGTAAATATTGAAATCAGGTCATCTAAGTCCTATCTTTTTATTTTTCTTCACACAATTGTTTTGGTATTTCAAGTATTATCAACATATATTTAAGATCAACTTTCAGTTTGTATTTTTGAAAGGTCAGTTGGTATATTGATTAGTACTACAATGTAGCATCATTCAATGTGTTATTGCATACTATTATAAATCACTAACAGAATAAAGTACAAGAAATACTAAAACTTTCATGTTCCGAAAGGAGTGAAAAGCACTCAAATGGAAAAATATGTGAATAAAATATGCTTCCATGTTTTAGGTTATTGTTTTGTGTAGAGGTATCAAATATTATACCAACATCTTATTCTTCATTAAACCTTCAAACTATAGCCTTAGCATTCAGTTTGCAACCAGTGCATCCATTTACTAATTCTGCCTCTATCGACTGACTTTAAAATGGGTGCTTAAGAGTTAATATCTATTTCTACTATAATTTCTATATACTAGAAGTTGGTATCCTCTGTGCAAAAGATCTTTTCTTTCTCACTCTTTATAAATGTATTCAATTTTTTCTATCCATGCCTACTCATGGATTTCTATTTTATATGATAGGCTATAATACGTACTCATATATTTGTTATATGTATCATATTGCAATATGATACTTATATTGTTAGGTGTGAAATTTTCTTCAATATCAAAATTTTTTTTATCACTTTCTTACTGACAAAAAAATTTCCAGGTTTATTTTGAACTTTCCTCACTATAGTCCTAGGGCAACCTTTATTCTAAGGAACTCTAGCAACTTTTCTTGGCGGATAGTAAGATGTGGCTATGAGGTAGAATCAGAGATTATATTCTACTAAATGGATTTTTAGTTCATCAAAACACCTTAATTCTACAAGTTTTTACTCTTAACTTCTATTTTACCCCAAGCCTTCAAACACATTGTTTCTTTCAGTTATGTAGATATGGAGAAAGATCACTGAACAGGATCCATATCACTTTATAAAAATATCGTTGCAAGTGCCAGGATGATATCTTCCAATGAGACTATGGTTTTCTGTAGAACCTGAAGGCTGGTGCCAAACTGTTCTGGGTCAGTCCATTGGGATGACAGTTTTTCAAAAGACTCGGTAAAGATGTGCCTAAAGCTGTCACTGAGCATTCCACATACTTGCTTATTTCTCTCTTTGGCTATACATCTATGTTATTTTGGTTTCAGGTCAAGCAGCCCTCACTAGCAAAGTAACGTGTTCTGACAACCTTGTAACTTGCTTCCATTTACATTTTTGAGATCAAAGCATAGAAGTGTGACTTTGTTCAGTGAGTGGCCTATTTATGTTGGAGATTGGTAAGAGATGGGCTAGGTAAGGAGCAATGACCCAACTAAAGGATAACAATGCCAAATGACCTTCCACCCTGAGAATTTACTTAGGATGTTCTTGGGAGATAATTTAAACCTGATCTCGGGATAACATCCCAAGAAAAGGATATTTGTAATAAACAGTAAGTGCTGGCATTCACAAGTTCCTCTTTAAGAACTCTTCCATGAAGTGAATGGAATGCTTTTCATTCTTAAGTACTCCTCTGTGACCACTTCAAAATAGACAAGAAAATATTTTTTTAAATATGTAAAACTATGTTTCCAAAGGAAGCACTCAAGAGAAATATAAAATAAAGAATAAATTAATTTTAAGCTGTATGAAATATTTTGAAAGGAGCACTTAGTTCCTAGAAATTGATATAGTTAAATGAGTGGAAGAATGTTTTTTCTATTCCTATAAGGAAAGATACATGTTTTAGTAACACAGGACCATTGAGATATTTAAACTTAAATGTGTGAATGCTTCTTTGACTATCAAAGTATTTGTTTAGATCTTAAAAGCAGAGAAGGCATATGAAAGAAAAATATGAAATTCTGAAAAATTATTTAGGAAAATGTTTTATGTCCCCCCCCCCCCCCCAAAGGGGTTGCATTTCACTCTAAGAAAATGGTCAGTGTTTCCCCTGGGGAAGTAGCCTGATCACCGCTTTCACAATGAGTAGACCTACTGTGGAGGCTGGAGATAATACCCTCAAATGTCTGCACCTGAGAGGTGAAGCAATGACATGAAGTATGGCTAACAGATGTCCCATTATGGTTTCTTATTCTTAGTCAAATGAAATCATCTCTGCTAAATCCAGGACCTGTTCATGATAGAGAAGTTTTTGCCAATCTCAGAACCCTTTGGGCCTACATTTATCCAGATGTTGATTTTTTTCCAGCAGATGGTTACAATGTTTTATTTCTTTTTCAGCTGCTTTTGCCACTTTAAATGTTTCAAGAAATTTGGCATCATTTTCATGGCACAATAGTCAGGCATCCAGGTCTTTACAGTTGTGCTGGTCACACACTTAGACAAATGTAATGAAATATAGACAGATATGAACTTCAAATTATAAACATGTATGCAGACTTTTGAATAATTCATATGATGGTGTTAAATCATCTTTACATAGGCAGAATACAATGAAGAAATATAACCAATGCATATTGTAAAAGCATCAGTCAAACATTTGTGAACCTTTGGTATTCTCAACAAGCAGCTTTATTAATGATCTCACTGTCTAGCCCACCAAACTTTCCATCATTTTCTGCCAATTTCTACCACATTTCGGTGGTTCTAGCTCATCAATATAATGCTCAATTTAGATTTATTTGATGAAGGTGAGCTGCCAGCAGTTTTCTTTAAAATGTAACATTAGCACTTCTGGCATTTCCTGAGGTGCTATCTCAAGAGCTAAGATAGAGACAGTAATCAATGTATTCTTCTCTGGTTAGTTTTTTTTTTTTTTTCCTATTCATGTTAAGCTTTTTCTAATTTAGGTTATGTATAATTATTCACACATTTCCAGTTATCTTAGAATTGCTCATATTTGTGAGAATTTCTGTCATGATAAAATTTTTTTCTCTTAGTAACTGTTGACATGTTGCAGTCCCTCCCCATTGTTTACAATGTTCAATAATTATCTAAAACTAAAAAGTCTTTAAATGCTTTCAGGGATATCAAAGAAATTACTTGAAAGAAGCTTAACTTTTGAAAAAATTTTAGCAAATATCTAATCATGTGAGATTTTTAAAAAATATCCTCAGATGTGAAAGGCAAGATTTGTTCACAAATAACAGTATAAGCAGATAGGAGTAAGAAAGAGAGTAAGAGGCATAAGTACAGGCCTAAGTGATTGAAAATCAAGCTGCATACAGAGTAACTCAAGGCAGAACCCAGACCGAAAAATAAAGTTAAGAAGAGAGGGAAACAAAGTTTCCAAAACCAGATACTTATTTGCTTTCATTGAATAATGTCGTTGGGCACAAAGAAAATATAATTAAAACAAAATAATACCATGAACTCATAAATCTAACAATTTTATTACTGAACACTTTTCTTTTTTCACAGTTCCTCATTCGTTCTCCACGGCTACAATTTGTTTGTAATTGCATGCAATGTGGATACTTTTTCACTCTGCCCTTTGTCATAACCATCTATCACAAGATATTTTCCAAGTTACTGCTATTTATTCATATGCTCTACTATGGATCTATAACTAGATGGTGAGCCAATGTCAATGGTTTTTTGAGTCAAGTTTTTTTAGAACATAGCCACATTTATTTGTTTCTATATCATTGACATGCTGCTTTTACAATACAACAGAACAGTCAACTATTTGCTACACAGACCGTATGCTCTACAACCTAACCACTTTATTAACTTGTCTTTTTAGAATAAGTTTGCTGATAATCATGATAACATTTTTGGGGGCATTGGAGCTTTTCCAAGTCTTTTCCATATTATAAAAAAAAACACTGTGAACATTTATGTACCTAATTGTCCTTTTATATTGTTCTTAAACATACTGAGGGTTGCTTAGTCTAAACACAGAAACATGTTACGTTTATTATAAAGTTAATTTTAAAAAGTTATGTACAGTGGTGACCAGTACACATTACCCCATTCAGTGTCTCAGTTTATGAGATTTAACAGAATTTTTCCAACAGTAAACATGATTAAATATTTTAATTTTTAATAATGTTGTCACTCTTTATAAGTTATTTTATTATAAAAGAAATACAACACAAGCACTATTTAAAAATAAAACTTGACAAATTGATTCTAAATTCATCTAGAGAAAAAACAAATATAAGTTTAGTTTTTGTAAATAAAATGAACATCCAAATAATCTATGGATGAAAGAAAGGACAAATAATACCAGAAAAGATTTCCATCTAAAGATAATATCAGATTACACAATCAAGTTTTAAAAAAAACAAAACAACAGAAGGCATATATATTTAACTAGGAGATGAGGAGAAAAAGTTTGTCAAATGTCAAGACATGTAGAACTCTACAGAGATCTATTTAACAAAATGGTGTGGCATTTGCATAGAACTATACATATTAATTTAACATAAGATGTTTGTAACATGCCTGTATAATTTTGATGTTTTATATATCAAATATGACATTTAAAATCTGTGAGAAAAGTAAGCACTGCTCTAGAAATGGTAGAATTGGCCATCTATTTGGAAAAAATATAAATCCTTGGTTTACACAACACACAAGAAACAATTTCAGAGGACTAATTAGTCAAACATTTTTTAAACTATAGAAACATTTAAAAATAATTATAAGGAAAATTAACTGGCATTAGTGAAGACATAATTAACTAGCTAAGAATCAAATACAACTATCTGAAAGAAAGAGCCAAATGAGTTTATTTACACTGTAGGAGAAAAATGCAAATTTCCTAATGAGAAAATAATCAGAGTTTTGAAAAGTAGTTAAGGGAGAATTGATTTGAAATGTATATAGCACATATGTATTAACAGGTAATACATGTGACTATATATACATTTATAACCATTAATTCAGTATAGATAAAAACTTACCAACTTTCTAGAATTGAAGGTAGAGCTTCTTTAAAATATAATTACCTATCTTCAATTAATAATCCTACTTTCAAAATACATACTACAGAAATACACTTGAAACGTTATAGACTGGTAATGATAAAAATTTTGAATATATTAGTTAAGTGCAATAATTACAGTTAGCACATCAATAATATCAAATTCTATCAAACACTTTAAAAAGGCAATGTAAATATATATAAACTAATATTAAAAAAACAGATTGCTGTGTGACAACTTATAAAACCATATTTAGATATGATCTTTCTTATAAAAACATATATAAAACAAAACACATTTTTGTATGCAGATATATTCCAAAAGTTATTCTAATCATTTCCATGTTTAGATGTACATATATACTACAAATATACCTATAAACATAGATAAAGCTCTTCCAAATAAACAAGAAAAGGGCAAAGTCATCTCCCCTTTTGGAATGACTATGGAAAAATTCTGGGAAAAGAAGCACAGACTGAGAAGATTATATATATATAATATATATAGAAGGCATATATCATTAAGGATTAAAGACAGAATGTCCATTTTTCCCACATTAAACTTAACAAAAAATATTCTTTGTGTCTCTCTGCCCTATGATGTTAAAATACCTCTCAAATGACTTTAGAGCTAATGTAAGTCTCTTCTGTACTTTTGCCCACTATACCACCAAGAGGCTAAGATAATACATGACACATAGGAAGTGCTCCATTAATTTGTTAAATGGGTATAATATAAATTTTTATAACTACTAATAATATCATGTTCAGAAGCAGGGCTTATAAAATTAAACTGAAGGTTGGACAATGCACACATTTCTTCAACAATCCACTTGTCAACTAATCATGCATGTATGTATGAATGTATGTATATATATATCACATCCTTATTATAGATAAGACATCATGGTCTCTCTCAGGACACTTATACTGCATTTGAGGAGATAATAGTAATTAAACAGATAATTAAGCAACTGAAGATGAAGTGAACTAAGTGCTTGTGATAGAGAAAGTGATATTAAGCCAGTCATAGTCAATGGCGTGTTGGAGTTGGGGCATGATTTCCCCTGCTGGGGGACATTTATTACCACTTTGGAGAGATGAGCAATATTCTAATGGCATCTCGGATAGTGTCCAAGTATATGACTAAATATTCCATAAAGCACATAATTCCCTCCTCTTTGACATATACCTAGCCCAAAATGTTAATAGTGCAGAGACTGAGAAAGCCTACATGAAGCTTAAATTGATGAGGCAAAAAATGATCAAATTTTGAGTTTCCTGTTGGAAGAACATTCTAGGCAGAAGAAACAGTTATTGGAAATACGCTTAAAAAAGAAAATCATTAACATCCTTGAGAAATGGGAAGAAGCCTATTGGAAAAGTAGGAGAGAGAGGCAGGAAGTAAGCCGACTGGGTTCTTGATGAGGAGTTTGGACATATTATGAGGGCAGTTAGAAGACATGGAAGAGTCTTATTCTGGAAAACACATGATCTGTTTTGTATTTTTAAGACTGCTTTGTGTGTTGCTCAGGGAAAAGAAAACAGAGAGAGAACCACAGGATTAAATAAATCAAGAGACAAAATCATTTCAAGGTGAACACAACACCTTAGTCACTTAAATGGTATGCGGCTAAAAGTTCATTTCGTGTCATTAACATTTTTGCTTTTTCATTTGCATTATCTTTAATTACACCATATACTCATATGCTGAGTTCAGTTTAGCAATTCAACACTGCTAGAATGCATATAAATCATGTAACAAAGCCTTTGAAAAAACATTCTGAAGAAGATAGTTCTCCTTCAATTAACAAATGAAAAGAATGAGCTCAAAAATTTAAATAATCTAAGAACCATCATCCGGAAAATAAAGAGTAGATTCATATTCAAAATCATATCTACATTTGTCCATCAAATATTCTTAAAAACTATAGCTATGTGATTTGCCAGGTGAATTAAGCAAGAATAAATTATTCCTTTAGCAAGAAATTCTAAACATTATAATGATATTTTACTTTACTCTCTACTAAATTACACATAATAATTTCTAGGTTCTTAGTTCTTTAATCAGTCATACAGACACGGAGTAAAACTTTATTTTATGGTCATCTTTGCATCTTCAAGATCCTCAGAAGTTTCTTTTTTGGATATATCTTCAGTAGCTGCTACTTTCAATAACACATGTTTGATCACTTTTTATTTCCAAGTATCCCACTTTACTCTTATGCCACTTCTCCCTTTTGCCTTTTCCTCCCCAGCACCAACTCCATATTATTTCTCAGTTGCCAAACCTTCAAGTAACTGCAGCTCATTGGATCAGACTGCCTTTGTAAACACAAAATAAAGCTGCTCCCAGACAATACTTCATTCCCAGTTTTGAGTAATTATAGGAAGTTTCCCCAGGAACTGAGAGAGGAGAATTTGAGGAATTTCACCCATTACCATGCACAAATTTTTTCTTTATTATTTAGGAAGGAGCCAATAAACCCTTGACCATCTTATCTCCACATAAGTTCCTTACTATCCTTGGACACCATGTTGCTCTCCATACCCCAAGTGCGCACAACCCGTGTTTAGAGTAGCTTTCATGGTTTTCCTTATATATTTCTTCGTGTATCTTATTCCAGTGTCCTTGGCCAGCATTACAACATTTGTTAAGATTCTACTTCATCATGTCACGCCTAAAGTTCTAATAAGTAAATAGGAACTCTGTCATTAAAAACCACTAGCAAGGTGTACAAAAATTGGTCCTTTCTGTGATCTATATTTTACTAGTAATAAATGTTAAATAATATATGTTAAAATGCTGGTTGTTAAAATATAAGATATGGTTTATCAATAAAATCAAATCATATTCCAAACTTACTGATTTCAATAGCTATTGATTCTTATATTTCCATCTTTATTTTCAAAAGTGGTAACTATAAAAAGTAAAAGCAACTATATTTTAGACAAACTTCCAGATACTCTGAACTGTTTCTGATATCACTGCATTGACTACCTGTAAGATTTAGGGAAAGTCTCTGAAATTCACATGATCTTTTTCTTCTGGTTTGTTTTGAAGCATATGCCTAACTATACCACAAAGCAAGTGTGATAATTAAAAGAGATAACATAGCCGAAAGTGCTTTGAGAATGACACAAAGAAAAAAGTTTGGTTTTGTTTTTTATATGAGAGTAAGTGGAAAATACCTTCATATTTTTAGATGATCTAAAGTCAAAGTGAATTGCATGTGTTTGTAGATGCTGTGTATGTCACATTTGTAAGATAATCACCATTACAGTCTAAAACAACAAAAGGTATCACCTTCTACAATAAGCATCCTCACCTAACAGAGATCAAGTTCTATTCTGACAAGTTTGGCACGTATGGTAATCTCTGTTTGGCGGCCACCTTCTGCTGTAAGCATCAAAGTTGTATAGGAATAAAAGAGAAAATAAATCAGACATTGATTTACTTGGCACTGAGACATGTATAAATAAGCTAAACTCCCAGTCTCTAATAAAAAGGCTGATGCTTTGTTCTCAAAAGCATTCATGACAAAGTTCCTCCTTCCTCCAATGCCGAAATGGGTCGAGGGATTGTGGAGAAAAATAAGAGAGATTAAAGGCCTTTATTTCTATATTGTTAAATTATAGCATCTTGAGCATATCATTTGGTTGTCATCTAATTGAGAAGCTCGTTCAATGGAAGTGGTACCCAAATTCACCTTGACACCTGATTTGTCATGGAAGATAAAAATCTAACGTTATTTGGATCAGTTTTAAGAATATAACTAACGAGGATTTCTGTCATATCTTTTTTGATCCTTCCTTGCTTGCCAAATTGTACTTTACTATAGTTTGGAGAGTAACAATGATGATGGCATCTGAAATTTCTTCCCTAACAAACCTGATTATCTAGTTTTCCCCCAAAGAATTCCTTTGATGTTACCTCATAGAGAGGTTTAACACATGAAGAAAATTCTTAACATTTTTATGACTGGAAAAGATAACTTGATACAAAACTGAATATCAAGATCACTAAGCTTAGAAAGCAATGGGATCATTCTGTAGTTTTATTGGTTTTTAAAAAATAAAATCTCCTAATTTCTCTATATAAAGCTGACAGAGCAATGAGTGGCTTAACTCTTCTGTCTCCATTATTACACAGCTGTATTGATCAGGTATAAATCCATTGTCTATAGAATAACAGAATTTTGGGGACTTGGATTTAATTTGCAGCATAGTAATATGAACTTATATCTTTAATAGCAGCATCATAGAATATGGACCAATAGGTTTCGAAAAAGCCATTTCCGCATTGTAACTGATAGGCTAATGGGGCTCAGTGCATAATGACATCACAAAACAATAAAGACAAATCCTAATTTAGAGCTATCTGGCTGGGTAAATGTAGGGATTGTTAAAAGAATATGTTCAATAAAAGAATTTGCCCATTAACTTAATACACTTAATTTACTGTGCCAACTTTTAAAACATTTTTGTAGAGAATATGTCATCTGAACTTTATAGCCATCCATGAGATAACCTGAATGGATGAAAAAGTCCTAGGTTCCAAAGTTGCAAGGTTATGATTAGCCTAGAAAAAAAACAAAAATACTGCAATACTCACTTTTGGAGTCAAATTTAGTTTCCACAGTTTTAATTCTTTTCCCTCAATGCTGTGATTGAGGATTTATCTTCTTAATAGTTAATTCCATGTAAAAACAATACTATTCCCTTCTCCCCAACTGGGACAACTTCCTTTCACATTTGCATCCATATCTCCTTCCTTCTCCTCTGCACATTGGTTCCTGGAGGCCAGATCTGGAATGTCTTACTGAAGCCCTGGAGTTCTGGACTGAACTCAGTCTGATCATGGCCCCTTCCCGAGCATTAGTTCCTACACTTAGGGGGACATGGTTAATAACCCTATTCAGATGGTCATTGTGAAGATGAAAGTAGGTACCCCAAGGTCAGAATGTAGAGGGTTTGAGTGAAATAAAAATCACTCTTTCATACTGTTGAATAGAATTTATTAGTATTTGAACTAAGCTTGCCAAAAAGTTTAGTGCTTTGTATTATAAGTAGTTAGGTAGATTGTGTGCTCAGAGAGAATCCATGTTGTACATATATTTAATATCTGTCACCTAATATAGTGTTTTGCATACAGGAGGTAAACGAATGAACAAATCAATGGATGAATGAATGGATATCCTGGCTCTTAATCCCTGTCCTAACTAATTTGGTTATGAAAGACACTCTGTTCACATTTACTGGTGCACTCATTTTAAGGGTAGTAATACAGAAATGAACTACATTTAGGGGCCACATGACCAAGATAAAGATCCTTCCTATGGGGGGCTTCAGGGTGCATGAATACCTGAGAAGGTTGGATATCTTTAAACCAAATGTCTTCCAACATAGCTTTAGATGCAGACCTTGCCCTTAAAAACATCAGCAAAACAACTCCCTAAATAATAAGCCACCAGACAGTCCCTTCCTAACATACATATAGAAAAGGATGAAAATTTTAAAAATTCAGCATTTCAAATTTGCTAAGACAGTTCATACTCATCTCTATTATTTCCTCTTCTTTTTCCCTTAGATTAATAGTTTAAAAATATAGCAGACAATGGGAAAAAAATGTTTACCTCTCTGACAACACAAATTTGAGGTTTATGTGTTTGTTTTTCCTTTAATCTATTATATGCTTTATATCAAATCACCTTTCTGTTGCTTGAGTCATCTTCCCTACCAGCATTTGGTCATTTCTATTGTATTGTGGTCCCTTCTGTTTCTGTCCTGCTCACTGTCTCCTGCCAAAAACAAAAAAACAAACAAACAAATAACCCAGCAACACAACAAGTAAGCCATAACTTCCAAGGGTCAAAGGAGAGGATTTTTGGATTATCCACTATTCTGGATAATCTTTACTCCTGATCTCCTCTACTATTAGCATGCATAATTGAGAATTCCCTCCATCTAACCTAACGTCCCTGCAAAAAAGCCATAAAAATCTCTGGCACTTAGAGCAGTTTCAATGAATGAAATTAATTAAGCAAAAGATTGAGGGCCTGAGAGGGCCTGGAATCATTGCAAAGCACTTTTAAATTAGTGTCATGACTGGTTATTGGAGTAGATTCTTTGATCTCCTTTCTTACTAACAAGATGATATGATATTTTAAAGGCAATCATTCCATTTTGAAGGTCTGCTGACATCACAAACCATCAGAGCCCTGTATGGAAATAAGATACCCACTTCCCTCTGCTTCCTCTTACTGATTTCATGCAATGACCTTGCAGTTATTAAATATAGGCCAACTTGCACTCTCAGACCTCAGGCAACCTCTTTTTTAAGTGATCATTTACTCCCAACATTTCTACTAAAATTTGATGCTTAAAGATCACTTAATGGAGGCAACCAATTTATCTCTGTCCCTTGGGTGGTCCCCCAGGGCAGTTTTTGCTGTTTCAATGCAATTACAAAATGCTTCCAGGCTCTGTGAACTTGGTTATACTAGAAGGTTATGGCAACAAAGACTGTTTTCTTTGGAAAATTGTTACAAAGTACTGACCTTCCTAAAGTATACAGAATTCTGAAAAGCCCAAAAGCCCAGATGCTTAACACTGTGCAAAGCCACGCCAAATTCTAGAACCAGGGGCATGAGTTAAAGTGCAGGATGCATTGAACCAAGACAAGAAGGAAGAGACCTTTCTTTCAGGAACACTTATTTCATGTCCTGTAGTTTGGATTCAAGCAAAATTCCTTTGCTGACTCTCAAGTGTGTTCAGGAGATTCTGACCTAGGAATGGCTTTGAGTCTCAGACATGGAGCAGAGATTTGGAGCACAGCCAGGGTGATATTGGAGGGCCTGCATTTGATGCCCATAAGGGCCCGCTGCTTTCCTGTTAAATATCAAGAATCTGATTCAAACAACTAGCATATAATCCAGGAAAGACAATGGATGAATAAGACAGAAAGCATTGGTTACAGTTTAGGGTTTGTCCATATTTATTACAGGGCATTCACTTGGAAGTCATACAGAACTGACTGAATAAGGCATGTTCTCTAATACTGAGGGAGGTTGTTCCTTAGGGACTAGGAGGGTTGAGAAGGTCAGTGAGAATCTACCTCTACCCACAGAATCTGTTACTTTGACATCAGCATCCCTACCCCCACTCCTTAAGATCAAAACACCATCAGATCTGCGGAGCACATTTCTCCAAATTCACAGGTGTCTCCCAATTCCGTTCAGTTTATTTAGTTCTGTTTTGCCATGCAATGAGGACTTGTAAGTGAGTAAGATAATATACCTTCCTTGAGACCTGGCAATTTCATAAAGCACCTTTGCAGAAACAAGGAGACTGGAGAATGCTTTACGGCAAGGAAGTCAACAGTTGTAGTGTATTGATTTCATTATATATGGATTCTACTGGAATTTTAAATGCATTCACAGTAGTTTAATATGTGGTATAGTATAGCCACATATATAGTATAACCACCAAACTAAGACTGCATCCAGTTAATGGTCCACAATTTACTTAGTCATTTATTAGTCAAAGACATTTATATTAATGTATTTCTTATATTTTTTATTTTCTTACATTTTATTTTATATAACATGAATTGTACCATCCTCCACCGAGCATTTTGTTTCCTGTGTGGAGTGTTTGTAAGGCAAATCTCTAGGACAGAGATTATGGAAGCAAATCACATGACTACCTCCATGGTTCTGAGATGTGTTTGGATAGTGTTGAAGAATAATAGAAAGTAATTGATTATTATTTTGATTACTTCTATTTCCTCTTGAGTAAAATTTTCTTCATACTGAAAAACGTACAACTTTGCTAAAGAACGTTATAGTTTGAATAGTTAAGAGAGATCAACCTCTCAAAGTAATTAGATAATAGCAAAATGGATTGCTAAATAACTTGGTTGTTAGAATGGAAAACTTGTGGAGAGATCATAACTTGTGGGAAACTGGTGATGAATAAATATCAGTTTTTAGCACCAAAAAAATCAGAGATTTTTAACTTCCTTTAACTGGTAATCAAATGCCTTGATACTGAATCAAGGCATGACGTTAGAACATTCATATTATTTAGTTTTGTTGAATGTGTTTTCATGTCTCACATTGTGTGTGCTTGTGTGTGCGTGTGTGTGTTCACATAATGATGGTCAGAGAATCTGCTGCAGCTCTGCTTCCTGCTGGGGTGGGCTGCAAGTCTTCTTTAGGGTCCAAGCACTAGAGCGCCCACTAGTTTGGCATGTCAGTATTATAGCAGAGGGAAATTTCAGCTAGGTCATTTTTGTAATTGTCCCACATTCTTGGATATTTGTTCTGTCCTTTTATTTTTCTCTTTGCATTTCAGTTAAGGAAGTTTCTTACATATTCTCAATCATACTGATTCTTTCCTTGGTGATGCCCAATCTATTTTTGAGCCCATCACAGGAATTCATTTGTTATAATTTTTTAAATTATTACTAGCTTTTCATTTCTTTTTCATGCTTTCTTGTGTCTCCATCTCTCGGCTAATATTTACCACCCATTCAGGAGGTCTTGCTTAGACGTGGCCTAGTCCCAGGTGAATCTGGGGATAGATAACTATCACAGGAGGCATCCAGTCAAGTAGTTTAGGGTGGTGGTATATAACTTTCCTACAGTAAGGGTAATTAAGCATTTGTTAGTAAAAATATAATCTAGCCTACTTCGTTTATTTAATCTAAAAATGCGTTTTGAAAACATCCTGTGTGATAGGCATTGTGCTAAGATCTTGGGATTTAACTGTGATCTATAGATATATAACTTCTACTTTAGGAATGACATTCTAGTAAAGTAAGGGTATATTAAAGCAATAAATTTTATAAATGGCTATACAATTATAATCACACTTCATATTAAATGCAGTAAAGAAAATTTAAGAGAGTATAGCTTTTGTCTTAAATATTTTTTAAAAAAGTCAATTAAGAGGGCTAAGAGATTAGGTGTATAAGACCTTAAAGACAAAAACAAGAATAAGTATAGATGGATAGTTTAAGAAATAAATTTGACTCAATATAAGGAAAATTATCAAATAATTCTAAACTTGAATAGGTACGTAACGAAGTAATGAGTCCTCTGTTAAAATGGCGAATAACTTCTTTGTGAAATAATTCAGTATACTCAAGCTCTGGGGCAAACTGAAATCATTGCTTTTAAAGATCCTTTAACACTCTCAGATTATATAAAAATGCGTCACGTGTAAGTAAGTAAAATAATTAGTGATCGAGTTCTCCCTTTCAAAAAAGTAGTCATATATTTTGTGGATTATAACCTTATCTAAATTGTAGGATTTAGATAAGGTTATAAGGTTAAAAGTTAAAATGAAACTAACAGAATTCTTGTCTTAGAAATTATATGGAGAAAAATCACTGGATTTCATTTTGAAAGGAACACTGAATTTAAGTTTTTTTCTATTCTTTGAGACTTCTAATGATTTCTAGACCTTTCTATCAAATAAAGATTTATAAATTTTTGTCAAATACAAAATAGATTAGAAAACATGAATGTCATTTTAAAATAAAATACTTTCATGGTTTCAGTAATGCCCCTGAACTTGCCAAGTAAACCTCTCAGAAATTTTTTCCCTCAGGATTATTGAGGACCGAGAATCTTATAGACTCTCATGTCCCATAGCAAAAAAACATGTTAACTCTTGGACTTTGGAGTGGTAATGTAGGAATAAAGATTCACATTATTCTATTGTGCAGAAACTGCTAAATGTATCAAATGATGTGGCTATTTTATGACACAAAGTAACTTCTCCCACTGATTACCTGAGACCTATAATGTTTACTTAATTTGTGATCTGTGGATCTTGAGTGATAAGAGTATGCAAGACAGAGTGAATGAGGACTCACATTCTCAGATTCTTCTGCTGTTTATCCAAGATGGATTTGCTAGTGGGATGTAATTTTACCTGCCACTATATCCCATTGTAAGTATGCACATAATCGAAAGATTTGAAGATCCCAACAACTTCATTGGACCATGAAACATATATATTGAGAATTCGTGGCCATATTTGGAGGATTTAATATTTGAGGATAACATGAACAAAATATAATCTTTAAGGATTCAGTTGATTCTAATCATGGTACAACGTTTGTATTCTGTGAAGCACTGAAATCACTGGAGACAGCACAAAAATGAGAGCAAGAACACGTGGAAATAGTGTTAACCAGTTAAATTCATAAGAATTCAGAGTGTTCTGACGAATGTAAAATATTGAGTAATCATTCAGGTGAGAGTAAAACATGGATCTCCACCAGGACAGGGCATAAGAGTCACCTGGGGAGCTTTTGAAACTCCCAGATCACACCAACACAGCTTGAAGCAAGCATCAGTCAAGTCCGCAGATGATTCTAATTTGTATCCGAGACTGAGAAGCTCTGTTTTAGGGCAGTTAAGTTTGAGGGTTTTTTTTAACCTCAAACCTGTTTTATGATGATAAGCACATGATGATAAAATTTGTAGCAACCAAGGCGATTTTCAAGAGGAAACGTCCCCAGCTATTTTAGAATGGACCCTTTTAGAAAGCTCATGTAAAGTTCTAAAAGACATTAATTTGCTTTGTGAGATAATTCTAAAAGGCAATCATTGGTGGGTAGTAAGGTGGCTTCAATACGGATTTCACATGATGTCAGTATCACCCCATGTCGCTACTTAAAATGATAGAATCATCTGCTTCCATTTTTCCACTGATAAAAACCTCATGTCAGAAGGGGGGCCTGATGACTTGAGCCTCATTTAGCCATAAACAGGGAAATGACAGGCAACTTTGGTGGATACTTAAGGAAAGCCAAACCACTGTGTGCAGCTTTCTTTGGCCTGAATGCAAACAAACAAGGATTCATTTGTGCCCAGTTGGTATCTGATGGGCCACTTTGGAATTCTCTCAAAATGGGTACAGTAAGAAGCCCCGCAGCTGCCGCCAGTTAGCTCTGGTGGTTGGAGTGCAGTGCTAAGGAGGCCATGGTTGTGGGTTTGGCCAGTGTGAATTGCTCTGTTCCATGGCCACAGACTTTAGCACTAGCCTCAGCCAGATGTCCCCAAAATATGTGCCCTTGTTCACAAAGCAGACTGGGTGAGAAAGCTGAAGCAGTTCAAACCTATCATAAACAGAAAACCCAAAGCACATGCCTGGCTGACTATAGACGCCTTGTGTCATCTTCATGTATGATGTACACACGTCACATTCCCTCCAATTGTGATTTTCTAGCAGCTATTTCAGTACATTGAGAGAATATGGCACTAGCATCCTATAGGCAGTTTACACATTATACATACTAGGTAGTTTTAAAAAATAGATTTTATAAGTAGTAGTTATAATTATGTACTAAATCTCACAGAAAACACATTTTACAAGAGTAGAGGAATGAGAGTTCATCTTACTTGCTCTTTTCTCTTCTCTTTTTGTGCAAAGGCAGAGGTTAAATGATTTCAAGACCACCTTCTACAAAGACATCTTGAACTACCTACCACTGATAAACTCAGGAATTTTATCTCCTCGGATCATGATTTAGGTATGTGCCTTCGTTTATCTTCTTTTACTCAATTCTCTTCACTTGAATATTTTAGAAGTTTAATCATTTCCCAGAACAATTCAATTTTTATATTGTGAGGAAATCTCACAAAGTGAATTACATACTGGTAAATAATTTGCTAGTATTCAGAGTACTTGTGTATTTTGGTTCAGTAGAACATTTGTAGAACTATTGTTAGATTAATATTTTCATAACATACAAATTATATGATCAGGCCTCTAGAGAGAGATACAGTCTGGTTGATGCCCAGAGGAGAGAAGAATAAACAGATCTATTTTAGGACATGAATCCCAATTGCAATCCACAGAGATTTCTAAAAAGCTTCAACAAACACACAGATACACATACATATTTCCAATGTAATTTATGAAATAAGATCTATAGTGATTTAAAATGAATGGAAAACCTATGCTTTATCTTTTTGTTACATGAGTACATTGGGTCTATCTGCAAATTTACACAATAAAATACACATCACCAACAAAAAGTAGGTTGGATTAAGAGATAATGACCATGTTATGAACATTAACTGCAAAAGGAATTGGATCTTATTTCATTTGCCATTTTCTAGAATTTCATTTGTAAAGGATGAGGAAATCCAATTAGGTAGCCTGTTAGTTATTATGTCTGTTTTACAAAGTTGTCTCTCTACTGAACTCTGTAGTTTGGCTTTATTGGGAGAAATGCTAGCAACATGAACCAAAAAAATGAGACTATGCAATAAAGAATAAGTTTGTATCTGGGGACAGAGCTTTAAATTAGCAGAGTATAAAATACTTCAAGACTACTAAAAATTTTAAGTGATGGCAAATAGAATAAGCTTATCAAAAATGTACTCTCTCTGCTTGGTTCAACATTAAATCTTGCAGACTCACTTTCATTATTTACATTTCTTTTTCACAAAACATTATTCAGCACCTAGTCCACACAATCATTCTTTCGCATACAGGAAACTCAAGTTGATTATGAAAAGGTTTTTTTCCCTCCATAAGCAGCAATATCCAATGTAAAGAAAAATGCAATTCAGCATGTTGGCTTCCACAATAAATGTTTATAGAGGGGATAGTGGTGTTCCCAAGGTATTAGCAGTTCTGTTAGTGAAATGAAGGAAAGTCCCCACAAGCATGATGCTTGAGCAGTAATTTCCGAGAATGAGTTGTAAGTAGATATTGAGTTAGTTAAAAACTGCAGAGCAGTTTAGAACCCAGATGCAGATTCATTCCACTCGCGGCCTGCTATGCTTCCAAGCTAGATGATGTCCTTCCACCTTGTTCTATTGTCACTCATTCTTCCAGAGTAATATTCTTTATAACTCTGATTTCAAAAATCATGTATTCACAGATGATTTACAAATCTACATCTTAAACCAAGATCCCTTTGCTGAACGCCAACCTCCAACTCCCCATTACACATTTCCACTAACGTATCAATTTAAACCGAACGTTATCACCATTCCCAATAAACACAATTGGTTTTCTTTTCTTATTCTTTTTCCCTCACTTGGTAAGTGAGGCCAGCACACCATCAATAACTCAAGCAGGATACCTAGGATCATTCCAGAAATTTTCTTTCTTCATTCCTTACCACAGCTCTTTTCCCTGAATGTTGTCTACACTCATCTGTCTACTACACATGTGTCTCTTCATTCTTACCACAAAAACTGTAGCTGAGATTTTAGGGTGGGGCTGGAGGCTTGCTGCAGTGTCCTTCGCTGTGCCTCTACATTTTTCCCATTTCCTAAATTTTCTTCAATTGTTACCTTATGTGTTTGTGTAGAATAACCTCTAAGTTTCAGCCTCTGGTCTGTCTTCACCTCCAATGTCTTCTTTTTACTATTTTCAGAGTCACTCTTCTAGAAAACCAATCTTATCACATCATTCTTCAGATTACTATCCTTTCTATGACCTGCTAGATGAAATTTTACCTACTTTCTAAGACCCTTCATAAATGCGCCCTGACCTCTTGTCCAGCTTTGTCTCTTTATAATTCTTCCATTAGACACCTTTATTCCAGCAAAGTAGAGTTATTTACATTTACTTACATTTCTCTAAATACATCATTCTCTCACATGCTCTCTCTCTCTCTCTCTCTCCCTCTCTCTCTCTCTCCCTCTCTCTCCCTCCCTCTCTCTCTCTCTCTCTCT